>VRMN01000003.1:1800000-2309885 GCA_008690995.1 Porphyridium purpureum | reverse complement strand
TGCTCGCTTGGCGGCTTGGGACTGACCGCAGTGGCAGACATTGCGCCGTTTGCGTTTGCCGCCGGCAGTCGTGCTGCCGCGCGCGTGGTGGACAACCCGCCCGCACGCGTGTACCCTCCGTCGCTCGCGCAGTGGTGGCGAACGTTTGACGGAGACGCACACGCCGTGGCGCAGTGGCGCTTGGAGCCAGACGAAGATGTGGAAGCCCTGCTGGACTCGCAGGCACGTGGGAGCCGTCGCTTTTATCGACAATTGTGCTCAGATTGGTCCCACGCGCCGGCCCCGTCCGACCCAGATCCTCACCGACGTCGCAAAGGCGTCAGGGCTCGCCGCACCGCGCTGGCGTGTCAGATGCGCCGTCTGCCACGCAGCTGGCTGGCATCGCAATGGAAGGCGCCGAGTGCAGCTGCATGGCGTGGTCAGCGACAGCGGTTCGTTCAGAGCCACGCAGCGCGCGGCGTCCGTGTCCGCGCCATCGGGCACAGCCGTCTGGTATTGGGTACACCAGCACGGTCACCACGCGCTCGCGTTATTATCTCGGCCGTCGCGGTACGGTCGGCACGCACTGGTGGTCGACGCCGTGGTTTGCCTCGAGCGCGCCGCTGTATTTGCCGCGGATATGAGGCCTTCCCGGCGTGGCTGACTTGCGCTGGCCGGGCGACCTGGCGCGGACAGCACGCACGATGTATAGGCGTTCCTCGACCGCACCGGCACCAGGCGGTCCGACGGAGCGGCACTCGCGGCAGCGGCGCGTCGCAAGCAGGCCTCCTTCCAGGCTGCTGCGCGCACTGGCGACGCTGCTGGCGTGTCGTTCCAGGCGGTCATTCTGGACACGTACGGCCGGCGCGAACAGTGTGGAGCCGCGTTTCTGGAGACTCTGGTGGCGGCGTACATGCGGCACCGTGGAGTAAGCCAGATGCTGGCAAGCACGGCGCTCCACCGGTCGCTGTCGCTCGCGGTATACCGCTCGGTGGCGGCGGCGGTGCTTCTACGGCACCCGGGCCCGACTCTGTCAGTTGCCTCGCAGCACTGGCTGGAGACGGGCAGGCGCCTCTTTGTAGGCGAGGTACTCTCGGAATCGGAAGCAGAGTCGCACTGACTTTGCTGATACATAGGTACAGAGCTTAGGCCCTTTAGATTTATAATGTAAAACGATTTCAGAGTAACCCTAGAGTAACCTCAGTAGTGTTCTGTAGTCTTCGGTGGTGTTCTGTCGTCTGGAGTAGTGTTCTGTGCGATCATCCGTGCTCACTCGTGCTCACTCGTGCTCACTCGTGCTCACTCGTGCTCACTCGTGCTCACTCATGCTCATTCTCACGTGTGCTCAAGCGCACCCGCGCTCATCCCTTGCGCAGCTGTCGCGTCTGGATTTGCGCACACTGCCTTAACCAATACGGTAGCAAGTGCATAAATTTTATTGCTTCCCTGCGGTTCCTTACTCCGTGGCCTTGCGCCACCACTAACCCATCGCGAGCTTGTCCTCGCACAGCCTGCCTGACTCATTAGAAAACGAAGCGCCCAAATCGCACTGTGCCAGTGCGTCTCCATATTCGGCGGCCTTGCGTGGCCACTCGATCGCTGAGCGCTTGTCCTCTGGCGCACCGCCCCGCCCGCTGTCACAGCAAAAGCTCAAAAGAAACGGCGCCCGCGTATCGCCATGATCCGCGACTTTGCGGAACTCCTCGACCGCTGCGCTTCCGTTCTTGGCAGATCACCATCCCCACCTTTGTAAAGAAAGCCCAAGTAAAACTGCGCCACTGCAAGCCCCTGTTCCGCGGCCTTGTGCCACCACTCGACCGCCGCGTGACCGTCCTCGCGCACCCTGCCCCAACCCTCGCTATAGACATGGCCCGGCCTGACCTACGCGTACGCGTCTCCAAACAGCGCCATCTCTCGTAACCACATCAGCGATTCCGCAAGGCCGTCGTCGTCCTCGACAATCTGACCACGTTGCTGGCCGTCTGCAGCGTCGCGGTGCGCTTGCTCGGCGGCGGCGGCGCCGTCGCATTGTTCGGCCGAATCTCGCGCCTCCTCGCGGTGCGCCTGCTCCGTTACAGTGGCGCGTTGTGTGACATCTCGCACCTGCTCATGGCGCGCGTGCTCCGCGGCAACGGTGCGTTATCCGGCAAGCTCTTGCGCCTCTTCCTAGCGGCGCGCTTGCACGGCGGCGGCTGCACCCTCGCGTCGTGCAACATCTTTTCGCATCTCATTGCGTCGCGCATGCTCCACAGCACTGGCCCGTTGTGCGGCGAATCCCGTGCCTCCTTGTGGCGCGCTTGCTCGGCGGCGGCTGCGCCATCGCGTTGTGCAACATCACCTCGCACCTCCTCGCGCCGCACATGCTCCGCGGCACATTGTCCGGCGAATTTTGCGCCTCCTTTCGGCACGCTTGCTCGGCGGCGGCGGCGCAGTACGCCGCAAATCTTGCTTCTCCTTCTCGCCGCTCGCATGCTCCGTGAAAGTGGCTTCTCCTTCACCCTGCTGCGCTGCAGCGAGGTCCATTTCGCACTTCGCGATCCCACTCTACTTCCCAAGACAATCTCATTTCTCCTTGCCGGCCCACGCCCCAACGCGCCCCAACGCGCCCCACCGCTCGACTGCGCTCCGCGCCTGCGCCTCGACTGGCGCTCATGGTTCGCCTGCGCTCAGTTCGCGCCCGCTCATGGCCTCAACCGTTCGCGCTCCACGTCTCTCACCCCGCCGCCCGCACCACCCGCTGATCGCGCAACAGGCACTTTGTCCTGAGTCCAGCTTGATGCGCATTTTATGACATTTCAATGGTAATTTGCTATGCTCGGGTATCATATCAAAATGATACTGTTTTACTATGCTTATTCACCGCGAATTCGGGATGCCTATGTAATGCATTACCACCCATTTTGGGGGTCGTCTTTCTATGCTAAATCTTTCAGCCTAAAACAATGCCATTCACCTATAAAAAAGGCAACTATGGACACGAACCGCTATGGTAAATTATTTTCATATTAAAACGATACCGTGGTACTATGCAGAACGCAACGTTGGACTATGGACAATCTACTCTTCTTTTCCCCTGTGCAACTGTACAGTATCGTTGTTGTACTCACTTATAGTAAATCAACACCATTTTATTATGGTACCCTTATTGACTCGACCCAACGTGCGGATCACGTACCCACTTTACGGCTCGCGTACCCACCTTGCGGCTCGCGTCCCCACCTTGCGGATCACGTACCCACCCTGCAAATCACGTGCCCACTATGTTTCGC
Source organism: Porphyridium purpureum (assembly GCA_008690995.1). Classification (NCBI taxonomy): domain Eukaryota; phylum Rhodophyta; class Bangiophyceae; order Porphyridiales; family Porphyridiaceae; genus Porphyridium; species Porphyridium purpureum. The sequence continues at coordinate 2,306,637 of VRMN01000003.1, read as the reverse complement.
GTGACTGTACACATGCTGCGGCTGGCATGCCCATCATAAGCGGATACCGCGTCCCCAGTATGAAGATACTGTACCTCTAGGGTAGAAGTTCTGCTGGCACCCGTGATTTGAGGGGTTCAGCATATGCGGATGCCGGACCCATGGCTGCGGATCATGTACCCACCATTGCGAATGGCGTACCCGCTGCAAAGGTACTTACAGTCATATATCTCAGCCATACAAGCATCGTTTCACATACAAAGCATATCGTTGTGAGCGCGTGAGCACGGGCTATCATTCAATATCCATTTTGAATGACAAATTTGTAGCATACTTGAGTAAACAATTTTTTAATGTTTTTTAACATCAACCTACCATATGGCTTCCGTGTGTCATTTCTCAGCTGCTGCGCGCCCCAACCTCGCGCCTTGCTCCAAGTGCTGGCTCGTGCCGTGCGAGACGCCAACCAAAATCTTGCCCAGTCGTTACCCGCCGACGCGCGCGACGCCACCGCCCGACACCACTCGCGTACCTCCGCGCGCCCGTGCCCACGCCTCACTGCGCCCCACCGCCCGACTGCGCCTGCGCCCAGAATCGCCTGTGCTCGCTGGCGCTCAGTTCGCGCCCGCCAACCCGCGCCCAACCGTTCGCGCTCCACGTCTCTCACCCCGCCGCCCGCACCACCCGCTGATCGCGCAACAGGCACTTCGTCCTCAGTCCAGCTTGATGCGCATTTTATGACATTTCAGTGCCAATTTTCCATGCTCGGTACCATAGCAAACTAATACTGTTTTACTATGCTTATTCACAGCCAATTCGGGATGCCCATGTAATGCATTACCACCCATTTTTGGGGGTCGTCTTTCTATGCTAAATTTTTCGTACTAAAACAATGCCATTTACATATGAAAAAGTCAACTTTGGACACGAACCTCTATAGTAAAATTTTTCTATATTAAAACGATACCATTTTACTATACAAATCGCAACTTTGGACTTTGGACAATCTGCCCTACTTTTTTTTCCACCTGTATAACGCACCATCGCCCACACACCTCCGCCCTTGCGTCAATCTCGTCCCTTTGGCCGTCACCATCATCATAATACTATGGCATTCTCGTATGCTCTAGTAAGATATCCAAACAGTGTCGTTTTTATATGCTTCCTCGTTCTCCATTAGGGATGGCAATACAATGCATTACACCGCAATGTTTGGGTCGTTTTTACATGCTTAGTTTCTCATAGCGAATAAATTATCCTTTATAGTACACACTTTTCTTACTAAAACAGAGGCATTGTACTATGCAAAAATCACTAAAACCTCGCTGTTTCTTATATCAAAACAACCACGTTTTACTATATAAAACGAGGTTTCAAGCGAGTGCGAGTGCAAACGCCCTATGTAACCCTAGGACCAGTGTACTCACTGCACCCTCAACACGAAGTGAGGAACCCTACGCTACGCCCCACCCTACCTCAAAAACGCCTGTAACCTATACATACTGTACTGCTGGATCAAGTGTAATCGCTGTACCTGTATGCGCAGAGAAACCCTACCCTAGGATCTGCCCCACCGTACCTCAAAAACGCCTGTAACCCTAGCGACCCGCCGCTGCCGCGTTATCGCGCACGGTGTCTCCGTCCCGGGCTACTTTGCCCAAGCGTTCCCGGGCGGCTGCAGAAGTGCCTAGAGTGACGGCGGAAGCAGCGCAGCAAGAGTCTGCAGTAGACAGAGGCGTTGAGCACGCGCAGCAGAACAGTGCGGGTCTGAGCACTGCCGCCTGTCTGTTGAATGACGCTGTGCAGCATGCACCGGTCGCCGGAACTTCTGACGCCGGCGACTCGAGTCGTTCCGAAAGCTCGGACGAGGCGCTGCGCTGCCCGTTTCCGGCCTGCTTGTTCCGAGCGGCGCGCGAGGCCAGCATGGTGCGCCACGCAACCAAGTGCCACGGCGGCGCATCACGCGGTCTCGACAGACGCGCTTGCCGAGGCAGGACTCGCTGCAGACCCGTGTGGAGCATGGCATGCGCTCAGCGGCTCTGCGCACTCTCGGGACCAGCACCGCGCACGCTGCATGCAGTGCAAGACGGCCCACGCCCACCGTTCCGCAGTGGGCCGTGCCAGCGGCCAAGAGTTTGCCGCTCCCGCACTTCCGGAGGTCCACGCTGTGACTCCGGCTCCCTCGGCGGCTTCGCCCTTCGGGGCTCATGAGTGAGACACTTTCTGACTCGTGGGAAGGGCCCGGTCCGCGCGGCGCAAGTCTTCTAGCCTCAAGTGAGGAAAGCGACGCGGAATGGGCTCCCGCACGCCCCCGCGCTCGTCGAGCGTCTGGGCGAGGCCGGCTACAAAGTCGGCCGGGTGGACCAGTGGAACTGCGTGAGCGTGCTGGTCCTGCGCGAGAGAGTGCGGTGGTGGATGCGCACATCTCCAGCTCTAGGGTGCTGGCAGCCACGCACGCGCCAGTGGCATCTCCGCACAGTGTCGCAGACTCGGCAGACGGTCGCGCCACACGTCGGTCCGCACGACGACCGCGCCAGCGTGCGGGGCCTGCCGCACACATAGCGGTCAGGGATGCCGTGCTTGGCCACAGCGCATCTGTTCGCAGCTCTGCTCGCATGCTCCGTCCGGCGGGCTTTGACATTTCGCGACGCAGCGTGGCTCGGATGGCGCAGCTCGAAGCGCCGCACGCATGTCCGGCCGCCGAGTGCATGCGACGCTACCAGAGTGCGGCTCAGCTGGGCAAGCACTGGCGTGCGGCACATCCGACGGAGCCAGCGAGTGCCGAGCTTCTGTCCAGCCTGCACTTGAGGCGAAACGCGTGCGGATGGGCGGTGCGCGACGTGCAGCCCCAAGACGCGTGCCAGTGTCCAGCGTGCCGAGCGCTGTGGAACGCGTGCCCCGTGGCAGGCTGTGAGGCCTCGTGGGCCGAGCCAGCTGGGCTGCTGCGGCACTTGGCGGGCAGTAATCACTCGGCTGAAACACTTGCCGCAGTGCCACCGGACGCGCTCAGAGGTTACTGGCCGCTGGGCTGGCGGGCGCGATGTGCTTGCTGCCTGCGCTGTCCGTGCGCCACCAGCGCAGTCGATGCCGGGATCCTGCGCGTTGTGCCGAGATTTGAAGGGCACGGCGGTCGCGTGCAGTTCCGTAACAGCGAGCGGGCGTAAAGCGGAGCATGCGACGACACTCGCAGTGGCTCCGACACGGCCGCAGACACGCATGTGTCGACGGCGCGTCACGCCGCTGCGCATCCGCCGTCGCCGCTGCTCGACGCCCCCATACTCACCATTCTTCAAACGGTAGATTGGGTGCTGGGGCTGCGCGTGCGCACGTGGAAGCGCGTACCGGCAAAGTTTGCGCCGGACGTTGCGCTCGAGTTCAGCAGCATGCTCACGGAGCTGGCCGAAGCCGCGTCCGAGGCCGCACAAGTCCGCGCGCTCGGAAAGCTGTGGGTGTTTCCGACTTTGGTGCTGTGCCTGCCCATGGAGCGCCAGAGCACGCGCGCGCGGGCAAGATACCTGGCGACGCGGCTCAAGATGTGGCGCTCCGATGCGCTCGAGCCACTGCTCGACTCGGTGCCTGTGGTGGACGGTCAACACCTCAGACCCATACCACCAGAGGCCGTGGAGCACCGCATCGTGCAGCATGTGCGCGCCAACCACATTGGCGCCGCGGCGCGACTGGTCGAGTCGGCGGGTGTGCACGACGTCACGGACTCGGTGCTGGCGCGCTTGCGCGAGCTGCATCCAGAGGCAGGGGCTCGCAGCGGCAGCCACGACGCAGCGCTCGTCGCACCAGTCGAGTCGGTCAGTATCGACCAGCTGCAGTGCATGCGCGTGCCGTGGGACGCGCAGGCGGTGCGCAAGTCCATTCTGGCCATTCCGCACACCAGCGGGTGCGGACCGTCGCGGTGGTCCATAGGCGTGCTGCAGCAGGTCATCCGCACGCCCGTGGCGGGTGACACGGCGCTCGGGGCCGTGGCTCTCGCGTTCAAGCGCATCGCCAGTGTTGGTCTGCATCCGCAAGCTGGCGCGCTGTGGAGCCACGCACGCCTCATCCCGCTCAAGAAGAAGGACGGCGGCGTCCGACCGATTGCAGTGGGCGAGCTGCTGCGGCGCGTGCTGGGCAAGCTGGTGCTGGCACACCTGGGCAGCGACGCAGCCGAGTCGCTCCGGCCCGACCAGTACGGCGTGGGACGCCCGGCCGGGCTCGAAGGCGCGGTGCTGGGGACGCGCCTGCCGCGATGCAGAGTCCAGGCACAGCCGTGCTGCTCGTCGACATTGCGAACGCGTTCAACTGCGTCGACCGGCCCACGCTGATGCGCATCGTGCAGGGCCGTTTCCCCGCGCTGTGGCCGCTGGTGCGCTCAACGTACGCGCATCCGGCTCCGCTGCGAGTGGGCGCCCATGTGCTGGCCAGCGCGTGCGGCGTGCAGCAGGGCGACCCGCTGGGGCCCTTGCTGTTCTCGCTGGTGCTGCACAAGGTGCTGGCAGACACCGAGTCGCCGGGCTTGTCGTCGTTCTGGTACTTGGACGACGGCAGCATTGTGGGGCCGCTCGCGCAGCTGGAAGGCTTCCTGGACGCCTTTTCGAGCGACGCGGCCGTGCACGGCATGTGCGTGAACCGCACCAAGACGCAGCTGGTACTGCCTCCCGGAATGCACACGGCAGTCGTGCCCGCGGGACTCGCCGACCTGCCGCGTCTGGCGTGGGACCAAGCGCAGCTGCTCGGTGTGCCGCTCGACTTTACCGGCAGTGGCGAGTCGCTCGTGCCGATCACCAACGCGAGCGCGCAGGTGCTCCAGCTGGCGGAGCAGGTGGCCAAGCTCAGCCACCCCGAAGAGGCGTTCTACCTCCTGCGGGGCAGCGTCGGGCCAAAGCGCCTGATGCACCTGGCGCGCACCATGCCTCCGCCCGTCGTGACTCGCATCTTTGCCGAGTTTGACCGCGCGTGGCGCAGCATTGTCGCGCGCGCGCTGGGTGTGATGGCACACGAGGTCGGCGAGCCGTGCAAGGCCGAGTGGCGGCTGCCGTGCTCGCTTGGCGGCTTGGGACTGACCGCAGTGGCAGACATTGCGCCGTTTGCGTTTGCCGCCGGCAGTCGTGCTGCCGCGCGCGTGGTGGACAACCCGCCCGCACGCGTGTACCCTCCGTCGCTCGCGCAGTGGTGGCGAAGGTTTGACGGAGACGCACACGCCGTGGCGCAGTGGCGCCTGGAGCCAGACGAAGATGTGGAAGCCCTGCTGGACTCGCAGGCACGTGGGAGCCGTCGCTTTTATCGACAATGGTGCTCAGATTGGTCCCACGCGCCGGCCCCGTCCGACCCAGACTTTCACCGACGTCGCAGCGTCAGCTCGCCGCACGCGCTGGCGTGGCTCGGGATGCCGTCTGCCACGCAGCTGGCCGGCACGCACGGAAGCGCGCCGCTGAGCGCAGATGCATGGCGCGCGGCCGTGCGGCACATGCTGGCCTGTCTGTGAGCCACGCAGCGCGGCGTCCGTGTCCGGCGCTCCGGGCAGCTCGGATGCCGTCTGGGGCCGCGCTGGACCAGCACGGTCACCACGCGCTCAAGTGCCATCCCGGGCCGTCGCGGTACGGTCGGCACGGCACTGGTGGTCGACGCCGTGGTTGCCTTTGCGCGCGCTGGCTTGCCGGTGGAGCGCGGTGCGCGCCTTCCCGGCGCGCGGCAGACTTGCGCCGGCCGGGCGACCTGCGCGTGGACAGCACGTGGGTCGATGTGGCGGTGGTGGTGCCCGACCGCACCGGCACCAGGCGGTCCGACGGAGCGGCACTGGCGGCAGCGGCGCGTCGCAAGCAGGCCTCCTTCCAGGCTGCTGCGCGCACCGGCGACGCTGCTGGCGTGTCGTTCCAGGCGGTCATTCTGGACACGTACGGCCGGCGCGAACAGTGCGGAGCCGCGTTTCTGGAGACTCTGGTGGCGGCGTACATGCGGCACCGTGGAGTCAGCAAGATGCTGGCGAGCACGGCGCTCCACCGGTCGCTGTCGCTCGCGGTGTACCGCTCGGTGGCGGCGGCGGTGCTTCTACGGCACCCGGGCCCGACTCTGCCAGTTGCCTCGCAGCACTGGCTGGAGACGGGCAGGCGCCTCTTTGTAGGCGAGGTACTCTCGGAATCGGAAGCAGAGTCGCACTGACTTTGCTGATACATAGGTACAGAGCTTAGGCCCTTTAGATTTATAATGTAAAACGATTTCAGAGTAACCCTAGAGTAACGAGGTCCATTTTGCACTTCGCGATCCCACGCTACTTCCCGAGACAATCCCATTTCTCCTGCCGACCCGCGCTCCAACCGCGCCTCAACGCGCCCCACGACTGCGCCCGCGCGCCTGCGCCTCCGGCCCGCCGGCGCCCCTCCTCTCTCCGCTCCCCGCCCGCGCCCGCCAGCGCCCCTCATCTCCGCCCCGCCCGCGCAACTCCTCCGCCGCGCCTCACGCACCACCCGCCGATCGCTCAACAAGCACTGCGTCCTCAGTCCAGCGTGATGTCTATATTATCACATTTTAATGTCAATTTTATATGCTCGGGTAGCAAAATGCTTGTTTTACTATGCTTAGTCACAACTAACGTGGGATGTCCATGTAATGCATTGCTACCACTATTTTGGGGTCGTTTTATATGCTCAATTTATCATACTAAAACACTGGCATTTACCTATGAAAAGTCAACTTTGGACACAGACATCCATAGTAAAATATTTTCTATATTAAAACGATATCTTTTACTATACAAATCGCAACTTTGGACCTTAGACAGTTTGCACTCCTTTTTTTTACCTGCATAACCCAAAGCACGTCGTGATTTACGTCGCCTTTGCCAGTCAGTAATCACATCGAAACTTTCTTTTTTTTTCGCGGTGGATGACTGGGGCTAATACTTTAGACGTGCGTCTATTTACAGGCTTTGGTCGCGTTGTTCGCGAAGGCCGCGAAAGCTGCGAAGGTCTCATTGCTTTGGTCGCGTTGGTCTTATCGCTTTGGTCGCTGTGGTCGCGTTGGTCTCATCGCTTTGGTCGCGTTGACCTCGCTGCATTCGTTGCGTAGAGCCGTACGCCGCGTTCATCGCGTGGTGCTGTTCGCCTCGTCGAAGGCTCGTGGCGTTCGTCGAGGTCGTTACGTGGGGTCGTTTGGCGGGTGCCGTCGTTCGACACGTTCATTGCGTCCCGTTGTTTGGCGCTTTTGCTGTGCGGAGTCGTTTGTCGTGAGTGGTGTTTATTCGCTGCGTTCGTTGGGTCGGGTCGTCCGCCGCGTCGTTCGTGGCATTGCGCGGAGTCGTTTTTGTTTCTCGCATCGGCCATTGCGCCGCGGTCGGGCCCATCTGAACTCACGACGCGCGCGGCTGTACCAGATATGGCACAACTGCCAAGTTTCAGAGAATGGGTGAATCGGATGCGACGCATTGTCACTGATGACGAGAGGATTCTGTGGGTGCTCCAAGGTGATACTTTTCGCGATAACTCGGAAAATGGGGTGGCTTCTGACAATCATCTATGGTTAGGAATGAGTTCGCTTTCACACCATGCGCCGTTTGAACATGTCAATGAGCAAAGTTTGATGTTTGACATGACGCTCGACGTCGATTCATTGATTGTCGTAACGCGCGGCATCCGTTTACACCCTGATGAATCATTCACACTTATCCTTCACGGGCTCCGAGCAGTTGAGTCCAAGGCTTACAACTTGCGAGTCCATTCCGACAGTTTCCCTTCTTTTGGAGACGACACTGTGATTGTCCAACTCGGAGAGTTGCCGGCGGCTAACCATAAGCAGCAGCTCGTTTTTATTGTAATCCGTGGAGCACAGGCTGATGAGAATGTCAGAAAACTAATATACGAATCTGTTATCTTGGAGGCAGTGCGAGATGTCAAGGATCCAGTAACTTTTGCGAGAATGCCGCCCAATTACGAGAGCGCGAAAAAGCGAGCCCGTGGTGAAAGTGCAAGATTTATATCTCTGTCAATTGTTATTGGAGCTCACGTGGCAAGACATTTTCTTCAGCGAGTCGTGGATTATTTGGACCAGCATTTTTTGAGTCGATGGCAGATTCTGATCGACTCAATCGGCTTCAAAGGTTTAGTTAGCACAACGCTCTGGGGATTGACTTTCGTAGAACTTAAGGAGAAAATTGCAAACGGCAGCCTTCAGGAAGTGACGCGACAATTGATGGTGCAATTCCACGCGAAAACAGGCTTTGTGTCACGTTGGTGCGTTGGGTTCGATGGTTCCGTGCCGGGCAATCATGTGTACGTAGACTTAGCGGTGACCGCAATCCCTTCTGCAGGGACTTCGGGGTCAAGCGGAAATACAGTTCTTTGGAGTTCCAATATCATGCAAAGCCCTTTAGTAACATGGATCAAAAATACTCCAAAAGGCTACGCGCCGCGAATAATTCAGCAAGACTGGTTCGCCAATTTCCCACAGGTCAGTGGATTCCGTGCACGAATGGATAGAGGCTCATGCAGTATGTTAACTTCTGTTTCGGCAGGTGGTGCTGAGAGTGTCATACGTCGAGGTTTTCCTCGAAATACGTGCTACGTCCAAGCATACCACACCAGCCGATACCGCTCTGATACTCATGCTTTAAGGCCCCTCGCGTGGATCAGTAAGCATCGCTCCATCATCTTTGAGCACGCTGAAAGTCTTTATGGTGCCACAAAAGCATTGGCAGAGTCCATTGCAGCAGAGACTGAGACCGATACCGCAGACCATGGAGTACGCTGCGAATTTCGAATGAGTCTTCGCGAGCGCCATGTTCCGCTGCGCATGACCACCTTCTTCGACTTCGATGACGGCAGAGAGAGCGTCGAAGCCAACTTGTGGCAAATTGTGCTAGCTTGGGTCAGTCAGCTTTTTAGCTTGAGGTATGTCCTCGTTTGCTCAACGCAAGATCTCAATGACTATCTGAGAATCACAGCAACTTGTTACAACGTATTGAGTCGACGTGCCGGACGCCAACTTGCGCGTATGAGTGACTTCAGTGCGACTGGAAGGTTTCTTGAACAAATAAGCTTGGCAAGACGTCCTTTGCACGCACTAATGGTCGCTGCGTACTCATTGCAGACAGGTTTGCTTCGTCGCCACCCCATGGATGAAACATGGCACCGGCAGCTTGTGTATGACGCATGCGGTTTCAAGGCGACAGTTGGCTGCGGATGGGCGGGGCAAGTTGTGTGGCAGCGAATGGTCAATTTCCGGCTGGAAGTTTCCGGTCATGATGCAGAGCCACACGAGCTCAAGGTTTTGTTTCAGCCAATGCAAGAGTGCCATGCGTTGGTCATGCTGACGCTTCAATTTCGACATGAAAATGGTGATGCGCGAGAAGCCCTCAAGCCGCCTCCACAGGTCGCAAGCAGCAGAGTTCGTGGACACCGCGTTACCCAGGCATACTTTGGAGGTGCTGGAAAGCCTTCGATTTCTTTCACGGACGAGGCATCACGCCCAGTGGAAAGGCACAGCTTGCTTGAGTTGTTGAGCATGGCAGAGCCCACTATCGAAGATTTCTGGAAATCCTTCGTGAGACTATTTTTCATCGGCATGCAATCAATTAACTTTTTTCCTGTCGGTGAGACCGACGCAACCTTCCGCATGACAGAGGAGGGCTGGAGGGCGCTCGCTCTTGAAAATAATATCTTTGTCGTTCTTAAACCAAGTCAGTTCGACGCTGCGCGATCGTTCTGCAGCACGAAAATCTTTTCCAAGCAGCGAAATGCACGTGGATATGCGGATGAGTGGGTTTGGGGTCCAATTGCGACAAAAATGTTCGACCTCCCAAGGTTGGCAGATCGTGACGACTTGGGTTGCAAGTTCAAGGATATGGCCGCGCGCTCACGTGCGCAGTTTCCAGACCCCGAGCAGTTCTTCCTGGCACTCCTAGGCTTCCTCGAAAGCTCCGCGCAATGTTTGATTTCTTGTATACCTGACACAATCAATTTGAAAACGAAACATACGACCCTACTACACCTGAAACATACTTCTGTAGAGTATGATTCTCAGGCATGCAACAGGATCGAAATCCACCTGCAGCGATTCCAGCAAGTCAATCATCCAATCGTAGTCCAGGGTCCACAGGCGGATCCATTGGATTCTCTTCTACAAACCAGGCATTGGCTCAACTGGGACATGAGCCGACAGAATCCAAGAAGTGTGTTGTCGCAGTTTGAAACGGAACTACTGAATCATTTGATGCGTACTTTTGACCCAAACAGACAGCCGACACGGGCTGACTTTTCAAGGCTGCTCATTCAGAAGGCTCGAGACTTCGCCGCCCGCGCAAATTCCGCACCATACAACGCAGCTGTCGATGTAGCCAATCTTCAATTCGCACACGTTCAACGCAGGGTCCTACGAGCATTTCCGGCACGAGCCCAAGCCCGCACGCGTTGTGATGATGATGCTTAGACAAACACTTTCCGCAAAGCTTACCCTCCGGCCCTCGGGTTCGTCGAGCGTATGCTGTTCCTGTAGTATCAAAATAAGTATAAAACGTGCGTACACAACTATTGATCGTCGTCGCGCGTGGAGTTCGAGTACAATATACTTAGCACTATCAGTCACGATGTATTGTACACGTTTCGAAGGCACCGCACAAGACCCTACAGTAGTGTACAGTGTGGATCGTGAACTGTACTAGAGATGAGGTAAGCTAACCCAACCCGCAAAACCTCCTTTAACCCTAACCCTAGAGTAACCCTAGAGTAACGCTACTTGCGCAGGCAAAGATCCTTCTACACGCCAGCGGGTCCATTTAGTACTTGGACGGACTAAATTTCGGCGTGCGCCGCCAAGTGCCACAAAGCAGCGGCGCGGTGCTGTACCTAACGTCCAAGGACCCCAATTTCGCACCTTTTGAGACAATGGCGGTACAGCTTTTAGACGCGCGATCGCCACAATGAGCGAGCACAGCATAACTCAATGGCCTGATTTCAATACCCGACGCAGTGACTCCCTTTAAGATGGGCATGCCTCGAGTGCTGTGCGTGGATTACAGCACGCATTCCACAAGTCGCGCGCGGAGAGGCCCTCAGGCTCCGCAGACACGGTCAAGCTTTTACCAGGCACACATTGACCCAAAACACGTGAAGCGCGCGCATGCCCACTTCAGCGGTGAGTCACACACCGGCATGCTAACCAAAGTGGCCAAGCCCCAGAGAACGGTGCCAATGCAGAACCTCAGAAGTCGCAATCGATTGATTGCACCCGCGAGCTCAACGCGACGCGGTCGCGAGCATTACAGTATTCCTTTACACCCACACGCAGCCTTTGCGTCATGCCCCTTCATGCTTGGCGTAGCCTCGCCACATGCAACCAGGCTGTGTATCCCATTCCCATTCATGTGCGCTACCTGCATACTTGCTATCTTGACAAAGTGCGTGGCGTCTGCGATCAAGCACGCCGTCCAAACGCAACGAATTGCTCTAGCGCGCGAAGATGAATCGCAAACCTCTCCTAGCTGTTTTGGATACGCACTGTTTCTCATCCTTACCCGCTGCTAACATGCGGTGGATGCCAGCAAGCGCAAGCGAATATTCCTGTTTGAACCGAGTAAAGCCGCGATTCCCGCGACATCGTCGCACACGGTGACGCTTCCATGGGGCGCGCCATCGCGACCGAACGCAGAATAAAGCACTTTCGCTTCTTCATCCACATGACGTACCTTGCAGTAGTCTCTCATGATCACGGCATCGACAATATCAAAAAAACGTACCCGCCGCAGCAGCCCATCATCAAACGGGCTGACATCCTGTGCGACTCACACACTACGCGGACAAGACCGAAATCGCGTCCTTGGCCTCTTGTGCAAACCTGCGAGCGCTGATACGACCGTATCCTGCTACACAAAGCTCGCCAAATATTTTTTCTGGCGAAAGAATGGAACCTCCCAACTCACGTGCAGCGTCTCGGCGATCGTGCAGGTTGGCTCGTGGATTTACACGTCGGCGATCAAAAAGCCTTCGGCGACATGCCCAAACGGCAGGCTCACAATAGATCGTGCGTTATCGAGCAAAGTCACTGCTCGCCCACTGTTATCCGTTCGACCCCAGTCACCTAGAACGGTTCGGTTAATCCGAAACCGGTAAGCCGTTAAACCGGTAGACCGTTTAACCGTTTCTAGAAGCTTCTAGAGGTTCCGGAAACTTCTAGACGTGCGCAGAAATGCCAATGATTTGCATTGTCATTTCTCGTGGCGCCTTGCTGTCCCTGGCGGAAGTAAGGGTATAAAAAGGCGACGCGCCTGCCCGGACTAGCCGGTCAGGTCTTGCTCGGAGACAGAAGAGGAAAGAAGAAGAAGCAGAGTAAAAAGGCACAGCATTGGTAACATTTGGTATCATCGCTGGTTACCTGGGGTTGCTCTAAGGTTCTCTTAGAGTTTCTCTGGGGTTGCCTGGGTGGGAGAGTCTGCGGGCAAGGGGGTTCGAGTAAGTCGATCCGGAGGGTGCGACGGGTGGAAGCGGGTCTCAGTCTTGGCTGTACGATAGGCCTAGGCCTTGACGGCGGACTCGCTCTCTGCCTTAGCACGTATTAGTAGGCAAGAGCCGTAACGGTCAGCCTTCACTAGGATTCATCCTAGTGTCGCACGACCACCTTTGCGAAGGTAGGCGCCGAACACCTCCATACAAGATCGCATCTATAATCCCCGCCCCAGTGCAAAGGCCCGGGCCGCTCCCCATCCAGCGCAACAGAGGAAGATTGCTGTGCGTGTGTGTGCGTGAGAGGACAGCTTCGTGTGTCGGTTTGTGTTCGTGAGGGCGACCGAGCCCGTTCGTGGTGCGCGCAGCTGTTGGAGAAAGTGAGCATCGGAGGCTTGCTGTTTGTGTCGTTGTCGTCGTTGAGCGTGCTTTAGTCCAGAAAGCATGGAGATTGATTCGGAGACGCTGGGACCACGTGGCCCGAAGGAGGCCCGTCTGATGAGGTTCGACGGGAAGCGTGACCTTCTGGTTGTGAAGACGTGGTTGTTCCAGGCGAGAAAGAAGATCTTGGGCCGGCTGTTGGAGAGCATCCACCCGGACGATTTGGAGAAACGTCTGCTTGCGGAGAGGCGTGCAGTAGACCTGGCTTCTGACTATTTCGAGGGAGAGGCGCTTCATTGGTGGGTTCTGAATTGCGAGCGCTACCCGCAGGAGATCCCCACGACGTGGAATGATTTTGCTGCCCTCGTGAGTGCTCGGTTCACGCCGCAGGATTCGATCAGGCGTGCAAGGGACAAGTTGACGCGTCTTTCGCAGAAAGGCCCGGCCCATGCGTATGTGGCGGCTTTTCAGGACGCGGCACTTGTGATTCCGGACTTGTCGGACGCAGAAATGATGGACCGCTTTGTGAGGGGTCTGAAGCCCGAGGTCCGCTTGGAAGTGTACAAGCGAGGAGTGAGTACGTTCGCGGAGGCTGCGCAGGTGGCGGTGGTCGTGGACGACGCCATTCATGCGACCCGCGGCGTGCGTGATTCAAGTGTGAGGACGCCATTTTTCGGTCGTGCAGCGCAGGAAGGACCTGTCCCGATGGAGCTGGGACATGTGCAGGGTCAGAGGCGTGTTCGTACCGAGCTCAAATGCTGGAATTGTGGAAGGCCGGGACACATCGCGAGGAAGTGTCCCGAGGCAAGGAAGACTATCCAGCAGCTGGAGGGAGACTCGCTGGAGTCAAAAAACGAGGAGCTCGAGTAGAGAGGTTCCTCGGACAGTCAGAGGGAAAGGAGGCTCGCAGACGTTACGAGACCTCTAGGGGCGGCAATGGAGACCGCTGTGGTGGCCTTGGTAAGCCAAGGTCTGGCTGTCCGACGCCTTGTGGGCGAAACTCGAGCGCAAATCAGCCCGTGATCAAGGAACTTGGAGGAATGGGAGCTGCCATGCTTCTTCGAGTTCGAGGAAAAGTGCACAAGTCCGACGGAGAGGCCACGTTTTTGATTGACAGTGGCGCGACGGACAACTTCATGAGCGTGGACTTTGTGCAGAAATCCGACGGCCTGAAGCAGAAGGCGTCGTGGAAGAGAGATAGAGTGACCCTAGCGGATGGGTCCGTATTGGAAACAGCCGGAGAAGTTTCCAATGTCAAGTTTGAACTGAGTGATGGGTACTCGGGGGCCGCTAACTTTGCCATTTGCCGGATTGCGGGACAAGACGCAATTCTGGGCATGGAGTGGCTGAAGCGGGAGAACCCAGTGATTGATTGGCAGTCTGGCATGTTGGCCTACGGAGAGGAGAGGGCCTGGAGCATGACGCAGATGCTGGTGCCACGGAAAGAGCTCCGTCGGCTGTTGAAGAGTCAGGAGGTAGAAGAGTGCTACCTCGGCGTGCTGAAAGGAAGGGAGGAGCCCTGTTCAGTGGAGCGCAAAGAAGCTGACTCTGTGAGAAAGATGCTCAATGATTGCGAAAATCTGTTTGAGGAGCCGCGAGGGCTGCCTGAGAGCCGAACAGTGGAGCATGTGATTAGGCTGAAAGATGAGAAGCCTGTGAGAGTGGGCAGGGTCTACCGACTGAGCCCTGCGGAGTTGAAAGTCCTCCGAGAGACTTTGGGTGACTTGCTGGACAAAGGATTCGTCCAGCCGAGTCAGAGCCCGTTTGGAGCACCCGTGCTGTTCGTGAAGAAGAAAGACGGCAGCATGAGGATGTGCGTTGATTATCGGGCGTTGAACGACGCAACTGTGAAGGACCGGTATCCGTTGCCAAACATGGATGAGTTGCTGGATCGACTGGGCGCAGCTCATTGTTTCTCAAAGTTGGATTTGGCATCGAGGTACCACCAATTGCGTGTTCGGAGAGAGGACGTGCCGAAGACCGCGTTCCAGACCAGGTACGGACAGTTCGAGTTCCGTGTGATGCCGTTTGGTCTTTGCAACGCGCCGGCAACTTTTCAGAGGGCCATGAACGAGCTGTTTGCAGATCTGCTGGACAAGACCGTCATTGTCTACTTGGACGATATTTTGGTCTTCACCAAGGATAGGCAGTCGCACGGCGAGGTCCTGAAGGAAGTGTTGTCGCGCTTGCAAAAGGCGGGGTATCGGTTGAAGCGCAAGAAGTGCAGCTTCTTCGTCTCTGAAGTCGAATACCTGGGGAACATTGTGGGAAACGGTTGCGTGAAGATGGATCCACGGAAGGTGGAAGCTTTGAGAGATTGGCCAGTGCCAAAGACGGTGACGGAGTTGAGATCCTTTTTGGGAATGACAAACTGGTTTCGCAGGTTTGTCAAAGGATACTCTACCGTCGTGGCGCCGCTGACTTCGCTGTTGCAGAACGCAAAGTCGAAGAAGCAGCTGATCGAGCTGGGAGATGAAGGCAAGTCGGCCTTCAAGAAGATTGTCGGGATGTTGACGGAAGCGCCGGTGTTGGCCTTGCCAGACCCTGAAAAGCCATTTGAGGTGTACACGGACCGCTCTGAAGTCGCGGTGGGGGGATGGCTGGCACAGGAAGGCAGACCGGTCGCGTTTACGTCGAGGAAGCTGCTGGACCGAGAGACCAGGTACAGCAGCTATGAAGGTGAGCTCATGGCCGTCATTCACTGTCTGCGAGAGTTTCGACCTTATCTGTACGGAGCAAAGTTTGTGCTGCATACAGATCATGAGGCGTTGAAACATTTGATGACGCAGAAGGAGCTGAATGGCCGTCAGGCACGGTGGCTGGACTTTTTAGCCGAGTTTGACATCACGATCGACTATGTGAAGGGAAAGTCGAACGTGGTAGCCGATACTTTGTCGAGGAAGCCAGAGGTGCACGCGCTAGAGTACCAAGTTCGGTGTGAGGAATTTGGTGCGGGTTTCCAGGCATTCGTGGGTTCGTACTCGAGTGACCCGGACTTTGGTACTTTGATGGGAGATTTACCGACCCACCAGGGTTTTCGAACGGAAGCTGGGCTCTTGTACTTGAGGAATCGCGTTTGCGTACCGAGGAAGTTCAGAGAGCGTGTCATGCAACTCCACCACGATATCTCGACAGCAGGGCACCGTGGAGCGGACACAACTTATGCATCTTTGATAACTCGCTTCTACTGGCCAAAGATGAAGCGAGACGTGAGCCGTTTTGCGAAGACTTGTCACGCGTGCCAAGTGACAAAGTCAGAGAATCGGTCGTTTGGAAAGCTGAAGCCCTTGTCGATCCCAGAAGGACCTTGGGTCGACATCTCGATGGACTTTGTGACGGAGCTGCCTCGGAGCGAAGGCAGCTGTGATGCAATCATGACTGTGGTGGATCGCTATTCGAAGATGGCGCTGTTTATCCCGACGCGCAAGGACTTGACAGCAAAGCGTTGTGCTGACTTGTTCGTGAAGCACGTCGTGAGCCGTTTCGGATACCCCAAGTCAATTGTATCTGACCGAGATCCGCTGTTCACGTCCACGCTTTGGCAGCAGCTGAGCAAGCGGGTGGGCATGAAGTTGGCAATGTCTACCGCCAACCACCCGCAGACAGATGGCCAAACTGAGCGAGTGAACCGCGTGATTCGGGAAATGCTCAAGTTGATGGCGACGAATAGTGGCTGGGTGCGAGACTTGCCGTTGTACGAGTTTGCGTACAACTCTGCACCAAGCAGTGCCACTGGATTCGCGCCGTTCAAAGTGGTATATGGAAGGGATCCTTGGTTTCCACCGAGCGAAGGGTGGAGGCCTGCGCGCGACGGACAGACGAAGGACATGGCGGAGCACTGGTTTCGCCTGTGCAAAGTCCATGAAGAAGTCCGCGACAATTTGATCGAAGCCCAGGGGAGAATGCAGAAGTTCTTCGATCGAAGCAAGGATGCCCGGGAGTTTCAAGTTGGTGATCAAGTGTTGGTCACGGCGCCGCAAATGCGGCCGAACAAGAGTGATTTGGCGGCACCAAAGTTTCTTGGTCCGGTGCCTGTCATTGAGAAGGTAAGCTCGCATGCTTACCGAGTGATTTTGCCCGAGGGTGTGGCTTGTCATGATGTTTTTCCGATCCAGCATCTGAGGCCATACTATGGACGCGAAGAATACATGGCAGGGGAAAATGATGAAGAAGTACCCGACGAAATGCCGGCGTCCGATTCTGAGCCAGACTTGTTGAAAATTATCGAAGAGTCTGACTCTGAATGACTTGGGTATTGTGAGAAGTTTGCTAGGCAGAGGTTTTCTCCCGGAGCGCGGGTTCCTCGAGCCAAGAATGCAACTTAGTTTGGAGTCTCGCCGAGACGTCGAGCCAAGAGGGGGGGAGATGTTATCCGTTCGACCCCAGTCACCTAGAACGGTTCGGTTAATCCGAAACCGGTAAGCCGCTAAGCCGGTAGACCGTTTAACCGTTTCTAGAAGCTTCTAGAGGTTCCAGAACCTTCTAGACGCGCGCAGAAATGCCAATGATTTGCATTGTCATTTCTCTTGGCGCCTTGCTGTCCCTGGCGGAAGTAAGGGTATAAAAAGGCGACGCGCCTGCCCGGACTAGCCGGTCAGGTCTTGCTCGGAGACAGAAGAGGAAAGAAAGAAGAAGCAGAGTAAAAGGCACAGCATTGGTAACACTGTCGGGATCGCCAACCTCAAGTTCTTGTTCTTAAGCACCACCTCGGTCAGCACAATCGAATTACCGCCTCCGTTACCAACAGAGCTTGCGCCATCACGACTTGCAAGTGTTATGCCGACCGTCGACGAAGCGCGCATTAGGAGATTTGCGCAGCTCAAAGCCAACATTGCGCACACCGCCAAATCGTCTATCTCTTGACAGCTTAAATTTTCCACAAAAGCACGTGACACTTCATGCCGGTCACGCTGAATATTATCCTCTCCACCTCGCACAGAACCAGAAATTACAGAAGACCGATCTAGACCACCGGTTACTGTTACCTGATACGTCGGACCCAAAGCCCGCACACAGAGCCCACGGATGCGCTCCATGCACGACATGTACAGCACGCCGAACACAGACGGCCGAACGAGGACACCGCTTTTCCGATGCCGATGCACCTTAACTCCCTCGTCGATCAACGTCGTCTCCCACTCTGATATGCCCACTGGTGCCGCCCTGCACAGCATGGCGTGTACAATGTACAAGGATTCCGCGAAAACACAGCCCGACAGTAAAGTCGTCTTCGGCATTGAGTAAAACGCATTCCCTTCAAGGGTACGAGCTAGCGCCGATGCTCGCAAGAGCCACAGTTGACTGGCTGAAAAGCTTACCATTGTAGACGCACTACGCAATCGAACGATGCCATCATCGAATCGACCTACGCAATGCGCTCGCAGAAAATCCACGGCCACGTACGATTGTTTCTCCAGCTTCGCTGGGGTATGGTCCAGCACCACGTTCATCAAGTTTTGCACCGCATGTACAACCCCGCTTGGATGCATTCTAACATATTCCGATAAGGAAATGCCAATTAGTCTTATACAGTAAAACTCTAGCGCCCGCGCCCAAGTTTTGCGCCTTGCACGGATCGTGGCCTCTGCTAAACAAGTAAAATGACGACTGGCAAAAGGATTCACGACCTCTGAAGCCATCTCTTGAGAGTGGCCTTGCACCGGAAGCATCAAGAGGTCTGGTCGGTGAGTATGCACGGTGCGAATACACGCACGAACAAACTTCACATACGTATCCACAACACCAAGAGATAGCTCCGCACCCGGACAAACATCTTGCAGATTACAAAAGAATTCTCGGTCGCCCTCGTCTGGATACCAACGGAGTTTCAGGGCCGTCACCGCTTGTACTGTGTTGCCATTGTCATCCATTTCCTCCTCACCGGCATCAGCACGTGTAGCGAAATACTTGGTCACATGGTCTGGAAAAGGAAGGCTGCTTGTAACCACCATGCGCGACACCTTCTGCTCCTCTGATTCGATGTGATATAAATGTCGCAAGCGGTTTAGCCCTTGCTCAAACCATACACAGTCCTGCGATACGTAAAACTTTGCAAACTCGGCAAATCTCTCTTGGACCGATGCCAACGCGACAAACTTGTGCACTTTTACACAGTGTCTTTGCAGACGCTTCCGCGCAGCTTTTCGTGACGCAGCACTCTTCATGTCAACACTGTACGCGTATGTGCAAAGATGGCAGCACAAGCCAACTGCGTTGATCCCGGTGTTGATGCAATTGTTCTCATGCCGCATGACGTTCCTTTTCTTCGTGAACTCCTGTCCACAACCACTCCCGCATTTGTAGCCCATATTCCACTCATTAGAATCTCCTTCACCTGGTCCCCAATGTTACTCGTGCGTTCCCCCGAGCCCTTCACATCGAACAAAAACTTCAATCGCGCATAGCACCTAAACGCGGCTGAATTAGCACCAAATGCTATTAGGTATTACTATGAAATTTTCGTCAGGGCTATCAGACGCGCTGCTCAAATGCGCCCGTATCCCTACGGTTGAGCATAACGAGCAAAAGAGTGGCGATCTCGGAGGTACTGTTTCCCACTGTACACTGCAATGTACCATACGTTGCTGTACTCATAGCAAATCAGCATCATTTTACTATGTTTGCTCTTCGAGGCCCCCAAAATTTTGGCGAGGCCCCCTTCATAGCTCCTCGAGGCCCCCTTCATAGCTCCTCGAGGCCCCCTCCATAGCTCCGCGAGGCCCCCCTCATAGCTCTTCGAGGCCCCCCTCAAAAAATAGAAAATTTCAAATATCTGATGAACGGAGGAAGGTATCGAGCACGTAAAGATTGGAGCGGGCGCAGAGCGACAAGCTGCATCGGACGATGGGCGAAACATATTTTCAACACACATAGGAGCCGAGATATGTAATAAATAAGACACTCGTCATTCACCACGTCTATGGTAAGATACAGCAAGTGATAATCAACTATAAACATCGGCAGTGGTTTACACTTTTTCTCACAGAGAATGTAAAAGTCGTCCAAAGTCGTCAAAGGTTGACCGATCGGCGCGAGAAGTTGACATACAGTTCAAGACAAAGATG
The DNA here is from genome assembly GCA_008690995.1 of Porphyridium purpureum. Taxonomy (NCBI): domain Eukaryota; phylum Rhodophyta; class Bangiophyceae; order Porphyridiales; family Porphyridiaceae; genus Porphyridium; species Porphyridium purpureum. Next base: position 2,286,794 of record VRMN01000003.1, on the reverse strand, counting down.
ATTAGAGCATTTGCAAGAAGATTGAAAGACAACCTCTGATTTCTAAAAGTGGCAATTTTTTCGGTCGGTCAATGCCACTTCAATGATGCTCGATGGCACGTTACCGCACAGGTCCTTTACCAATCGTCCATTTTCTCCCACGTGTCCTCGATTGCCTCTGGTAACTCTTTTATAATAGAAGCTTGATGATCTTGGACCTGAGTCATGTTTGATTCTTTCGTTTTGTGCATGGCTTTGTGTGGAGACCGAAGACTGGTCACAACTTTTGGATTCATTCTTGCCGGGCTGTCCCAGCCATGTTTCGGATACGGGACCGGCGGTGGTTGCGAGTTGAGGAACAAGTCAAACCCTGTGGTGGAAATTTGTTCTTTTGAACAGATTCGACCTTCAGCCCTTGCTGGATAGAGCAAGGATGAAAGGTGTAAAAGGGCAAAGGCACAGGCTGCTTCCTCGGAGTTTCCAGGACAAGGTAGAAGGAGAGATAAGGCCGAGAGGAAAAACAGGAGAGCTTGGTTTGCTGGATCGAGGCGGTCATTGGAAGACTTCAGTTGGACTTGCAAGAGAAGCACGCTAGCGTGTTGTACGAGCGGATATTGGTCTGGAGTGTTTTTAGAAAGGCAGATGGGCTTGAACGTACCTTTCATCACCCATCACTTGTAAAGTCCGCACCACTCCTAGTGGCCCCCAATAAGTTGAATTTTCCGTCCTCTTTTTATTCCTTGCCACTCTGCTTTGACTGACCTGCTTACCATTCCGTTCGTTTCGGTGCGTCGGTACGTCAGTACGTCGGTTTCTAATTTCTGTTATCGTTCAAGCGGTCCTCTTTTCTTAATGCCGTTACAACCCACAGAAGGGGAAATTCCAAGCATACTCCTTACATGTGACTGTACGCAAACCGTATCTGGGTCCGAAAATAGCGCGCTCGCCAAGAAAAAGAGCGCGCTTTTCGATAATGGGTAGTTTACACTACTTAAAAGAGGGGTATACACGTTCTGAAAAATTACGCATTCTTATGCGACGAACCTTTCATTTGTGCGTATGGTGCTTAACTTTAACATTATTCGCAGCAAAGGTACAAGAGCGCTCCGGAGGATAATCTGGGGAGACTTAGTGAATGAATGAATTACTGGTCAGCGTTGAGATGGCGGGAAGCATGGCGGATCCTGTGCTGCACAGCCTGGCAAACAGTTTGTGTCGCAGTGCTGCAGTACTCGAGGGAGCCGAAACAGCCCTGGACACGTTTCTGAGTATAATGCATTCACCTGACGACGGCAATCAAGTTGGTGAACGCGTCCTGCATGCACAGGTAATTGAACTACCGGTATCCAGGACTGACGAACACAAGAATGCTAAGCGCAAGCGCACGCGGGCCAAAGGCGGGCGGACATAGCGCATACGCGTCAAAGACGAAGGATTGCGAGTGGCATGCGTGACGGGCGTCTTTGAACCTTTCACCAGCAGCATCGCAAAGAATATTAGACTGGAATTCTGTGCTACGTCTTTGATCGTTGTATGCACAGCTAAACAGCAGGCATGGTGGTCTGCATGTTAATATTTGGACGCGCGTCAATTCCTGTGACCGTGAAGCGGCTCAATGCACGGAACTGCGCACGTGCGCGTGGTCAAATGTCGTTCGTCTCCGTACGATACTTTCCCAGTGACTGATCCCCCCCACCTGGTGGCCTACTCCTTTTACAGTGCGCACGATGTTAGTCCCGTTAGGTTCCACAGCAATCCTGGATTCAGTTTGAACCTAGGGAAGCCCTAGAATACGGAGAGAAAGAGTCGAAAAAAGGGACAAGAGACTTGGTAAAAATTATGCGAAGCGGGCAAAGGGGAAAAGATTGAACTTGGAGACAATGGCAGTGTGGGACTTTACGCGAGAGTTTAGGTTCGCACAAACGTTTGCCGAGCGGATCCTTGCTAATGCATGCAAGATCGACCTTCAGGAATAAAGCTATCAGCACAAAGCCCAGAACCTTATTGCGATACGTGCGGAGCCCTGGTGCATGACACGAGACGATTTGTGTGACCGCGCAGCTACTAAACACGACCTCAAGTGTTCCATCGACCTATGCAAGGATCTGCGCTTGAGTCACTCAACGGTCGTCTTTCAGCGAAATATTCGAAACGAATGGCCATTTGGTTACTTCCGTGTATAAAGCCCGCTCCTGATGGAGGAGAATGCTAGCCATGAAGAGCCTCGTTGAATACAATTGCTAGGCTCGTTTGGTTATGTAGATGCAATATTCTTGCTTTTTTAAATCCTTACCTTTCTTGTTGTCATGGTTCATTACTTCACGACTCTACGGCCTTCGGAAGCGGATTAGGGATATGATTGTACCCGTCGCAGACTGATGCGGAAGATAGAAAAGAATGGAGAAAGAGGGATAAACCTGGTGTCTAGCTGGAGATAACCATGAGATGCAAAGAAAACCAGCGCGTTCTTTGCGTGGCCCTCTGCAACGTAGATTCTCGTATCGTCGCCCGGAGACTGACTCTATCTATGTGACCATCCCCTTCATACCTAGAATGAATGCCATTTGCGCCAAACACGTTCATGGTCTAGGAGTTGAGGCGTTTACAAAATCACGAATTTCGCACAAAATGATGTATCTGTACGAAATGGACGGACGTTCGCGAGGCTGAGGTACACTCGTAGCTGGGAAAAGATCCACCCAGTAAACCGTCTTCTGGAGCATCCTCAATGTTTCGCGATTGCGAAGAGCAATGGTTTTGGGCTCCTCAGCACGAGTGAGAAGGGCACGATTTCGCGGCGTGCTTGCCGCCAGCCGGTCGCGAGCAATTCACACCAGATGAAGCATTCTCGAGGCGCATGCGCTCAGCGACATTCGTCTACTTGTTCTCTGAGCTTTTGCGGCAGGGCTTTTCATAACATCCTGGCCGATGCCGTCAATGCCGATGAAGCCGAATGGATGGCGTACGAACCGGCTGTCATGTTCTGCACGCTGCCTTCTGTGACTTTCTCGTCCCGGCCATACTCAAGCACGCTCGTACATGGAGCCGACTGATCATGCTCAGATATTCATGGATTGCGGCTCTTCATGTCTATGACAGACATAGCACTTGTGCTAGAGGTCTTTTGGACAATCGCTTGCTGTTGTCACACGAGAGCGGCGGACATCCCAAACTTTGCTGCCGCAGTTTCTTTGCGTCTGCAAGCAACGTGTACTTGCCTGCGCGGTAGAATGACTAGAGCTCCGTCAAGGTGCTCGACTCGTTGCTTAGGGCAACGCTCACATCGTGCATCTCGCAACTGGGTCACCACTTCTGACAGTTTTGCTGCGCTCGTATTTTGGCCAGTTTGTTTTGCGAGCATCGCGTGCTGCAGATCTTATATTCATGCAGCACCTCGCTCCTGCTAAAATTGTGCCAGGAGCCACGAACCAAAGCAAAACCGCAGAGCACCAGCTCGGCACCGTACGCGCGTCTTTCGCATTTGTCATTAACGCTGGTTCTCGGCCACGGAAAACTTCAAAGCTTTGCCATACAGCTTTGCCCGCGCCGGGTCACATGTTTGACGAAGCGCCAGGTTCCGATTCTCAAGCTCCGCAAACCGTGAAAGAGGCAGCTGCGAAGCGTAGCGTATTCCAGCGCAAATACGTAGTTTGTCTTTCGAGCACTACCGTAGATTTGACAAATCAGCGATCTTTGGCGAAGAGCCTGGGTGCGCGAAGCAACCAAGTACGTAGAGTAGTCAACGTCACTTGCCTCCTGAATTGGTGCGTGCTCTTGGATGGTCGATGTGGTCCGTCAAACACAGACGTTGCGATTGCTGGACCCTGCAGAAAAGACAAAGCTCCGCGTCCTCATCTCGCAGCCAGGAAAAGGCCGCCGTTCGTCCACGATGACGATCGAGTTGTAGCTGACACCGTATGCACAGCATTCTTCCATGCGCGAGAAGCCGAGCACGTAGCCTTGTCTAATTCTGACCTTCGTTCTGAAGCTGCCTGACATCGATGCCAAGAAACGCGAAGTAGTCGAGAAAGAAACTCAAGCTCCAGAGTGTCAAAGAACGCCTGGGAAACTGTCATGGACAGCGTCAGCAGAAGATACAGAGCCATCGCCGACCCTTACCATGCAGAAAGAGAAACACAGAGGCGAACGCAAGTATTTGAGCCATCAGCATGGTCGCCACGGCGACCGCAACGACAGGCACCATGACGCGGGACAGCGTCTTGGCTGCGCTGGCCTTGCCTCGCAACAGACTAACGCGCATGTACTGCAGCTTTACACAGCGCATCGTCAAAGGGGGCTTGGCCGCCGCGCCCGTGTGCGAAGAAAAGCCCTTGGTATAGCATCAGTCAGATTTTCTTTAGCAGCGAGCTTGGGAGCCGCTCTGACCGACGCCGTACACATGCGAGATCATGGTCGCGTCTGCAGTCCATTTTGAGAACGCCAGCATCCACGAACTGCAGCACATATGCTCATGGGCGCGCCGCAAATGATCGACTTGGCCAGTGACCAACGTGCCGTACCTATGCGCATAATCTCGTCTCGTATGACTCAACGCTCGATCCTGTAGGCGCTTCGGGACATCCCCGATGGTATGCACTTCCTGAGGGGGAGCAAAATGAGCTGCCGGCTGACGTGCGCTCGCAAAGACCGCACAACTTGGAGCAAACATTTTCATGCTTAGCCATGCAGAGGAGGATCCACCAAGAAAACGCGGATTTGACAAGAAGCTCAGCGGGTCTTGCTGCTTCTCGCGTTATTCTGGAAGGCCGGTGGTCTCCTCGGTTCCTTACGCACTGGCCCACGAAGCTGGGGTTGATCACGAGTTTTGAGCTTGTCTTTCCAACAACACGGTCGCCATTCTCGCGCTCATGGACTCTCCGCACTCGCGAGAAAAGCCTGGATGTCATTTGCCAATGTCCTGAGTTTCTCATCGTCCCGTTCGGCCTTAGCGTCAATCGAACCAAGGGAGACAGCCGAGGCACTGGTCTCGATTCCCCCAGATTCTACGGCTTGATCATGGCGAGGTATCGTGGCGTCTTGATCGGGTCGTCGACTCAGATGCGCTTCAATGTACCCCATCATCTCGGCAACGACCTCTCGGGACAGCGAGCCATTCATACCATTCTTGAGTACCACTAATGCGAGTGGAATGTACGTCATTCGGGAATCCAGAACCGTTCCGTGACGCGCTTGTAGTTTTCGAAATACCTCCAAAGCCTCTTGAGGCCGCGAAGCCAAACCAAGCACGTACATGTATGCACTCGGCACATCAGGACTTCGTGTCGTGGGTGAAGCGCACCACGTGTTGTAAAGCAATGTGCAGAAATCGAGTCTGCCAAGCTTGCTCGCGGCATACATAAATTTAAGTCCCACCAGCCGCGAAACCTCTGCAGCCGCATCATCTTCCCCGCCAGACTCGCCGTTGACCATCGCAAGTGTCAAAATTGATTCCTGGCGACCTAAATGTATGCATCGTTCAAGAAGCGCCTCGTAAGCATGAGTAAACAGTACGCGCTCGGCAGCCGGGTATCGCTTACGATGCATTTCATCAGCCAAACGCAGCGCAGCATCAAAGTTTGCAGGGTCCAGCTTGCCGGCCCGAGCCAGCAAGTATACCACAAAACTAGCCGAACGGTTATCGTTCATTTGATGGAATGTAAACACGCGCTGTGCACACGACGCGGCCGGGTGAACATCTAAACGATCTTGAAGACCTGCGCGGTACAGCGTCTCGAGATATGCACGCACAACCGCCGCCTTTTCGTCGTTCTGGGACCGGCGGCGTTTAAAGTTCATCAAAACGTGGGCAAGTCGCACCAGCTCTTCCGGCCTTTCCCGCCTCATGCAGGCGCCCATGTATTCGTACATTTGTTTACACTCCACCTTGTACTCCAGCCGTATCATGTGCAGCATTTGCATGCACGCTGCGTTGAAGTTCCCGCCGCGGATCAGCGCTGACACGAGAACATGGAGCGTATCAATGTGCGGCGGAACGCGCAGTTCACGAAACTTGTCCGCAATCCAGTTCGCCTCGTCGGCGTCATCCACGTCACGAAAGCAGAACACCCATGCCCCGCATCTGATAAGGTCCGCATCAAGCTTCACGCATTCTGAAAACGGGGGCGCGCGCAGCATCTTCCACACATGCTCGGCGGCGTCATGGTTTCTATCCTTCGCTTGTCTGTTCAAGAAGTTGCGCAGGATGAGGGCGAAAGTGGCGGCACTTACAGTTCTGCAAACGCGCAACGCCTCGTGCAGACCGATTTCCACCAGATCGAGCCGATCGCAAGCTGCGAAATGGCCGATCAAGAGATGGTACGCATCCGCGTCGAGAGATTTTCCTTCTTGCTGTTCAATGTACCTCTTGATCGCCAGGATCACATTGACTTTGCGCAGAGGCTCTGCCAGCTTGTACAGGCGCCGCAAGCTGTTCGAGTAAATTTGTGGCAGTCGCTCGCCTTGAAATTTTTTTGTTCCTTCCTTGGCGTGGCGAGCGAGGATCCTCAGCCGATCTCGCCGCGCCTTTTGCAGCATCCTCACGGCAAAGCGGAGCCTGGCACGAAACGAGCGGTTCTCGGCTTTTTCGGCCATCAGCAGGACCAAATCGAGCGCGCGCCTGTCCAGTGGCGCATTGTGAGCCACTTTCAAGCATCGCGCAAAGCGATCCTCGATGCGCTCATTCTTGTTTTTCGCAAAGCCGCTCTTCAGCCTGTCGATGAGGATGAGCGTAAGCGGATGCGTCTCACGCCGGGACACGCGCTTTGAAGGCGGCGGCGCAGCTACATCCTGGGTCGTCGAGCAGTGTCTCACGCTCATCACGCACATTCGCGCATGCAAACAGCCGGGGACATCAAGGAGCGAACCGCCCGCCGCGCGCGGACCTCGCTCGCCGCTGCGTCGCCAGCAGGGCAAGCGCAGCAGACACTGCCTCCACCGCGCGCCTGCTGATGCCCGACTCACCCATGTCACTGGCCACGGCATGACAGCCGCATCAGGATGCGCGCACCGCGCGCGCTGCGCTCTCCGTGTGAGTTAACCCATTGGGTAACCAGCATGGGAGTATCGGCAGGATCTATTCTGTCCAGCTAGCGCGGGCGCGAGATGCGCAGAAGAGGATATCTTTGGCTCGCTCATCTCGAATGCGTGGGGTATCGATGGACTGTGCGACCATGTGCTGATTCCATTCATTTCTTAAGCACAGTATCTGCACCGTCAAGTCACACTCGCCCTGGCCAGCGAGGCGCGAGTGGACCCGAAAGTCAGCGAGATGCGCGCGTTCGACAGCGCGTGATCGTGAGCTACCCTGTATCAGCGGATTGCGCTCCGCGCGAATATTGAGCGCTTGCGTGGCGCCGAATACGGCCAACGCTGAGTGGCCTTGTCCTGGAATATTAACCTGATCTTGGCGGACTGTGACTTGCGTTCGAATCCAGGCGAAGCGAACGCCGACAGGCTTTTGGTGTCCTGTAACATCTGATTCATCCCGTTGTGGAACTCATCGCAAACTCGCGCCTGCGATTCGCCTTCCCGAATATTCCGTGAATCGTGAGCGAGCGGGTCAAGCCGCAGCGGCGCTAGCTGACCAGCCGATGGCAATGTGCCCATGAGCATCGTCGAGCAACAAAGCCAGGGTTGCAGTCAGCGAAACTTTATCACTGAACCCACTAAAAGGCGCAAACTCGAGCCATCCTTGAACAGAGTCCAGCATGCGTCGCCTTTCTGGTTGTTCGCAATCCCAGACATCACGTCCCAGCGGAAGTGTTCAAGGTGCGACTAGAACGTACACTGTTTGGCGTGGGAATCGGTTGCGACTCGTTCGTACTCATTGCAGTGGCAAATAATGTACCCTACGATTATAGGAACTATCCAACAACCTACAGCGCACTTGATCAGTGCGCGAGAAAGCCAAACCAGTGTCCATCCCGCGCTATTCGCCAGCGCGCGCTGGCCCCGCTATGCTGTAACAAGTCTTGTGAGGGCAAGGGCGCATGTGATTGCAACGGGCTGCTCACTTGCGGCGCAGATGTGATTTACGCAGAATGCGGTACCGTCCGAACGGTAAAATCAGCTCGCGAACTGCAGGAAATGTGTCTGACTTCAAAGCGTCATCCAGCCGCGCATTTTCACCATGAAAGCAACCGACTCGGCTCGTGTGGCTTGAGGAGCTCCGCATCATTTCAGAGCGCCAATCATTGATACATGCGGACCTGCGCACATTGGACAGAACGTCGGGCTTCTTACCTCAGGGTTGCAGCCTGTTACGACTCAGTGGCGTCACGCACGATATGCGAATCCTTGCTCAGAGCGACTGCGCCTGGCTTAAGCTGCGCATTTTTGGTGGTTCTATACGTCTGGGTAGATTGCCTTTGGACAGTTTCCACGCATCAATCAAAATGCTTTCGTGGACGCGCGAGTTCGGCTCCGACCACAAGATGTCGCGGCCATGAGCTTCAATGAGTTTGACCCGTCGCGCGAGGTCCTCAGGCTCGTTTTGAACCATGGCGCGCAAATATCGAATAACGCGCATCGGATCCTCGCGAAACTCAGGACCACTGAACACGAGCGCGATATCCTTCCAAGGGAAATCAAAATGAACCATGCACTCGTACAATAAGTCTTGCTTTTCATCTTCGACGAAAAGAACCGGAATGGAGCGAGCGGCTATTGCGTTATAGAGCGTATCACTTTCCGGGTTATCTCCCGCCAGAAGGAACGAAAAGTGCGAACGTTCTGTGATGCGATGGGCAACCAACCTGGAAAATTCGAACGGCTGAAGACATCGATCTGCGGTCCAGCTCGGAATTGGCGGACTGCTTCCTACCAAAGCCATGGATTCGTAGAGATTTGAATACGTTTCAAATTCAGTCACATTGCAGTCCGGAATTTCGGGAAATTGACTCCGCGATTCTGGATTATGCAATCTGACGCTCAAGAATACATCATTATATACCTGACTAGTGTCTGCGTCGCGCTTTGTAAAAAGAGCTCTTCGATTAAGCCGCGGAAGTACCACACTTCCATGAAAAAATCTGTTTTTACCCATCCACCGGACCACCAAATCCCGCGGCAATTTCGCACTGTTCGCATAATTCCACTCTGAAAAGTATCCGTCAGCGTTCCGACTCTCTGCCGTCATCGCCGCGTAGTTGTCCAAGAACCCGACGACAAAAACATTTCGATAGGCTTGCATTCTGTCGCGGGTATACGAGCCGATTTTCATTCTGCGCCCGAGATATTTGAGAATGGCATACCGCTTCTTCCAGTGGCTCATGAGAACGAGATGATCGCGGCCTTCGTATCTGGAGTACCAAGAACTGTTTCCCAGGTACTGATTCATTTGGTTAAGGCTCTTTGTCGCGCTCACACTGCAATTGTCGAGAGCAAGGGCGCTGAGTAGCACGGGCACGACAAACAACTCGGCATCCTGTGGCTGGCGTGTCCTCCATGGATGATTCTGAAGCCTCTCCACAAACAACACATCAATTGAATGTTTAGGATCCAAGATCGCTTTTGAGCACTTTGCATATGCCAGAAAGTGGTCAGGCTCATACATGAAAAATGGGACAGTCACTTTCGCGCTTTGTGTCTGGACGCTGTTGCCCACGTTAGGGTCTTTCTCCACTGCCTCGAGAAGGTCAAATGAGTTCCATTGCGAACGTGTCGCGGACTCGCTCGGACGGCGCTCCGCTGGTGCCGACATCACCGCGCCGAGCACCAGCAGCATCGCGGCTGCAACCCCACCAAAATTTTGGAACATTTCGTCTCCTTGTCTTGCGCTTCTCTCTGCGATCTCGCGCCGGCCGAGCAGCAGATCGGGCAGCGAAGAGCTGCGGCCTGCTTCCTTTAAACGAGCCGCGTGTGCGTGGTTTCAACGCCGTTGGATCGTGGCTCTACCTTCACAATGTAACTTTGCTTCCAAAGCACCATTTTTGCTCAAGAATTCGGCCTGCTTCAATGTGAAACCGCGTGTCCTCATAGTACAGTATGGCCAAATCGTTGCGGGACACAAACTTGCGCCGCTACGAATTAGCTCCGCACGATGCCAGGGATCGTGGAAACGACGCACGCTGCACCTTGTTGCGCGGACGGCGCGCCAGCATGGGTCAATCCTCAAGGGACACTCCTCTTCCCGGCGCTGAGCACTCGCTCGTAGAGGCCTCCGCTCGGCAGAAGCGCACAGCCTTTTTGCCGCTTCTCGCCTTCTCCAGTCGTGTGCCGCTCCTAGCCCGCGGGGAGCTTCAGCGCATGATCACATCACTCACCCAAACGGAGGGAACGCATGTCGCCTTGACGTTCTGAAATCATCTGGAAGGACAATCACCATCGTCGCGGTCAGACTTGCACCATGCCGAGTTCGCGGTTCGGCAACAAGGAGGTCGTTGGTGTCGATGTTACGTTCTGCATTGCAAAGCGTCAGATGATTGGCGCTTTGCGTGCTGGCCCGGCACGCACCGCGTACGAGTCTGCGGGCGCTGCGAATCTGGACCAGCACTGTTCATGCACATGGGTACCCATCAACACCGCAGCAGGTGGGACATGCATGCTCCCGTTGTGCTCAGACAAGCATCCGGACGCGATCCGTAGCAAGCTCGTCACTTCGCTCGCAGCAACGCAGCGGAAAGGTGGATCGCAGGAGGCCGCTAGGAGACGAAGGCGAGGACAATCGCGTTGCAGGTGGACGTAGCGAGCGCGAGCGCTTGTTCCGCGCAACCTTTATCGTGACCGCGCGTGAGCTCAACGAGCAGCTGCGAGCCGCGCTCGATGACCAGGCTGGCCTAGATGACGCGGAGCAAATTGTCCGGCACCACCGCTACGCGCCGTTTGATGCGCGCACAGTCGATATTTGCTTGCGCATCGCGAGACAAGTTGAGGTCAAGGACGATGGTAACCTGAGTGACGAGAAAAAAGAAATCAGCGCGGAGTTTTCAGCCAACGCCAGAGCTCGACACGCGCTGAAATTTGCGGTAGGGGTACTCAGGCGAGCGTCAAGTGACCAAGTGCCGCTCGACTCACATGTACTGACGCACATTCTCGCGCTGGCCCGGCCATGCACGAAAAGCACAGTCGCTTGGATCGTAAAGAGACGAATCGAGTCGATTCAACGGTATCCCGTTGACGCCATCGGATATCGCGGCCTTGTGATACATTTTGTGTCGTGCAAGCGGCCGGACATGCTGTTTGAACTGTTTGATGAAATGGTTCGCGTCCAGCCTGCGACGCTGGACGTCGACACTTTTGCGCGGTTTCTAAATGGATTTCTCAAGTTCAAGCTGTATGATACTGCATGGCACGTCTGGAGTATCATGCGTGAGCCGCCGTTCTCGCGTCAAGTGGTGGTAGATTCTGCCATTCTGAGCAGCGGTGCATGGATTTGCGCGCGTGGACAAGGCAAGGCTGAAGGCGTGCTTTGGATTACGAGTCAATACAAAGCACTCGGACTTGAGCCGCCCTCTCGCGAGCTAAGTCTGCTGACGGCAGCATTTGTGCACGATGGCTGGATGGCCGAGGCTCTACGCACTATGGAGTGGACTGTGCACCTCAATTATGTACTACACCAGCGAGAGATTATCCAGTTTGTTGATAGGTGCGTACGGCATCACGCTTGGGCAGAGCTGTTGCAACTCGCAGACCCACTGTCCAAGACCAATATTATTGAGCATTTGAGTGTGACACGAAAGGCCATGCCGCGCACCATGGGCCGCTTTTTTTTTCGGCGCTTGAACTTGGCATCAAGCAGCGGCATCTGAATGGGAACGCAGCCGCGCAGTGCGCTCGCCGCGTGCTGACTGATTGGGATCTAGGAGAAGAATTTTCAGAGAACTCCAAGCTTCCGGAAGCCCTGCTAGGCTACAGCACTGAGGATACCAGGGAGGGGCCCCTGCGCACATGGCGGCTCGGCAGCGCGATACACACCCAAAGCGTCGGAATCAAGGTATCTGGAAACTTGGTCGGTGACGGCGCATTACTGAACCCACGTGCCGCAGCAGCATGGCCTGTGCCGCCGGTCGACGCGCGAATGGACCCCAGGATGCTCTCACTTCACCCACGCTCACGTACTCATGACACGAACAGCAGCAGCACAGACGATCTGGGACCTGCCAACGAAAGGTTCACAGTACTTCCAGGAGATATGGAATTGACGAATAGTATGGATGCCACTCGAGCTCTCAATGACAAGCTTCAGCGGGCACTCTTCAAACGGACCCCTCTGAGCGATGTTGAGCGCATTTTGAACGCCGCATCTGGCGTCCCGCTTAGCAACTGGACCCTCGACTTTCTACTGCGCCTTGCCCGGTACGAGCGAGACAGCGACCCGCGTCGGCGGCTCGCATTCGCGGTGCGCATGGTGCAAGTTGCGCGGTGCGACGGTGCAGAGCTGAATTCATACGCTCTTCTTCAAATGCTGCCACTTGCGCGAACGTGTCAGAAGGTCAATGTGGTGCTGTCGTTGCGAAACCTCATCGAGCGCCAGGGTCACACGCTGAGTGAGCGTGCGTACAATGGATTGATCAGCCATTACGGGGCTTGCCACAGGCCTGACCTTATGTTCCAGGTATTCCGCCAGCGTCTGGACATGTACCGAGGCGCAGACGCAGACGCAATGCGAAGCGTCATGTACGGCCTACTGCGGAACAAGAAGGCTAAGACGGCACTCGAGGTCTGGAAGATTATGCGCTCACCACCGCACTCGGAAAGCATTCAAGTGGACGCCGGCTTGCTGGAGTGCGGTGCGTACATCTGTGCGCACGGCGAAGCTGAAGAAGCGCGCTGGATCGGCGCCAAGTATCGCGAGATGGAGATCACGCCGCCATCCAAACCATTGCACGTGCTCGTCTCTGCATTTGTCAATTCGGGTAACTACAAGGAAGCGCGCGAATACATGCGTTGGATCATGCAACTTGGCTGTACGCTGCATGAGCGTCGCCTGTACCAATACATACCAGATTGCCAGCGGCGAGGTAAACCCGAGGAGCTTCTGCCTCTCAGCGACGTTTTGGTCGAAGCCAAAAACCTGGTCTCTTCGCGAGTGGAGCAGGTACTGGTTGTGCAGGCTTTCCTTCGTGCGCTTAGCAGAGCTGCGTGGTTACAGCTGGTGGATAAGCACCTCGTCGCAGATTGTGCGCAGCGTGTGCAGAATCGCTGGAATATTTCTTCCGGCCGGATGGCCTGAAAGAAAAGCTGCATGGCTGCAAATGATTGGAATGGAAAGACACCATTCAAGGGCTACATTTCGGCACGTTCCCAGGGACCGCTGGCTTCTGTCTTGACTTGAATGCTCTGTAAAGCCACAGTCAATTCGCCATGCCCAGAACGCGCACTCCGCTGCGCTAGAGCAAACGTGCTGCTCCGGACCGTTCAAAAATGCGGCGTCAGGCAAACGATGCGTATCATAACATGCTCGCCCAGAAGGCATCAGAGCGCATATGGGTCTATGGTCCTCCATTCCGCCCCATCTTTGGTCCGGCAATAATCTCAAACCCAGTTTCGTTCATTTTGTCAATCGTTTGCCAAAACGGCAGAAAGGGCATCGGACCTAACTGCTCCCGCGCGTGCTCGATAGTACTCGAAAACGAAAACCTTTTTTCATCTATCAGAACCTTGGCACACATTGCGAGCGTTCGCTCTGCCATGAGAGTCCAGAACAGGTCGAGATGAGCAAGAAGCTCAGTAACCAACTAGTTAGGGGACAGCGAAGGCGGCTGTAGATACATGATCTTCAGCGGTGACACGGAGATGATGCGGCCGCCCATGGCGCCAGGATCTGCGGCTTCGGTCTCGTCCAGCTGCACAACCACTACGATGCAACGGCAAGCAGAACCAAAGTGCGCAAGTGATGCACATTGTAACACGAAGTCGAGGTCATAAAATGAGACCAAATCGGATAAGGGACACTTGGAAGGGCGTATGAGATCACTTGCACCCCTGTGCAGTTCCAACTGACCAAACAGGCCCAATACATGAGAGACTCGGTGATTCACAACAACAGCCTTTTTCTACTACACCACTGGAGAGCCTCTACCTCTGAGCGAGGTCCTAAATTTTTCACATCTTCTGTGCTGCTCCTCAATTTATAGCGCCCCTTCATGTCAAAAAGCATCACAGCCGCCGCGGTCCCACGAGCCGCCTGACCACTGCCTTTGAGCCTTTGTTTTTTCCACAGAGACCGTGGACGACGCCCAAAGTGACGGTCGCGCACTTGCAAATCTGGTCACGTTCACCAACCTCGCCTCCCAGAGTCGTAATGCCGTTTCGTGCTTACGCTGTACACCCACCGGACGGGTGTTCACTGTACCGCTCGGTACAGTCCGCCGTTCCCTTGCTAAACCTGCGCAGTCAAAGTTACGTCTGAACTGAGCGCTTTCGTGATGAAAACTAAAGCTGCATCGTTCGACAAAGCAGACATCCAACCGCAATTGGAGTCGTTGGACTAGTGGCGGAATCCGGCATTTCCCCTAGAAGTTTCAGTTGTTCAGACTGTTTGGTTGGATGCACCTGGAGAAACGTGGGTCTGACACTTTTATCTTCTTTTCTCCGACCGCAATTGCTACCTGCTTCAGCTTTTCAGCCGATCTGTGTCCGCATGTCTCCTTGCTCTGCGGCCTGGCGGTGCGAGTGAACCATCGCAAATCTATTCTCGGGCAGACTGCCCCACTCATTCGCGGAACATGTGCCCAACGTATATTGAGCCGGGGCATGACCAGGTTCCGCGCCCTGGTGGTGCGAGTCAACAACCGCATGTCTGTTCTCAACCAGAACGCCCCACGCGTTCACGGAACAAGTGCCCAACGTATATTGAGCCGGGGCATGACCAGGTTCCTCGCCCTGGCGGTGCGAGTCAACAGCCGCGTGTATGTTCTCAGTCAGACCGCCCCACGCGTTCGCGGAACAAGTGCCCAATGTATATTGAGCCAGGGCATGACCAGGTTCCGCGCCCTGGTGGTGCGAGTGAACAGCCGCGTGTATGTTCTCAGCCAGACCGCCCCACGCGTTCGCGGACCAAGTGCCTAACACATACTGTGCGGGTGCACGACTTGGCTCCGTGCCCTGCCAGTACCAGTCTACCGACGCGCACTTATTCTCGAGCAGACCGCCCCAATCCTTCGCGAAATCCGTGCCTGATTGGTTCCGTGCCTGCGTGTCTCCCTGCTCCGCGACATGGCGGTGCGAGTCAACAACCGCGTGTATGTTCTCGACCAGATCGCCCCACGCGCTTGTGTAACAAGTGCCCAACTTGTACTGTGCCAGTGCGCCTCCTTGTTCTGCGACCTGGCCGTAATAAGTCGGCGCTTTCGCGGAGTTCATGTTGGCCAGCTCCTTGGTCTGAATACGAGATAGTCGATCTGCGGCATTGTGGCGCAAGTGCCGCTCTTCGGCCTCTATACTTTCGAGCGATGCCGACCCGTCCCGACTGCCGAGCTTCGCCGCCCTTGCATACCACTCTTTCGCAAGTGTCAAAGTCTGTGTTACTCCCCGCCCACCATGGTAGCAGCGCCCCAACTCAATCATGGCGTCCATGTGTCCTTTCTCAGCAGCTGTGCGCACCCAGCCCGCCCCATACTCCAAATGCTGGCACATGCCGTGCGAGCCGTCGAGCAAAATCTTGCCCAGCCGAAACTGGCCTTCCGTGATACCAGCTTCCGCTGCTTGCTTGATATACGTATACGCATTCGCCATGTTCCCCGCCTTCTCGCATTCTTCTGCAAAGCAGAGCTTTTCGTCAGCACTTTGCACTTTTCCATGAACGGGCCGGGATCCACGTGGCCCCACCGCACAACCTCCGACACTTGATGCTGAGGCTGCGGACCCACCAGGTGCTACCGTGACGTGCGAAATGTTTCCGGTGACCGCATCAACCCTAGCCGTGCTGTTGCCTGACGGAGACGCAGCATACTGATGCTTCTGAGACTTCGCAGCCGCAATGGCCCCCTCCGTATCCAGACGCTCATAAAACTCAAGCCAAATATCCGAAACAGTTGGGCGCTCCTCGGGGTTATTCTGTAGACACGCCCTTGCTAATTTTGCCACCCAGACCGGCCATTGTTTTGCGTATTCCGACGTGTTCAATCTGTTCCACGGCACACCCCGCTTCGGATCTCCGAGAACATTTAAAACGTCACCAACCGTGCACTTGCTTCCAAACATCGGCTCGCCAAGCATCATCTCAAACAACATGACGCCGTATGACCACACATCGCAGGAGCGGTTGTACTGGTCACCACGGATAACCTCGGGTGCCATGTACCCGATTGTACCAAGCCACCCGCTTGCAAGAGAACACGAATTCTTCATCGTGGCCAGCCCGAAATCGCAAATCTTCGGAGTCAAGTCATCCATGAGAAGAATGTTCTGGGGTTTCATATCGCGATGGATAATCTTATTTCCGTGCAAATACTTCAAGCCATCTATAATGCATCGAAAGATTCTGAGTAGTTCATCGCGTAATAGCAAGCTGCCTCCGCTGTCATGGAACATGTAATTTTCAAGGGAGCCTTTCGGGGCAAACTCGAGCACAATGAAAGGGCTTTCATGTTCATGAGCTTTCACGCCCGTCCGTGGGTAAAACCCACCGAGTGTCTGTACGACGTTTTCGTGAGAAAGCCTCCACATGATGCCCACCTCATTTCTCAGCTCGCGCATCGCCTTGTTGCCTTTCGACTTGATCTCTTTGATGGCTATTTCCTGCCCCATGAACTTACCCTTGAACACGTTCCCAGAGCCACCATTGCCAAGCGGAACGAATGGTATCCTCTTGCTCTCACCATTCCGATGCTTCTCAGCAAGTGTTGCCTCAATGTACCAAGGTTCACTTCCTTCGGGTCCGTTTGAAGCGCGCCCCGCATTCGCCGCGTGTAAGTACGAACTTGTGTATTTCACTTCCGCACTGTGCATGCCGAGCACCGCGACTTTTTCCGGATGAGATCGAAGCTTATTCTCAAGTGTCACTGTATCGCGCCGCCTGTCCTCTTCAAGAGCGCGAGCCATCTCGTACGGGACGGCTTTCAACTTGAGAAGGGCGCCTTCCAACTTACCAATCACATTTTGGTACTTTTCCTCATGGTCGTGCGCCATTTTGAATATGATGATACGCGACAATCGTGTCTCGAGCTCGACGAGGCGTGCTTCACACGTCATGAACTCGCCCTGAAAATTCTTCGCCGCCAAGGCGCGAAACGCCTTTTCGGTCCACTTCTCCGCACTGGAAAATCGCTTCACAAGCGCGCACGCAGACTGCAGTTCAGACTCCAACTGGCTCAAGCACTCAATCATGCCAGCGTCCTTCACATTGTGCGTGCCATTGACACGTTTTCCGGCATTCGTGCCAAAATACGTACCCAGAATGGTCGAAATGCTGGTTGCCCGCTCGGCAAGCTTCGCACAAGATGCTTGGTTTGCCTGCGCAGCCTTTGCGTGCTCTACAATAAGCTTGGTAACCGCGTAAGCGACCGCCACGTATGGGAGCACAGGCCCGACATCATTGGCTGCTAAGCCAGCCACTTCGACACAGTTCTCGAATATCAAGTTCTTTGCCTTTGCCATGGTTACTATCTGCACGTGCTCGTCTCAATAGATCGACGACGCCGAAACGCAGTCACGCAAACAATGCACGATAAAGTGACCCAAGCGCGAGGACAGAAGACGACTCCTATTGACCAAACTGCACGTGTGTCCCCTCCTTCCCCATCCGTCTCTTTCCCCTTTGGTAAATAATATACCCAACGGGCAGAGGCCCGTCTTCGAAGCAGCTTTGCTGAGCTCGACATCTCTGTAGAGATACGAACATCCCTCGCAGACAGACACAAATACGGCGAGTGCGGAGCCAGAAAACTAACAGAACGAGAGCGTTTTGTGCGTCACACTGCGCGCCGCCCACCAGCCTGACCATCTCACTGAACTGCTCATTCCTCATACGCGATTGGAAAATAAAATGGAAAAACACACAAAATTATTCCCTCTTCGTCCCACACTACCAAAAAAACGGCCCCCGTTCCGTTTTTCCACACAAGCGCGCGTGCGCACGGCGCTCGTTTTTGACTACGCTTTGAGTTTCGACGGGACTCGGTCCCGCTTGATATCACACAGCAGGGTCACTGTTATAGTAAGCGCTGGGCGTTGGCTGGTACGGCGCGTCTCATGTCAACGCGGCGCGGATTTGCGAATTTGGCGAAGACTGACGTACAGGTGTGCAGGGTTGCGATCGATGCGAGGAGCAAGGACGCACGGGCTGGAAAGGAGCATTGTTGATACTGAGTGAGCAACGATTTCGATGAGTTCTACGATAATAACAGAATGTGCCGGTCCCACTAGCTCATCTCAAATTGAAAAACGGGGCAAAATTGGCGAGGAACGTGACAGACCGACAGTTATCGTAGCGTATCCCCCGAAAGCGAAAAAGTGAGATCGTCGATTGAAGCATCTTCATCAGAATTCCGCACGTCAAGTGGCTGCGCGTTCTCACAACAAGTGAAACGCATTCGGCACGTCCCCGCGCGAGACGCTCCGCTGTTTTTTCAGAGCGTCAAGCACTGAAACACGCGGATCTGCGTATATTCAGAACGCGCACATCTCAAGTCACATCCAGCACATTGACACAGGGTTGCAGTGTGTTCCGTCGCAGTGGCGTCACGAATGGTTCTGCAAATCCCTGCTCAGAGGCGACGCGCCTGGCTTCTTCAGGCTACGCATTTTTGGTGGTTCTATACTTCTGGAGAGATTGCCCTTGGACAGCTTCCATGCATCAATCAAAATTTTCTCGTGGACGCGTGAGCCCGGCTCTGACCACACCAAGTCGCGTGCGTGATCATCCATGAGTTTGACTCTCCGAGCGAGGTCATCAGGCTCGTTCTGAACCATATCGCGCAAATACCGGATGACGCGCATCGGGTCCTCGCGAAACTCTGGACCACTGAACATGAGCGCAATGTCCTTCCAAGGGAAATCAAAATGAACCATGCATTCGTACAAGAAGTCGTGCTTTTCATCTTCGACGAAAAGAACCGGAATGGAGCGGGTGGCTATTGCATTATAGAGCGTATCACTTTCCGGGTTGTCTCCCGCCAGAAGGAACGAAAAGTGCGAGCGTTCCGTAATGCGATGAGCGACCACCCTGGAGAATTCGAAAGGCTGAACACATCGATCTGCGGTCCAGCTCGGAACTGGAGGACTACGTCCGACCAAGGGAATCGATTCGTAGATCTTCAAGTTTGTGACAAAGTCTGTCCGATTGCAGTCCGGAATTTCGGGATATTGAGACCGCAGGTCTCCTTTCAATAATTTGACGCTCAGGAAAACATCATCACTTACGTGATGTTCAGTGTCTGCGTCGCGCTTTGTGAAGAGAGCCTTTCGATTAAGCCGTGGAAGCACCGGGCTTCCCTGAAAATATCGATTTAAACCCATCCACCGGACCACCAAATCGCGTGGCAATTTCGCACTGTTCGCATAATTCCACTCGGAAAAGTATCCGTCAGCGTTCCGACTCTTTGCTGTCATCGCCGCGTAGTTGCCCAAAAACCCGACGACGAATACATTGTCGTAGGCTGCCATTCTGTCTCGGGTATACGAGCCGATTAGTATTGTATGCCCAAGATGATGCAGCATGAAATTCCGGTTTTGCCACTGGGTCATGAGAACAAGGTGATCACGGCCTTTGTATCTGGTGTACCATGGACTCCTTTCAAGATACTCTTTCATTTGGATCAAGCCCTGTGATACACTCACGTTGCATCTGTCGAGAGCCAAGGCGCTCAGTAGCACGGGCACGACAAATAACTCGGCATCCTGAGGCTGGCTTGTCCTCCATGGATGGTTCTGAAGCCGCTCCACAAATAACACGTCGATCGTATGCTTGGGACTCAAGATCGCCTTCGAGCACTTTGAATATGCCAGAAAGTGGTCAGGCTCGTACATGAAAAATGGGACAGTCACGTTCGCGCTGTGCGTCTGGAAGCCATTGCCCACGACATGGTCTTTCTCCGCTGCCTTGAGAAGGTCAAATGAGTTCCACTGCGAACGGGCGGCAAAATCACTCGGACGGCGCTCTGCTTGTGCCGCCAGCACCGAACCGAAGATCAGCAGGATTGCCACTACACTTCCTACAGCACCTTGAAACATTTCGAATCCTGCTCTTGAGACCTTGTCTGTGCGCTTCCGTCGGGCGAGGATATCATCTATTAAAGAGCCGCAGCCCAGATCTCTTGACGTTGGCCACAGCTTGATTTCATCGGTAAAGCGCATGCTTGGCTCTGACGCCGTTTGATAGTAGCAGTTCCTTTACAAAAGGACTCTGTTTTCTATGTATAAATTACGGGCTGGACCGGTTTCTGTGGACGGCGTTCGTCACTCATTTACAGTACCGCCGAATCGGAACAGGTCGCGCACGCAGTCCGGCAAAAGGCAACCACGGACGATGCCCTCTACGTTGAGTATGACGCACATTGAGATTTCGGATTCCGCCCGCGAGGCGCCAGCGTATGCTGATCCGCAGTCGACACATGTGTTCCGCGCACTGAGCATTAGCCCGCTGAGGCCTGGGCGCAGCAGAAGCAGTCAGCTTGGGCCATTCTCTCGTCCTCTCCAGTCATCTACCCCTTCCCACCTCCGTGGAGCCTCAGGGAATGAGAACATCAAGTGGCTTGGCGACAAAGACGCGTTCGGACTTGACAACCTGGAATAGTCTCTGCATGAACAAGTACTGATGCCGCACTCCCATTCGCATGATGTAGAGCTCGTGGTAGCGCAGAAACGGGTCGTTGGTGTCGATGTTTCATTCTGCATCGCAAAGCGTCCAATGGTCGGCGCTCCGGGCGCTTGCCCAGCGAGGACCGCGTAGGAGTCTGTGGGTGAGGCGGATCGTGACCCTTGCCGTTCGTAACCGAGGTATCCATCAGCGCCGCAGCAGCTTGAAAATACTTCCACTTGCTCCGGTCAGACGCGCACCTGGACTCGATCCCTTACAAGCTCGTCACGCTGCATACAGCAACGCAGCGGAAATTCCGATCGTAAGAGGCAGCTTCGAGACCGAGGCGACGACATTCGTGTAAGAGGTCGACGCGGTGAGCGCGGGACGACGTTCCGCGCACCCGTCATCGTGCCCGCGCACGAGCTCAACGAGCAGCTGCGAGCCGGGCTCAATGACCTGGCTGGTTGACATGAAGTGGAGCAAGTTGTTTGGCAACACCGCTACGCGCCGTTCGCTGCGCGCACTGTCGATAATCGCTTCCACATTGCGAGACAAGTTGTGGTCAAGGGAGATGGCAACAGAGACAGCGAGAAAGAAAAAGATAATTTAGAGTTCCAAGTCTGTGCTAGACCTCGGCTTGCGCTAAAAGTTGTGTTACAGATATTCAGCCGAGCGTCAATTGACCAAGTGTCGTTCTATTCTCATGTTCTGACACACATTCTCGCGCTGGTCCGACGTTGAGAGGGAAAAAGAGGCCCCGATCATAAGGAGATGAATCGAAATTATTCAGCGATATCTCGTTTACCCAGTCTGATGCCGCGGCCTTGCAATGAATTTTTTGTGACTTGCCACCGGCCTGACCTCATGTCCCAAATATTCCGCCAGCGTCTGGACATCTGCTGCAGCGTAAGAACAGACGCCACATCAAATGCCATTTCCAGCCTTTTGTCGGAATGAGAAGGCTCACGCAGCATTACGAGTGCGGAAAAACATGTGTTTACCCGCGCGCTCGAAAAGCATTCAAGCGGACGCCAGTTTGGTGGAGTGCGATCCGTACATCTGTGCGCACGACGAGGTTGACAATGCGTGTTGGCTAGGCGCCAACTACCGCGAGATGGGTGTCACGCCGCCGTACGAACCACCGCACGTACTTGTCTCGGCCTTTGTCAAGTCGGGAAAGGACCACGAAGCGCGTGAATACCTTTGCAGAATCATGCAGCTAAAATGTACGCTGCATGAGCGTCACCTGTATCAGTAAATACCAGAGTGTCCGCGGCGGCGTAGGCTTGAAAATCCTTTGCCTCTTAGCGATATTATGGTCGAAGCTGGAGACCGGGTCTCTTGATGATAAGAGCGGGTGATCGCTTTGCAAGCTTCCTTTCGCGCGCTTTGCACAGGTACGTCGCAAAAGCTAATGGACAAGCGCGTCGCCGGGATACATGCGCAGCAAATGCAGAATCGCTGCAATGTTCCTTTCGGCTCGAGTAAGTGAAAGAAAAGCTACATGGCCGCATATAATTGCCGTGCAGAGACACTATTCGAGGGCTCCATGTCAGCACATTGCCATGAAGCGCAGGCTTCTGTCTTGAAATGAATATTGTACAAGGCCACAGCCCATTCGCCACGTCAAGAGCGCGCCATCCTCGGGTCAAGAGCTTTCGTCCTGCTATTCACCATCGATCGCACTTCGTACTTGGCGGCGAGGATCACGAAGTGATCCCGTTCTCGCACGCCGCGTGCAAGAGGCTGCTTCCGCGTGCTGTGTGTAGCCATCGAGATGCTCAATCAAACCTCAATCAACATCCGCGCGTTCAAACACTTTCACGGCGCACCCGCTGCGTGACATGTAAAATGAGCGCAGTGTTTTTGTTCAGTCGCACCGCCCACCGTTTCAACCCTCCAAAACCGTTCATTCACACCTGTGCCACCGCCAGTTCCGGCACCAGCGCATCAAGCCACCTCGCGAGGTGCGCAGGAGAAGCATCATTTTGGCTCGCGGCAAGACACTGTGCGTCGAGCGCACGTTTCAGACCGCCTGCGACCGCGCTGGACGCCCTTCATCGGCCCGTGCGCGACGCAAACTCGCCCTGCGGCTCGCTTCACTTGCGGTAAGCGATGCCATTGCGTGCTTTGCAGACGGCGTTGTTCGCAATCCACGTTCACTTCTTCGTCAGCGAATCCCTGAAGGCACGGACCCCGTCCTTTCTGTTGGTCGAGTCGTCGTCCCCGGCGGAGGAGGGCCACGCACCGCATTCCAAGCGATCTATTCTTTTTACAAGGTCGCCTGTCCTACTTTCTTTGCAACCAAATAACACCACCGTCCCGCACATTAACCAAACATTGCGACTCACATTTCTACCATAAACAGGTTGAATGCCGAGACGGTGCCAATTTGCCACGAAACGTGGAACTTGAGAGTGGTGCAAGGCCGGTTCTACATCATTAATGAGCCAGCAGGTCCACAGCGGCATCATGCTAAAACGGAGCTATTCCGCAAGCAGAGCTGCGCCGAGAGCCTGAATTTAGAGAATGAGAGCGCCGGCTGGCTGTTTCTCAAAAATTGCGTAAACATCGACGTTTTAATAGAAACCAATGCGTGTTCACTAGACCATATCACGTGACACAACAGAAAAAGCGCAACGGAGTCATGGCTGGCTCTGTGATACGGCTTGTGCGGAAGCAGCAAATGAAATATTGAACTCCTGGCGCCTATGTGCAGAGGCACACGTGCGCTGTATTGAGGGCCGTCTAGCGGGGCTGGTTCTTAGCGCGGAACCAGCCAGTCAAACCGTTGGGGCGCCGCCGAAAGTTGACTATATAACCAGCGTCGGTCCGACGGGAGGCCTGAGGAAAGGTGAGAGGAGTGCGGAGAAGAGGATCGCGGAGAAGAGGAGGGTGAGAAAGGGAGCAAGAATATTCATCTGATAGCAAAAGGTTGATCATTTTCTTTGCACGTTTCCGTGAGCAACGGATCGGGGTGAATCGGTGCAGATATCGTTGGCATCATTCAGCAGCTGAGAATTTGCAACAAAACCTTGAACAGTCAACAGATAGTCGTAAACTTAAGGAACTGAGCAATGGCAGTTGTAGGAACAATTTCGTTTAGTGATGGCACGCTACTTGAGGATCCCAACAGGTTTCCTCGCGGCGAGGTGAATCAAGTTCAGATCCAGGTGGTCAACATAAGCGAGACCAAAGCTAGGCTTCGATTCTCGACGACAGTGGAACGGAAATCCCCTTCCGCGAGAGGCGGATGGAATACCGAGGTGAAGCTCGAATGCACGAACGACGTTTGTACCGTTCTGCTTATGAACGAGTCTCATGACGCCAGGCGCATGGCAATCTTGTCGACCGCGAACGATTGCGAGGTGCCGCTGATTGTTTTCAAGGTAGAGCAATTCGACAAAGCGGCTATGAAAATGTTCGCAGACACGCTCGTCAGTACGTCACTTTGCTACACTGCCAAGTTTTTGTCCGACAAACCGATGCTTATGTCGGACAGCAGTACACCAGAAGAATTTGTGCGTGCTTTGAGGAGGACCGCGACTGCCCGGCAGAGTGACGTGGGATTAGACGACCTGATCAAAGAATCAGGCAACGGTGTGCTTCCGTCTGAGCGTTCACCGGCACACGTCGGTGCAGATGGCCGTCCAAACGGTGGCACAAATGGATCTTCCGCGGAAGACAACAAGGAGGCTTTCAAAATGTTTGAGCAGGAGGCGGATAAATACGAGCGCCCGCCGCCGCAGAAGTCGCAGGCAGCCATGTCCGCACGTTCGTATCCTGTAAGTGGCATCATGAAGGTCATTCACGTTCCTGTCCCGAATGTGCCCCTACCGTCTCCCTCGAAAACGTACACGGAGATGGACGACGAACTACTTGCACTCGCTATGGACTTTAGCCACGCTGTTCAAGAGGCAAGCAAGCTGTCGGAAGACATGGCTCGTGAGCTGTCGTTTGCGTCGAGCAAGTTTTCGCGCTTGGTCATCGTTGGGGCTCAAGGCAGCGGCAAATCTACCTTCTTGGAATATTTCACACGCATGCGTTGTACGCACAAGGCGGCTGGACTAGGGACAAAGCGCCCTATTGTGTACCATGTGGTGCGTGATCCGAAAGCACTTGAAGTGCAGATTCGCATCGGTCCGCTCGGGCCGCTTCTGAGGCCGGATGAGCTTGTGCAGCAACTGGCGGCGTTGCAGCCGGGCACACAAATCCAGCACGAGGCAGTTCACGTGTACGTGCGCTCTTGCGCAGCCTTCACCGTGACCATTGTTGATCTTCCAGGTTTGATTTTGCCGGCGAGAAATACTGTCGAAGAACAACTTGCCGACGAGATCTCCAGCCTAGCCTTGGAATACATGTGCGATCCAACGACGCTGATTCTTGGGTTGCGTAGTGGTATCGACGACTGGGAAGCACCTAATAGCCGGATCTTGGAGCAAACGATCGAGAAGGCGGATCCGAAACTGTTTCGCACGGTGGTCTGTTCAGTACGTATGCTTGGAAGCCCCGGTCTGGCCACTCGTACGGATTGTGGTTACTTTGAAGGCCTGAGTGCCAAGGGCAACGTCTCGTTTCCAAACGCGCACAAGTTTTACACGGACGTCGACATTGATAGGGAAACCAACAGTCCCAAAGAATTCCCGATCAATCCGTCGGACGTGCAGCATGTCATGGATCGGATCGAGAGCGCGTTAGATGAGGCTCTGGGTAGGAATGAGAACCAGGTAGAAATCAGAGAAGCAACAAAGCATAAGCTTGGTCTCGAAGCGTGTGCGATGTACGTGCGTTCGCTGTTTGTACAGGATCCGGCGACCGAGCGGGCAAGGCTGGAGAGCGGGCTGCTGAGGTTCCAGCAACTCTTACAAAATGAGATTGGTCTTGAGCGTGAGCGATTTCCTTTTAAAACGGATATGGAAAAGCACCTTGCGATTCAGGCAGCGGCAGAACTCTTTGCGCGTCGAATTGCTGCAATCGCTGCAGGACGTTCCCGTCTCTCAAGCGTGGCACTGGACGACGGTCGAACCACGCCAGAGGAGAACGATCTTACACATTCTATTTTCGTGGAGTACGGAGCGACAGAGGGTTGGATGCGTGAACCATTGCAATGGCCGGATGTTAATTTGGGAGAAGGCTCATCTTTTCGCTTTAAGTGGGGGCGTGAGCAGATGTACATGAACGGAAGAGGTGGCGAAAGAGAGATGGGCGGGATTGCGCTGGAGAGGCTGCGGCTCGAGGGTCGTGAGGGTCTTCTGAAAATGAAAATGCCCGTCATCAACTCGTACAATCAATTAAGGATGCTCGCCGGTGGATTGGGTGCGATTGCAGCAGTGAAAAATCCAGGTGACGTTGCGTTACATGCTTTGACCAA
Source organism: Porphyridium purpureum (assembly GCA_008690995.1). Lineage (NCBI taxonomy): Eukaryota > Rhodophyta > Bangiophyceae > Porphyridiales > Porphyridiaceae > Porphyridium > Porphyridium purpureum. Next base: position 2,260,764 of record VRMN01000003.1, on the reverse strand, counting down.
AGTAATGCGGCAAATCTTTCCCGCCATTGTTGAGTATTTTGTGCGCCGAGAATTTGTGATCATGAAGGATATTCTTCAATTGCACGCCTTCTCATTGAAGACGGACCGGGAGGAAGACACAGATCACATAATGTTGCGCGAAGCGGCCAAGATGTTGGACTCATCGGAGCTCTTGCGCGGCAAGTTTGTTGTTTACATGTACGATTTCATGCTTTCAAATTTTGCAAGTGCTCGACCTATTGTGAAATATGTGGCAGCTGCCAAACTGCTCCAGTACAACAACGCTAAGGATCCAACCGAAGGTATGCTTGATCCGTCGCAACCCGACCCCAAGCTGGCAGCAATCAACCTGTTCAACAAGCAGATCGAACTCGGACGCGAGAAGTTCTTGCCAGATTTTGAAAGCATCTTTCACGTTTTGTTTGCCGAACCCATCATACCGGGTGAGACCAACAGGACCTCGCAATGGATGCGCGACAAGGTCAGGGAAGAAGCAAGCCGCGACCCGTACTTTGTGGGAAATGTGTTTGGTGCAGCCATGAAGGAGAGCGAGATCCGGATGCAGAAGTTGGTGGAAACCGAAAGGGCCGTTCTGGACATGCAGTCGCGGGCAAGGGCGAGCGTGCTTGGTTGATTTTCTAAGCGTCTTCTTGGGAATTTTTTTTATTTCTTTCTTTGAGAACAGGTGTGCTCTTTCAATCTTTTTTCCGCTTTTCTGCGGCCGTCGTGGATAAGAAGCGACACGCAACACAAAGAAGTCCGATGACAAGAGTCTTGTGAACAAGAAATTTGCACGCTGAGCTCACACATAAAGTAAATCTTTTGCAGTGTGAAATGATTGAAGTTACCAACGCCAGAAGCACTCCATTTTAATTGGTCGGTCGCCCAAGTCGTTAATTGAACCAAACACCTTATCATTTTGAGCTGATAATCTGCTTCGTGAACCTCTTCCGGGACATGTGTGCGGACATTCGAGCTGTGGTTAAACCAATCTTTGTTTTCTCTCAATGACTATGTCCTTGCTTCTCAGAAAGCTTCTATTCTGGCGTCGCCACCCGGCGCGAGCACGCCTTGTGTAATCTGAGACCTGCGTCCGCTTCAAACGAAATCTTCCGAGCGTCCGCAACCTATGCACATCATCCGCGTACGCGCGTCCCGTCAAGTTAGTCTCACCAGATCCAACGCGCATCAATACCTTTCCCAGGTTCATGACATTTTCATTCTGTGCCAGCTTTCGCAAAGATTCCGTGCAATTTTGCACGCGTGCTTTCCTCGATCCGCCAAAGACTGGGTGGCCATTGCTCATCAGCGGCGAGCGCTCCGTTTCCTTGCGCATCGGATCGCCTTTTCACGACCACGAGAGCCAATCTTCCATCTTTTCCACTGTTATCCGTTCAACCCCAGTCACCTAGAACGGTTCGGTTAATTCGAAACCGGTAAGCCGTTAAACTGCTGGACCGTTTAACCGTTTCTAGAAGCTGCTAGAGGTTGCAGAAACTTGTAGACGCGCAGAAATGACAATGATTAGCATTGTCATTTCTCTTGGCGCCCTCCTAGCCCTCGCGGAAGTAAGGGTATAAAAAGGCGACGCGCCTGTTCGGACTAGCCGGTCTGGTCTTACTCGGAGACAGAAGAGAGAAGAGAGTGAAGACACTTACAGTAAAACACTCAGGTTCACAGCTGAAAACATCCGCCAAGGATTTTACTGTGGCGCGTTCGTAGACGCCTCATTCTTCAACGCTTCGTTCACACGGATGTCCGACGTCTTTTTGCCAGAGCACCTCTCCGCACGTTTTGTGCCCTCGATGGCCTTCCTGCGTCGCTTCTCTGCTGCACAGGCGACCTTAATAGTTTTCTTTTTCTTTCTGTTCCACCCGAGTCGCCGTGCGCATCTGGTGCGCGGGTCGCTAATAATTCTCTCGCAGTCTGTAACTATGCGAGTGTAAGCCCGCGCACTTTCAATGCACCTTCTCACAATCAAAGCATATCTCGTGCAATCCCGCGTCACGGACAGACAGTATCCTTAAACCCCAGAGAAGCAACATTGTTGGTATGCAAAGCAAAAGCACCCGAACAGCCTTTTGAGGATTTGAAGGCCTTGTGCTTGTTACGGGCAAACTTTTGTAAGATCCTAACCCAGCTCTCTCTGTTGAATAGACATAGCCGACAAACTATGGATGCGGGGTGACCAAAGCTGAGGACCCTGGAACTCTGAAAACGAGAATAAAGTATGCTTTTCTCCTGATAGATCACTTTTTTTTTCGGCGCTCTACGCGGGAATTCGTGGCATGAGGTATTCTTGAAACACCACGGCGACAGAATCGCGCAGGAAAAATGAAAATCAATTCTGCGTCTTGGGCGGACGTGCTTTTCCCCAAGAAAATTCGCATGACAGTCCGTACACCTCGCGACGTCGTATCGACGAAGCAAGTGACTATTGCGCCACTGCGCGCCTCTAATATTTTGCGAGACACGTCATGGCTTGTGCCCCTCCTACACAGGGTCAGACGCGATACAGCTGTGTACACTGACCACTTCGCACTCTCTCCCGGGCTCAACAAACCACTACGCCGGACTCAGCTCTTACTCCTCTCCCTCCTACTAATACCGTAACATTTGGTTTCCTGAAAATGTGACAATTTCGAGCAGGGTTCTTCTTGAGATACTCGCGAAGGGGCGCAAATTGAATACCTTGCAGATTTCAAAACACGCGCTCGAGGGGCCGTCGCACCCGAGCAAGGGGTCGCGGCACGGATGCAAATGCGCTGACCATTTGCCGCGAACGCGTCTATAAAAGACGGCACGCCTCCAGCGGTTTAGAGCGAAGTAAAAGCGACAAGAAGGTAGAAGAGAGCAGAAAAAGAGCAAGAGTTAAATTGTCAAGGTAAAAGAGTTTCACGCTGAAACTCATCGTTCTCAAACTTTCATTGTCATTGAAGTTTAGAACGAGACGAACGAGCCATCGCGATCGCGATCGCATCTTCGTCACAAGCAGCCAAGAATTACAACATGTATCGCATTAATTGTTTGCTTGTGTTCCATGCACGCGAGCGCGGATCCAAGTGGATGCTCGTGAATGAGACACACACCTCAAGGACGAGTAGCACGTGCGGGATGATTGCCAAAAAATCGAGCGGCGCCAAGGTACTCATGTGCTGCTCCAGGGCACACTCAGCGGCCATGGATTGCGTCGTAAATGGCACAACGAACATTTTCTTTCAAAACCATGATGCGCTGGAGATTCCGGTGTCCAGCAGAGGGTCTGAGTTTCCCGGCTTAAACATATACACGGTGTTTTGGGACCCTCGCGCCGGATTTAGAATTCCAATGAGGCGCAGCAATGCCGACGTCTTCGCTGCTCCCCGCGTTCCTTTGTCGCAATGAAAGCTCGCATCTCAAACGCAGAATCGGTTTATCGGTTTACCATTTCAGTCCACCTGCTGCGAGCGTACAGTGAGCGGAAGGGGTACAGCTCGCGCTCAGTCGCTTCCATCAGCTGAGAGGCGCGACACGAATGTTTGCGGTAGTCCGGCAGAGAGACTAGGTCGACTGCGGGGTATCGCATGCGGAAAAGCTGGGGTTGACTAGGCATTAGTCGCCCCCGAGACGGCTGTGATGGAGAGCGGCGTGTCTCTTGGCCTTGGCGGCGGCGCCGGGGCGCTGAGCGACGGTGAAAGCGCGCTAGCCGCCATGCAAGAGCTGCGCAACGGGCCATTCCCGCAGGTTTCGGGATACGTGACGTTGTGGCGCCACAAGATGATGGGGAAAAAAAAGATGAACCGCTTTGCTGTGCTCCAGGGATCGGCATTTGGCTACGCGCGTGAGGAACGTTCCGTTTTCGAGCGTGAGGTAACCATCAAGCGCGCTAAGCCTGGGAAGCACTCGGGCGAAATCATCATCGAGGATGTGGACGGGCATACCTGGACCATCACCGTGCTTCCCACCGCGTACCGCCAGTGGCTGAATGCCATGCTCGCCGCGCAGAACCGTGAGCCATCGCGCTTTTACAAAACATTGAAAATAGTCGGGTCGGGTGCTTTCAGCAAAGTGTTCAAGGTTGCGGATGTGTCAGATCCTACCGCGGTTTTTGCGGCCAAAGTTATCCGCAAGAAGCAATTTGACATGCAGCACATTGACATGTTTCGGCGTGAGGTCGCTGTGCAGATGCAAGCGCGTCACCCGCACATCATGCGAGTTGTCGATGTGTTTGAAAACGAACAAGAGTTGCACATTATCATGGAACTCATGCAGAGCGACCTGTTTGAGATTTTTAGCAAGGAAATCACGCTTGCAGAAAGCGGTGCGCGACAAATGACTTTTCAGCTACTGCAGGCCCTGGCGCACTTGCATCGTCTCCGCATCATCCACCGCGACGTCAAACCTGAAAACCTATTCGCTACCACGGAAACTTGGCCAATTGACTTTAAGCTTGGCGACTTTGGACTGTCCCGCTTTCATGATCCAGACCAGAGCGCGCCCATCACGGCATTTGTGGGCACATGCTACTACGTCGCGCCCGAAGTCGCCATGCAGCTACCGTACGGCCCGGCGGTGGACGTCTGGTCCGCCGGCGTGATTCTGTACGAGGCACTGAGTGGAATTCGGCCATTTGATGGCGGGGCCGAAGAGTCACGCACACTGGACGCCGTGCGAAAGGCAGAGTTTGACTTTCAGGGACCGGCATGGCGGAACGTTTCAGAAGATGCTATGGGCTTGATCCGAAGTTTGCTACAAAAGGACCCACAAAAGCGGCTCACAGCCCAGGCCGCCCTATACCACAGATGGTTTGACTCGTTTCATCAAGTATTTTGGAACGCGGATGCGGATCGCCCGAAAAGCACCGCGATGCGCGTGCGCTCTGCGTTCAAATCAGCGGCATACGCAGTCATGGCGTTTACTCGGATGATGGTGCTCTGGCGCATGACGGAGGCTCGCGAGCGCATGATCTCGTCACCCTCACGTGCGGAAAAGGGTCTATCAACGTCCTCAAAGGGGAAGATTGCGCCACGGCCGCGAAGCCGCACAGGCAGCAAGACATCGGTTGCTGTCAAGGGCGTCGTGGGCCGCCTGTCGACGCGACTGCGCAGCTTTGCGCTTGAGGAGGAGGACACCAACGGCAGTATTGCTGTTTCGGAGTTCCAGGACGAAGCGGACAAGCCGTCTCCACGCGAGAATTTGTCACCTGCTCGACCGGTCTCCAAAATGATGCACCGCATCGGATCGTATTCGTTGCGTAACTTTGGATCGAGTGACATGGTGATGGACAGTGTGCGCAGACAGAGCGACTCGGACATGCACATGACGGAAGAAGGTGAAAACGCCATTCCTTTCGCTCGTGTTGGAGATCACGAAGCGCTGACGAAGACCCATGCGAATTTTGAAACCACAACAGAGTCATTAGGAGACCGATTTGAGCTCATTACGAAGATTCCGTCCCTTAGTGATAGCAGTGCGCTGAGTGGCAGAAACGCCGCTGTCGAGCGCGAGACTCGGCCTGATGACTCTGCAAATGATGGCACCGACAGCGTCGAGGAGATCGCAGACTGGACGAGCGTCTCGAGCGATCAAAGAGTAGCTGGTTCAACACAGAAGGCTGACAGCAAAGATGACATCTTGGAGTCTGACCATGATTTATTGTCCAAAAAGCAAATGTCCGGTGGAGAAATTGTGGGACCAAAGGCACGAAACGCCGCCCTTGATACGGATTTATCGTCTGTCGCAGCGCAAAAATCGGTGGGTACGTCTCCGTCACATACACAAAGTTCGGCTAAATCCGTGGCGAGGCTTGACAGTTCGTCGGCGCCGTACTCAGTAAGTGCACAGCGGTCACAGCCCAGCAATTTGATTATAGAAGACGCGTTTGAAGAGGCTCTTGGTGGTGAAGACGAGAACGACGTCGTGATGGAACGAGAGTGGGCGTCTGTGTCGACCACCGAGTTCCCGGTATCTAGTCGACTTCCGACAAAGAAGAAACGTTCCTTTGTTTCGAAAGTGCGCTCATCGCTTGGGGGACGCAGCAAATCGTCGCGCGGTGAGCCAACGACCGCGCAAGTTGTCACCGATGCTGACAGGGGGCAGCCACGTAAGGGTTCAGACTCAAAGCGTGGTTCGCTGCGCGCAAGCGACGATTTGAAGAAGCGCCTATCATTTTCCGGGATGCGCATGCGCAGTTTTGGACGCACATTCAGTGGCAAAGCATCGGACGGTGGCATGGATGGCTTCGAAGACAGCAACAAGCCGTTCTAGGTATGGGCTGTCAAGGTGCAGCACTTGTTGGAGTCGCTGTGCAGTTCCTCATGTCCGGCTCTCTCGCACGCTCCCGGCATCTGGTCGTTAAGGTCAACCAACAACTAGCGTCTCGTACTTTAGCAATGTGGCTGACCCTTGAGCCGAATCTGGAGCGGTGCTACGTGCGTGCGTGCCAAATGCAAGGGACTTGCGAGAGTGATACGTGACCAGGATGGAACCGGCGCTGGGCAGGGAGAATATCCTCCGAAGACTGAACCATGTCTCATGAGCGAGCACGCTATGAACAGTCGACGTGGCTCCCATCGATGAGATATTTTCCGCTCCTGCTTGCACGGGTTCCACGGATGCATCGGCAAGATGTACAGGATTGCCATTGCTGCTTCAGGAACGGAACAATCGTTTGCTTGATTGTGGGAGAAGACGGTGCACTACAACCATGTGCAGGTTCACGTTTGGAACCCGGAACCCATGGCGGATGGAAATGCTCCAGGGCTATAACTTGCCTTTTGCAGTTCACCCTGTGGTCTTTCAGCCGCGCGTTTTTGAAAGTCGGAGGTCAAACACGGAATTTGAGTTGTCCTACAGACTCACCAAGCGACGTACATGTGTGATGCGAAAGTATTGGCGGGGAGAGTGAACCACGCGCCGACCGTACAGATCTCGATCCAAATGCCATGATTGCGCGCCTGCCGACGACCGTAATTCGCCGTCAGAAACACTACGCCGCATCGCGGATATCGTTCGAGCTTCGTCTGCAAGCATAAAGATATCGACGTCTGCGTCTATTGCTCGTTCACCGTCGTGACTTTCCTGTGATCCGTCTTGTCGTGATTTGAAAACGATACCTACCAAGAGCGCGACCAGGAATGTGCCAAATATTGCGATCATCGAACAGCCAATGATCAGCGCCGTGTGTGCAGTTGCCTGCTCCTCCATTAAGACCTGCTTCTTCTGTTTCAAAAAGGCCACGGGCTCCGATTCGCCCAAAAGCGACGCGAGCTCCGCGAGCTCGGCGTCCAAGGCATCCGCACTGCTGTTTGTGAGCGTTACGAGATGCTGAGTGATGTTCCAACCCCTAATGATCTGGTACCAAAGACGGTCTCGCACAGGTGCGCTGCTGTCCACGTCCACGTCCAAATTCGCCATGTAGTTGATGAGCCAGTTCACAAATATGGTGTCCTTCACAAGGCTTGCAAGTGTGGCGGATGGCCCGACGAGAAGTTCCATGCTGGCGTTAAGCTCGGGTATTAAGTCGTTCAAAGTCCGTCTGGTGCTAGAATCCGATATCTCCGGTTCCGGGACGCCGTACCGGCTAGTCTGCCGGCTTCCTGGCTGGTTGACGGCGATAACGGCAGTCGGTGCAGAAAAGCGGCCAAGCCGAGCAAGGGCTTCGTCTGGCTTTTGAGCTCGTCCACTGTTGTCGAGCAGCTCCCGTCGAGCGCCTGCAGAGCGGGCAATTTCATTCAGGTATACTCCGTCCAGTACCTCTGGGAGTTCGGCGCTCAGCGCGTTCCACGTATCCATCAGAATCTTATTAGAGTTCACAACAAGCTGCCTGAGCTCGTCCTCTTGCGCCTTGAGGTCATCATAAATCGTGTTCGCTCCGAGGATACAGGCGTATGTCTCTGTGCGAGCGCCGGCATACTCGATGCTACACTCGGACGATTCGTCCAGGTGCGTCTGACATTTCGAGCCACACTGCGCACGGACGTAGTGCGTCATAAGAAAGAATGCAAAGCTGAGCCAGAGCGTGTTCCACATGTTTGAAGGCCTCCGACTGTGTTGGTGTCAATCATCAGCAGGGCCAGTCGACAGTCTCTCCCACGTCGCGGCCCCGGGTCTACCACAACATCGGCTCTTGTTCTGTACTTATCCGCACGCGCGCAACGCCAGTCTCGTTGCGATGACAAGCGCCGGCGTCAGAAAGTAGTTCTCTTCATTTGACAGTAAGTCAGCCCGCCGAAAGAAGGCGGGGAGAAAACGTAGCCAATCGCTCAAATTCATAATCAGCATATTAATTGGAGCCCAGGAAGTGGAGCCGAAAATCGGGCCGCTTTCGTTTTTTCGCGTTTTGATGAGCACCAACTTCAGTGAAAAGCGGCGTCAGAAATGGAGACTTATACAAAACTAGGCGGATTTTCTCGAATCGCGAGGAATCGAGTTGGCTCAGGCCGGATTTGCTCGGTTGAATTTCTAGGTGCCTTCTTTTTCTTCTTTTTGTGACTTTGGCTTTCTGGGATGGCCTTGCTCCTCGGTTGACCCACGTGCGCCGGAAGGTTCGGCCGCGTTACTGATTGGTGGTGGTTGCTGCGAGGCGGCCGGATGTGCGTCTCTAAGTGACTCACAGTCGTTGATCGACAACCGGTAAAAATGGACGCCGCGCTCGCGGGACAGGCAGGGAAGTCCTTTTCACTGCAAAGGGATAAGCGCAGACTAGGCCAACGTGCAGGAAGCAGCAGTGGCCTATGGCGCGGCTTGTTTTTGCGCTGGTCTGCCTTGCCCTTCTTGCTTCTCAAGCAGCGCATGGGGCTCCCGTGCTGACGCCGTTCAGTGGTCATCTTCAGTGCGCGCCAGGAAACGACTTCTCTCGCCAGGCGCCGCTAGCAGGATGCGAAGGCGAGTATGTGTCATTCTCGGGATGTGCGCCCTTTTCTGGCGGCCCGAATCGCGACTTCTACTCCGGAAAAGTAAGGGCGTTGAGAACGAGCACTGGATCAACAATTGAATTTGATTCTGTTTGCCGAGCCGGCGTACATCAGGACCTCAGCCTTGACGTGCGCGAATGCCAAAGCACGATTGACGTGGATTTGAACTCGTTTTTACCTCAGGACACTTTGCGGGCGCGCGGGGGCGCAATATTTTCGTTTCGTCAGAGCATTGCGTCTGGCGCAGCGGCCTCCGCCGGAAATTTGTGCGACAAGCTCCCGCTGGATAGCAATCATGCGTTCCACACCATGCAAGGAGTTATGGATGCGACGGACACCCAGTTAGAATTCGTGGTCCTGAAGAAGCTTCCGTTTGCTGAAAAGCTCGTGTCTCTGATCGGATCTGAGAATGCGCTAGTCTCTTTTGGCGCCTCCTCTGAGTCCGCATTTGCCGACGAGCCAATCTGCCTTGCGGCAGCAGCCTGCGACGGATTCGCAAAGTCTTTAGGCGTGCAGATCAATCCGACAGGAAAGCTGGCAAAGGCGCTCTGCGTTCCCATTCCGTTCGTGATTCCGACGCGTGTCTGTTTCCGAGGCCTTTTCCACTCAGTAAGCGGAGCGCTGGGTAGGACGAGCGCTGTGCCGCTCTGGGACGGTTTCAAGACACATCAAGTGTCCACGAGAGATGCCAAGTTTTGGGCAAGCGCGCGCTTGGAGCTGTATTTGCCGACCGACATGCAACCCACGTATCCAAGCGTGTCGTTTACCTTTGGTGGCGACTTGTCGCTGCTTGTGGGCCCCCGCGAAGTGATGCTTGATTTGGACAAGGTGGACCTCAAGTTCGAGATCAGATTTAGCGCTGATGACAATGACAAGACAAGTTTCAATATTCCGGGCTCTATGGCCTCAGCTGTGGTCCGCTTCGAGTCTGAGAACGAAGACTGCGCCCCGCTCGGGCTCTTTCTGGCTCTTCGAAGCGGCATGCCAGAGAATGTGCAGGGAGGTAAGTCGCGCCTGAACGAAATTCTGAGATCTTTGTCCGGAGAACAGACTGGTGAGCTTGCGCTCGTCGTGCGGGACTCGGCCATTGAATCCTTCTCTGCGAGGCAGCGATTCACCGGAAGTATCTTTGGACTGAGGCTTGATGCCGTACTGCAGTTGCATTTTATGTCTGCCGGAGCGTGGGATCGTCTGTCCGCCATTCAACAGTGCTGCAGGGACAGTGATGCGTGCGGGATGCTGGCCTTTGACGGCAGTCGGCTGATCGACGCGGGTTTCAGTCGGGATGACGCGTTCTTTCTGACATCGTTACGAGTGCAAGCAACCTTCAATTCAGGGAAGACCGTCAGAGTGGAATGTGACTCCATTGAATTTATTCTAGCGGCCAGTGCAGGTGGACATTTGCTCGTCATCTTTCGAGGAGGCGCTACGGTGTCCACCTTGTCAGCAAAGATTGAAGGCTTCGTGGAAATTGGACTCATTGTTCGGCCCGGTGGCGACTTTGATGCAGATTTCTCAGGAAAACTAGACATCACGTTGACGGGAGCAGACAAGTCCAGAGCCAGTGTTCGGATGTCAGTGACCGGTAATGTATTCAACTCTCCTCTGGACTGGGATTGGGAGGTCGATTGGACGCTCTTCAAAAGGATTGAGGAGCTCCTAGGCGATGTGATTGAAGGGGGGGCCGAGGTGGTGGATAAAGTCGTAGGCGGAGCAGAAGAGGCCCTGGAAGGTGCCGGTAAGTTTCTGAACAACGCTGAGAAGGAAGTTAACAAAGGGTTGGACAAGCTGCAACATCACGCAAATAAGATTCCGGTACTGCGAAACACAGCGAAATTTGCGGAGTCGGCGTGGGAGGACGCAGGCAAGGCTCTAAACAAGGCAGCAAAGGAAATAGAAGAGAAAGGGGCCGAATTGGAAGCTCTGATGAAAGATGTATGTCAAGAACTCGCTGGAGGCGGCATACTTGCGAACGAAGTGTGCGACCGCATCGTGCCTGACTTTGACGCCATTGCGCGTGGCCTTTTCGTCTGGTTCCAAGGGGCTAATGCTGTGAAAGAGTACCTGAACAAGCTCGGAGAGCATTATCGCAACATTTGGAAGGATATTGGATACGATCTTTGCGAGAGAGCGGCTCGGGAGCACTCCTGCCCGGGGCGCACAGAACACACAGCTTTTGGCTGCAGGGTTGAAATCGAGCGAAAAAATTGGAAGATATGTGCAGCCGGTTTCTGCAGAGAGGTTTGCGGATGCAGAGATACAAAGCGGACACTCGACGAAGAATGTGAGAAGCGGCAGTATGAGCGCGTACAAAGTGCCGAAAGGCGAGAAGAAGAGGTGCGGAAGCTTCAGGCGGAAAAGACAGCAGCTGCTATGAAGCTCCAGGAGCAAAAAGAGAAAATGGAAAAGGCAGATGCGGCGCTCAGAGAGGCTGAGTCCACCGAAAAAATCCTTGGCAATGATCTCGCGAGGCTCGAAAAGGAACGCGAAATAGCGATGAAAAAATCGGAAGCCCGAAAGCAGGAACTGGAGTCTGCGCGGCGCAACACGGAGTCTGAAAGAACGGCTTCGATGCTCACGCCAGCCCAGCTGGACAGCATCCAGTGCACCCGAGTCACTTCGTCGCGGAGCAGGACGAGTATTTACGTTCGCGTGTCGTGTGATGTGCTATGTCCTGTGGGCAATCGATTGCAGTATGACTCATTCGCCTTTCCTTATGCTATCGATCCTTTCGCTCGACAGGACGACTCTGAGCGTCTTGACGAACTTGCAGACGCCGTCCTCATGAATCGATTTGCGAGCCACTTTTTCAGCAGATCAGAAAGTTGTTTGACCTTGGCGTCCAGTTGCCAATCTGGTTTGTCCCAGGAACGAATTCAGCTTCGAGAATGCAGCATGCGCGCAGATGAAAACCGGGATTCACTTGATCGAGTTGTCGACACGATTTCCGTTCTCAACTTGAGTGTGCGTAGTATGATGAGTGAGTTGAACTCTGCACTGATTTCGCCTGCGAACGCTGTTCTCCTTGATTCCTTCGAGAATCATTTGAATGAATCTGCCCGTGATGGACCAGAAGACCAGCAGCAAGGACTACGCGCCTCCACTGGTGCAAAACATGTACAGAACGTCAAAGGTATGCATCTGAGACCAGAGATGAAGCTCGCGAGTGCTGTATCTGGTGGTGACGACGCTTTTGCTTTTGCCAGCGAGCTCATGGACGTGGTTACCGATCTGCTGTTTTCCGCAAAAGGCGGGCTAGGTCTTCTAGAGAGTATGCGCGATGATTCTGTGTTTGTCAACGATTTACTAGGTATGAGTGAAAACGTCCCAGCAAGTATGTCCAGGGAGCAATTTTTAAAGCGGGGACTCCGTCAAATGGAACAAATCATTACGTCGGCGCTGCGCGTGACCCAGCGCAACAATTTGGATGAAGTGCTTCAACGGATTGAATTGATCAGTGAAGAAACACAAAAGCAGAACCCGTCAAGCTTTATTCGTTCCCTGCAGATGAGCACCGAAGCCGCTGAGGCGTCAGCTGAGTTGTGGCAAATCGTCGGCATTGTCTTTGGCTCACTGGCCGGCGCGCTGCTTCTTGTCGGTGCTGCTCTGGTGGTCATACCCTCAGTACGCAGGCGTTGGCAGAGTCGAGAAGACTTCAGCTCACGGAGCAGTACGCCCCGACACAGTGTCGGCGTCCTGAGCGATCACGATGTGGAGAACTTCATTGAACGGGATGTGCACGCAAGGACATTTAATGCGGAGTCAGAGAACAATCTGCCGGAGGGTTTTGTGCGTGTGACTCAACTTCGCAGGGTCAAGTCATACGAGGAAACATATCGGACGAAGTGGTAGCAGCAAGAGGTGAATGAGCTTTACAACGGCTTGGAAGAACCACAAAAGAGACAGCGTAGATTTTCTGCAACTAAAGAGCCATACGCTTCGACTATCCTGGTACTCGGGAGCAGAGAGCAGCCATCATCTCTTCCGCCTCGTGCGCGCGCGCGCAATGCAGCGCTTCTGCGAACCCGCACCGAGCGCGAAGGCAGCGCGTAATCGGTACAGCGCGAAAGTACAGCCGTCTTACGGGAGTCCGACTGAACACCGCTGTACCCTTCCAGCGATGAAGGACGCGATTTTTTCTTCCAAGCGCGAAAAATTGAGAAAAGCGGCTGCACGTCCAGATTTGGACTCGTGGGTGGAAGAGCGCAAGGGACGAAGCGTATAAGTCGGGGAAAGGTCGTTTGATACGGTCGTAAGCAAGGAGGTTGCCCAGTGAGCCGCGCATTGATCTTGCGCATTTGCACTCGCTTGGTGTTTGGCATTGGTTGGAGTTGGCCGCAGTTTGCAGGGGTCTCAAGGCAGGATGGCGCAGACAGACGCGCGCTGGCATGCGGCATTTGTGCCCAACTCGGCGCACGGCCTGGCCTCGACGCCACGAGGCGGCGTTCACTTGGATCTTGCGCCGCGCAGGGTAGGAGCTATGCGTATGTCGGGAGAGCCAGTGCGTAAGCGCATGTACAACCCGTCGCACAATATTGTGGAGGACGCGATCAAGGGCGCGCTTCAGCACTCGGGCGGCGCACTGGCGCGCCTGGAATACCAGAACTCGGTGCGAGTCGTTGTGCGCAATGACGACACCGCCAATAGAAAAGTTGAGGTCGCGCTGCTGTCCGGCGGCGGATCGGGCCATGAGCCGTCCCACGCCGGCTGGGTCGGCGAGGGCATGCTGTCCGCAGCCGTTTGTGGGGATGTGTTTGCCAGTCCTAGCACTGAAGCAGTACTCGCGGGTATCAAAGCCGTCGCCGGCGAGAAGGGCGCATTGATTATCGTCAAGAATTACACGGGCGATCGGCTCAATTTCGGCGTGGCGCTGGAAAAGGCCAAGAAGAATGGCATTCCGTGCCGCATGCTCATTGTTGGTGATGATATTGCCATTGAGGACGCGCCGCAGCCGCGCGGCATTGCGGGCGTCGTGCTGGTCCACAAGCTGGCTGGGGCAGCCGCTCAGAAAGGGTACGATCTCGACAAGGTGCACGAAATCGCCTCCGCCGCGGCCAAGAACGTGTACTCGATCGGCATGAGCATGACGGTTTGTTCACAGCCGGGCTCCAAGCCGAGCGACCGGCTGGATGGTGACTTGGTGGAGTACGGGCTTGGCATCCACGGCGAGCCCGGTGTGGAGCGCAGGACCATGGGTTCTTCCGCCGAAACGTGTTCACATCTTGTTGAATTTTTCTCCAAGCGACTCGGCGAGGACAAGAAAAGCAAACCGTACGCGCTTTTGGTCAACAATCTGGGCTCGCTGCCGCCACTTGAAATGAGCGTCGTGGTGGGAGATGCATGTGAGGCGCTGCACAAGGCCGGCTTCACGAACATTGACAGTGTGATGGTCAATACAGCCATGACGAGCCTGGACATGGCTGGCTTTTCGCTCACGTTGCTGGACGTCTCGTGTCACGACGAGGTTCGTGAACTTTTGTATGCGCCCACGACGGCCAGCGCGTGGGTCCAGCCCAAGCCTTACAAGGCAGACATTGAAGTCAAGCCGTGTCCGGCGCCCGAGGAAGCAACCTTTGAAGCTCCAAAGACATTGGACGCAGCGGCAAAACTGAAGAGAGAAGTGATCAAGCGCGCAGCAGAGTCAATTATCAAGGCCGAGCCGGATCTCACCGCGGCGGACCTTATTGTTGGCGACGGGGACTGCGGGCTCACGCTCAAGCAGGGCGCCGAGCGCGTGATAGCAGACTTGGATAAGCTGCCGCTCAACTCAAATGCAGATCTTTTGTCTGCCTTGGGAATCTGCGTTGGAAATAGCATGGGCGGGACGAGCGGGATCCTGTACTCGCTGGGCTTTCAAGGCGCAGCCGCCGAGGTTGACAAGCAGGGCTGGCTTGGTGGGCTGAAAGCAGGGACGGAAGCAATCATGTTCTATGGCGGTGCGAAGAAGGGAATGCGCACTATGATCGACGCGCTTGTACCTGCGCTGGAAGCAGAAAATGCGGACCAGGCTGCAGAGGCCGCCGTAAAGGGCGCGGCGTCGACGGCGAGCATGGGGAAGGCCGGTGCTGGTCGATCGAGCTACATTCCCGCCGAGGATATGAAGGGTACGGCAGATCCGGGAGCCACGGCCGTGGGCATTTGGCTGAAGGCTGCCGTCGAAGCGTATAACGAACTGAAGTAGATTTGTCGAGTCAATTAGAGTGAGTCCTTTCTTTCTTTTTTTTTCTCTCCCTCTGAGTTTAATCTTCTTAGAGCCTACGCGCTTGTTAAAATATCAAGAGAAAAAGTTCCAGAAAGAAACGGAAGATGGCGCACCTTCCCTTTTTTCGTATCTCAAGATGCGGATGTCAGCGAAGGGGCGCTTCGATTTCTCAACTGACAGACACGTCATGGCAAGATGAGTCTATGACGCAGTGCAACTGCTGACCAGCAAAATGCACCATGCCGAAGACTAGAAAGTCTTTCGGCTCCAGCGACCGAAGACGCCTTCTCGTTTGCTTGACGAAAATAGCCTTCCCCACTTTCATTGCAGCCAGAGTGCCAAAATGCGCCACCCGTCGATCCTGTCAAAGTGATGGCGAGTCCTGATTTTGAACTTGCGCTCCACGTGCAAAAGTCACACCGCAAAATGACTCTGAATCAAACTTTGCCAAACGCCATGACCACGCTAATCCGCTCGTCGCTGCGCGGCACAAGCCTGGCCAGGTCGCCCCACCAGTCACAAATGACGTTGTGCGGCTTCCCTAGCAGGACGCCGGCGCGGATGGCGTGTTTCCACACATACCGTGCATCCCCACTGAAAAACACGGCAGCACGACGTGGAAACGCGACGTCGATATCATCCGGGTGCCAGGACTGGCGCGCAATCTGTTCGGGTGTGCGCAGCAGCCCTTGACCGCCGCGCGTAAAGGTCAGCACGGTGTCTGAATTCAGTCCAACAATAACCACGTTCTCGCCATCTGCCTCCGGGTCGATGTGAGGATCGAGCTTGAACATGCGTCCCAGGCGATAGTTGATGGTGACATCGCGCAGCGGACCCAGGGCAAATGCATCTCGAGCGCGGATGGACCGCTCGACGTCTTGCAAGTAGGCCGGCACCTTGGTTACGTCAAAAGCGTCACCGTGACCCCACGGCGCGACCTTGTCCGCGGGCTGGCGCTCGTCGCGGCCGGTCACGCGAATGGGTGTGACCTGCACGTCGCCCAACTTGCGCCGCTCTTCTTCGGCGCCAGCCACCGCCGCAGAGAACACCTGCTGCGGCTCGGACGACATAAAGCCCAGCGAGCGCGCCAGCTCGCGCAGGTCGCTACAAAGCATCAGCTCGGCCTCGACATTTTTGATGATGTTCTGCTCGACGCGGATGCCCGGGTTGTGCATGTCCACCACCGGCACGTTCTCTGCTGTCCGCAGCGCCGCGCGGTCTACGGCATTGAAGTCCCGGTGCTTGCGCCGCGTTCTCGGGCCCACGCCCAAGCGCCGAAGAAGGGCTCGCAGCATGAATGGGCGACAGAACGCATTGGCAAGTCTTGGCACGATCACGGTGCGAGCGCAGCTTGATGGTGATGTACAGTGGGAGGCGAAGGAGCAGACGAGTCAAATTGAGGGATAAAGCGAAAGATGCCGGTCTTCCTTCGTTTTATTTTCCTGCGCTACCAAAGTGATCGGAGGCGCGCAGCTACTAGCGTCGGCAGAAGGGGTCGGCTTCACCGCGGTGCGCCCTGCAGACTTGTGACGTTCACAACCCACTTTCCATTAACTTTCTTGGCGGCGCCCGTGGCGCCGACGCCCAAATCGCCCTTGCCTTTCGATTTTTGCTTCTCTAGCTCCCTCTTTGTCTCTTCTTCCTTCAGGTAGCTAAAGGCAACTTTGTCCGCAGCGGCCTTTTTATCCGCCTTCATCTTGGCCACTTCTTCCGATGAGAGCTTTGGCTTCTTGACGTATAAAGGCAGTCGATCGTACAGCTCGCGCAGATCATTCTCCGGCAACTCCACGTGCATTGCTTCGTAAGCCTTGAGGCCCTTATACCCTTCAGGCAGCGGCAGCTCCTCCTGCTTGATCTGATACTCGAGTGTCTTTTCGATCTCATAGTTCATCTCGGCAACCCTCCATAGATTCTCCAACTCCTTGCGCAGCATCTTCTCCTCGGCGTCGAGCTTTTCCTGGTCATGCTTGAACCGCTGGATGGTCGCCTCCGACGCGTCCGAATACGCTTGAGCCTGGAGCTCGCGCCGCTCCACCTCCTTCTCGACGCTCTGGTCCATAAGCTCATCGTGCAGGATCGAAAGCTCCTCGAGCTCCTTTTGCTTCTCCTGGTTCCGCTTGACCATGACTGTCAGCCGACCCTGCCTCGCCTGCAGCTCGGCGTTCTTCGTCTGCATGATCTGAATCTGGTCATAAGTATCCTCGAGCCGAGCTCGCAGCTCGGTGTTCACCGTCTTCTGCGACTTGTTGCGCTTCATCGCGGCACACCCCACCCGCAGTCTACAAGGCAGACGCCGCAACTCCACCGGCCTTCCCCTGCCCCACGGTCCCCCAAAATTCAAAACCCGCGGCACGCCCACCCGGCGCAGTTAACGAGCTTCCGCCGCGCCGCGCCTCCTCTCCCACACCCTCTTCCGCCGCGCGTGCCGCCACTCCCAGACACACACCCTCACCCTCCCGGCACCCGCGTACCCACCACACCCTTCCTCCACAAATCCATCACGCTTGCCAATAAATTTACTAAAAATAGCCCAAATTCACAGTATTACGGTACAGTGTTGCGGTACAGTATTACGGTACAGTGTTGCGGTACAGTATTGCGGTACAGTGTTGCGGTACAGTATTGCTGTACCTAATGTACAGTGCCGATGATCCACTGTACCCCTCAAGACACGATCGCAGCCGCGCGCGTCGCGTTTCGCCACCCGCGCCACCGCTATACACGCGCGGCCCCATTTTGCTATGGCGGCGCGCAACACCACAAATTGAGACCGAGAACGGTGCGGCGCGGTGCGGCGCGGCGCATGCGGCGTGTGTGGTGTGGGCGTTGGCGGGGATTAAAGGTGGCGGCTTGAGTGGCGCAACGCAAGCAAGGGCCGAAGTGAAGAGGTGTGCATCTACGCGCTCATCAGTACGTCGCTGCGTCGAAAACAAAAAAAAAACGTGTGGGCGTGGGCGTACGTGCCGCAGAAAGAGACCGAGTTTTCGGCGATGGCTCCCGCGGCGTGCGCGTTCGTGGCTTCGCACGGCGCCGCGCGCGGTGCGGCGGGGACATTAGGGCGCCGCGCGCGTCTGCGCCGTGTGGCCGGCACGTTCGTGGCGGCGAAGCCTGCGAGCGGCCTGCAGAATGCGGCCCTTGCACCAGTCAAGGTTTGCGCCGCGCGCTCGCGCGGCATGCACCGCAGCAGAATGTGCACAGCGGTCGATTCCACCGGCGTGCCCGTGGACACCACGATTGCGCAGATTGATCCTCCGAAGAGTAAGGCATGGCGGGCGTACGTGGCGGCAAGCACGATCTTCACCAACTTGTTCCCAGTGTGGACCGCTCTCGTCGCGGTGGCCGGCGTCAAGTACCCGCACCTCTTTAACTGGCTCGGCACAAAGCAGTTCACCGTCGCGCTGGCCGCGCTCATGCTCTCCATGGGCATCACCTTGTCGGTGCAGGACTTTGTGCGCGTGCTCAAGCGCTTCCGTGCAGTCACCGTCGGCTTTGTGGGCTGCTACGCTCTCATGCCCGTGCTGTCGTACGTGCTGGGCGTGGCATTCAAGTTGCCGCCAGACCTGCTTGCAGGACTGGTCGTGGTTGGCTCTGTGAATGGAGGCCAAGCAAGCAACTTGTGCACGTACATCGCGCGTGGTAATGTGGCGTTGAGCGTCATGATGACCACCGTCACGACAATTGGTGCGATCGTCATGACTCCGCTGCTCTCCAAGTTATTTATTGGCGCCGTAGTACCCGTGGACTCCGTAGGCATCGCCGTCTCCACCGTGCAGGTGGTGCTGCTCCCGATCGTTGTGGGCATGCTTATGAACAAGTACGCGAACAAGGCATGCAAGGCGGTGCTGCCGTTCTCACCAGTCATCGGTGTGATTGCTACGTGCTTGCTGGTGGGCTCATCGGTCGCACAGTGCGCCTCGGACATCCTGGCAGCCGGGTGGTCGCTCCAGATTGCGACAGCGTTGCTGCATATTCTTGGCGGTCTGTTCGGATACTTTATGCCCAAACTACTGGGCTTCAACGAAATTGTTGCGCGCACCACGGCCATTGAGACAGCCATGAAGAGCTCAGCATTTGCATTCCTGCTGGCGTCGCTGCACTTTGGTACGTACGCCGTTCGCGTTCCGTCGGCCGTCTCGATTGTGTGGATGGCGCTGATCGGCTCGTCGCTCGCAGTCATATATCGCTTCATCCCAGTGAACGCGACCATGAAGATCGACCGCTCGCTACTGAACAGAAAGTCGACATTTGAGAAGGTGTTTGGGAAGAAGAGGAAGAGCGAAACTGGGTCGACGGGCTCGAAAGCGGATCAATAAGTTAAGAATTCCAAAAAGCGTAGAGCTAGGTTAGCAGTTCGTCAAATCAAACCAGCACGTGATCACAAGCGTTACTTTGATGCCCCAGCATAGAAGGGCGGATCCGGACGGCTGTCGCATACCGTGCCACGGCTTCTTTACATCTGTGCCAAGTAGTATAGCACATCGCAACGGCCGTTCATGGCAAGCTTCGTGCGCTGGATGTCAGGATGTTTGGCCTGCAGGTAGATCAAGAAATCCTCGTGCGTGCGGACGTGTGCGCGGTGCGGCGCCGAGTTGGGGAACACGCAGCACGGAACAATAGCAAACGGCTTGCCGAGCTGTAGCGCAACATCCACGATGGGCTCGGCAGCGCTGTCCGGGTGCATGCCTGTGATGAGCGCGCAGTTGCGCAGCGCGTGCGCTAGCTCGGCGTGCTGCATCGCGTCATGCTCAAACATGAGCTGCAAGTGCGTTACATGCTGCGCGAGTACCTGAGCACCTTTGTCCGGTGTGAAGCGCTCACGCCATTTCATTGGAAGGTGCGGGAGAATCCTGCTCTCCAAACACCACTGAAGCCTCACATCATCGCGAGGCTCGACGAGTACGCAGTCAGTCTGATGGCAGTATGCAAGACGGCACGCAAGCTCACCGACCCCACCCGCAACGTCCACAACGCCACCTTGCGCTCGTAAAACAGGCAGCCCGAACGTGTCGATCAAAAACTTGAGGAACACGCTCGCACGATTATTATTCCTGGCCCCAAATCGGAGTCGTCTTCCCGTGTGACTTTCAGGAGCATCGCAAGACTCTGCACGAGCATCACCTATCTCGTTCGCACGCGTCTCGCCCAGACACGGTCCGGCTCTTTCATCCCCGTTTGCACCGGACAGCACGACCAATTTCTCATCAAACTCGGCGGACGTCAAGCTCGGCATCGCCGCATCGTCCGTGTCTTGCGTTGGGTGCACAGCCAGAGTCTCGCTCACCAGCACGACTATCGGCAAGGGCGATATTCAGCGAGATATGTGACAGGCTTTTGCAGTGCGCCAGTCACTGCGAGTTCTCGACCAGTGCAGTTTCCCTCGGCATCTCTCTGCACAGAGAAATTAGCAACGCCGGTCGGTGACAGAAACTCGAGCACATGGCTACGTGCAAAGTTGCTTCGGCGTGTAAAGGTCAAAGGGGGGCTGTCGTTGCTGAAGAGTCGTCGAACGAGCTCGGAGCGGACTGAGACGCAGTCGCGCCATGCGAGCATGGAACAACGTCACGCGGTGATCGGTGCGTTTTTGTCAGAATGGCTTCGGCCAGCTGACGTGCGTGACGCACGGGCCGGGTGTGATGGCGCAGGTGGTGCGGATGCAAAGAGCAGCGCTGATGGACGTCCGAACTTGGCCGTGCAGGACTTGGAGCGCCGCGTGCGTGCGCGGCGCGAGAGCATGTACGCGGACCTGTTTGACACGCAATGTGCACGTGTCGCGGAAGAGGTCAATTGCGGGCTGAGCAGCGAGGAGATCGGTACCAGTGTTCGGCGGATCTTGCTTGAGTATGCCGGGAGCGCGGGCCAAGGTGACGATGATGTTGCGTTCCAGCGCCTGCAGCACGCGTTATTCGACCTCATACCAGACTTTGAGTTTGTGCAGATGCTGGTTAGTCATCATGCTGCGTTTTTGGCCAGCTTTCAGTATCGGGAAACGATGCAAGGTGGGAAAAAAGTGCAAAATTTGCCGCAAGCAGGTGCTACGTTGTTGGCAGATTCGACCGAGTCAACCCTGTCGCCTTCTTTTGATTTGGAACGTGGCATGGGGAGTGTCGTCGTGAGTCAAAGCCAAGGCGGAAAAACGCGGCGGCTCGTAGATCCGAACGAGGTCAGAAAGGCAAACACGCTTGGCTCGTCGGCCCTTGGTCATCCCGCCGCGCCGCTAGATCCCATCCGTAAGTTGGAGCTTGAAATATCTGCACTACCTGCAGACTCTGGTGGTGTGTATCGCGACAAGCTGGGCACCGTGACGCTTCCTGCTGGTTCGATGCGTGAGGTGGGAGACGGGTACGAGAGCATAACGGTGCCGGCGCACAGCCGTCCCAAGCTGACGGAGGCATACAATGCGAAGCGAGTGATTGCCGCAGATGTTCTCAGCGCACTAGGTCGTCGCGTATTCCGCGGCGTGATCTCCTTCAACCCCGTACAGAGTCGTGTGTTTGATTGCGCCGTGCACAGCGACGAAAACATGCTCGTGTGCGCGCCGACCGGTGCTGGCAAGACGAACGTTGCGCTGCTCACCATTTTGCGCGAACTGCAAAAGCATGCTGGCGGTGAGTCTGCGCCAAATAATACAAAGCTAAGCGACTTGGACTTCAAAATCGTGTACGTGGCCCCAATGAAAGCGCTGGCGGCTGAGGTGAGCGCCAAATTTGCCCACGCATTGGAAGGTATATGTGCGGTGCGCGAGCTCAGCGGTGACATTCAACTGACGCGCGCAGAGATTCGCGCCACGCAAATCATTGTGACGACTCCGGAAAAGTGGGACGTGATAAGCCGCAAGAATGTTGGGAGTGCGCGGGAACTCACGTCATCGCTGCGGCTTCTTTTGATCGACGAGGTGCATCTTCTGCACGAAGAGCGCGGCGCTGTGTTGGAAAGCATCGTCGCGCGCACGCTTCGTGCGGTCGAGTCAGAGCAGCGCGTCATCCGCGTGGTGGCGCTCTCCGCCACGCTGCCCAATTATGACGATGTGGCTCAATTTTTGCACGTTAACCCTGCGCGAGGGCTCTTCTTTTTTGACGCGACCTACCGCCCCGTGCCGCTGGAGCAGGTGTTTATAGGCATCACGCAGCGTGATCCCAAGCTGCGCGAAGCCGCATATGGTAAGCTTACGTTTGATCGCGTGGCCGCCGCGCTACGCGCTGACAAGCAGGCGATGGTGTTTGTGCACGCGCGCAAGCAGACAGCTCGCGCTGCGCGTGAATTGCTTGAGCTTGCTGCTGATGAAGCACAAGGTGTCGGCATCTTTCTTCCAATCGACGAGGATCCGCCGGTCATGCCCACGTGGGCCATGCGAGAGATCTCGGCATTGAAGAGTGGCGAGGCCACAGAGCTTGCAATGCGCGGGATTGGCATTCACCACGCTGGGCTGCTGAGGGGCGATCGAAGCACAGTAGAACGTCTGTTTGGTGCCGGTGCGTTGCGCGTGATTTGCTGCACGTCTACACTGGCATGGGGTGTGAATCTCCCCGCGCACACAGTCATTATCAAGGGCACCCAAGTGTACGATTCACAGCGCGGTACGCAAAGTGAGCTGAGTATGTTGGACGTGATGCAGATCTTTGGGCGAGCCGGTCGACCACAGTTTGACGTGTGCGGCACCGGCGTCATCTTGACTACGCACGCCGGGCTCGCACACTATCTCCGCATGCTCACTTGCAGCATGCCTATCGAGTCTCGTCTGCTCGACGTACTGCCGGACCATCTGAACGCAGAGGTGGTAGCCGGTAGTGTGCGGAGTATACGTGATGCCGTCAGCTGGTTATCATATACGTACCTCGCTGTGCGCATGGTACGCAACCCTCTCGCCTACGGCGCGGAGTGGAGCGAGCTCCAATTCGACCCAGAGCTGCAGGCCCGACGCGAGCGTCTTGCACGGGCAGCCGCGCACCAGCTCGACGCGGCTAAAATGGTACGTTTTAGCTTCTCCGAGTCCAACGCCAATGATCAAGCAAACAATGAGTCGATCGTGTCCCTCGACTTGGGGCGGATCGCGAGCCACTGGTATGTCTCGTACGCCACCTTGTTGCATTGGATTGCAGTGCTTAGCGCAACAAGCAGCGAGACGGACGTGCTGCATGCGGTGGCCCTGGCGTCCGAGTTTGAGGCGATGAAGGTGCGCGACGAGGAATTGGACGAGCTGGTGAAACTGAAGAAGAGTGGTTGCTTCATCCAGCTGCCGGCGGGCATGGCACTAGATAGCAAAGAAGCCAAAGTCATCTTGCTAATCCAAGCGCGCATTTCGCGGCGCACCGTGGTATCATTTAGCCTGCAGAGTGACATGACAGGCGTGAATCAAAATGCGCCTCGTCTGCTTCGTGCTTGCTTTGAAGTAGCGCTCGCCCGCGGCTGGCCACAGCCTGCCGCTGCCGCGCTTGATCTCGCGCGTGCATTCGAACATGCTGTATGGCCTTTTCAAAGTCCTTTACGCCAACTTGCGGACAAACCACTGCGCTTTTTGCGCTCCGAGCTGTGCCAGGCGTTAGAGGAGCCACATCTTGCAGATCAGTGCCTTGAGCTTGAAGCATTGCTGAATTTGCCTAGCGCGCAGCTGTCGAGCATCCTCGGCAATGACTCGCTGGCTTCGCAAGTGCGCCGCGCCGCCCGCAGCATCCCGCGGCTTGCCGTGAACGCAAAAGTCGTGCCTATCACGCGCTCTGTGCTCCGTTTCAGCCTTGCACTGCGACCGGACTTTGAGTGGTCCGACCGGCTCAGTGGTAGCGGTGACGACACGAGCGCGGCCGAATCATTTGTGCTCGTAATCGAGGATGGGGATGATGATCGGATCTACCATTCGGAGCGCGTTGCGGTGCGCCGCAGGCTTGCCAAGTCGGGCGCGGCTGCTCGTACAGCGCTCGACGTGGAGTTGTTCGTGCCAGTTTTTGACCCGCCCAGCAGCGTCTACCTTGTACGCACGTTTTCGGAGCGGTGGCTGGGAGGCGACGCATTCGTCGAGGTGCCACTGCATGACATGGTGCTCCCGAGTCGTCCGAATGAACTTTACACGCCATTGCTCGACTTGAGGCCGCTTCCGACCGCCGCCGCGCATGACAAGCTCTACGCTGAGCTGGGTATGTCTTTCTTTAATCCAATCCAGACGCAGCTCTTTCACACACTATTTCATACGGACGCGAATGTGCTCGTTGGTGTACCCGCGGGCTCGGGCAAAACCGTGCTTGCCGAACTCGCCATGCTTCGGGCGCTTTCCGTGCAAGCAAGTTCGGGCCATTTGGATGGTGTCGGCAGTATGAGTCCGTCGGGGGGCACGGCTTCACCCTTGGTCGTGTATATAACACCGGTGCATGCACTAGCGCGCGAGCGCGCTCGGAATTGGA
Source organism: Porphyridium purpureum (assembly GCA_008690995.1). NCBI lineage: Eukaryota > Rhodophyta > Bangiophyceae > Porphyridiales > Porphyridiaceae > Porphyridium > Porphyridium purpureum. The sequence goes on along the minus strand of VRMN01000003.1, from coordinate 2,236,279 downwards.
AGCACCGCTTCCGCGCGCTTGGTCTCAGAGTCGCGGAACTACATTTGGACCATGACTCCGTGTACGAAGAGGGTGATGGTTTGGATAGGGGCGATCAGTCGGACAAGGGAACCGATCTGCGTGTGTCCACCAAGGAAAAGCTCGAATCCGCTGACATTGTGATAACCACACCTGATAGTTGGGACGCGGTAACGCGAAAGCCCGTGTCGCCACTGCGACGGCTGTCATGTGTGATCGTGGATGAGGCGCATCTGATTGGTGGCCTGGGCAGTGGTGGTGTCGATGGCTTTGGAGATGGTGCTACACTGGAGGCCGTGGTCGTGCGCATGCGCAGATGGAGTATGGAGCGCTCGAATCGACCTTCTCATCCGAAAGGCTTACGGTTTGTGGCGCTTTGCGCGTCACTAGACGGCGACAGTGCACGGGACCTTGCAGAGTTTTTTGGTGTGACCGTATCTGAGAAGACGGCGGCCGGTGTGAATAGCGCCTTGTCCAATTTTCGGCCGTCTGCGCGTCCTGTGCCGTTAGAGCTGCATCTTGAGAGCGTTGTGGATGCGTCTAGCTATCACAATCAGCTCGCCAGCATGAACCGGATGGTGTATGCCGCCCTCGTGCGGTACACTGAGCCGCACACGACCACGCCAGTGCTCGTGTTTGTCCCCTCGCGGCGAGACACGCACGTTACGGCGTTTGAGCTCGTCAAGTTTGCCGCGGCAGACACCGCGCACGCACATCACGCGCTTTTCACACCGCTTGACCTTGCAGCGATGGGACTGCACGTGTACGATCGCGCCCTTGCGCATGCACTCGAGTTCGGTTGCGCCATCTACCACTCGACGCTTTGTGCCTCGGACCGCAGGATTGTGGAGACCTTGTTCCGTTCGGGTTCGATCCGCGTCGTCATTTGCACTGCATCTCTTGCGTGGAGCAGCGCGGCTCAGCTACCGGCACAGGTGGTAATCGTGAAGGGCACGCAATGCTACGACATCACCGCTGGTCGCATGCGTGAGATGGATCTAGCAAACATAGTGCAAATGGTAGGGTGTACGGGCGCGGCACGAGGCGACTCCGGTGTGCAGCATGAAGGCTCGGTAACTCGGGCGACTGCGATTGTGCTCACCACGGCGTCAAAGCGGGCATTCTATCAGAAATTTTTGTACGAGCCGCTTCCTATCGAGTCGGCGCTGCATTTGAAAGAATGCCTTCATAATCAAATCAACGCGGCGCTCGTCAGCGGCAGCATTTACACCCCGGCCGACGCCGTCAATTACTTGACCGGCACATTGCTGTTTCGTCGCTTGCAGCGCAACCCAAGCTACTATGGGCTCGAGCAAACATCTGATGGGACAGGTGGCGTGGTTCAGCACTGCAAGGCTCTAGCTAGCACCGTCTTCCGGGATTTGGCGCAAGCTGGTTGTGTCGTGATAACCAACAAGGAATCGGGAGAGAAGGAAATGGACGGAAACAGTGAAGCGCTTCGAATGCAACCGACCGTGCTCGGCGAGTTGTGCAGTAGTTTCTGCTTGAGCTACAAGACTGCCGCACTTTTGAAGGAGCGACTGACGCCTCGATCGGCTCCCAAGCAACCGGCGCTCAGCGTGGCATCTTTATTTTCTCTGAGTATGCGGTGCGAAGAGTTGCACGTAGCTCCAGTGCGTGTCGGTGAGAGCGCTCTGTTGGCCGCACTGCGCGACCGCCTCTTGCTCATCTTGGGTGACGAAGTGCTGGCCGCGTACGGTGTGCCGGTCTCTGCGCACGCCAACGACGCGGCGTTCCGTGCGTCGGCAGTGAAAAGTGGCATGCTGCTGCTTTCGCGTATGACACGCACTCGGCTGCCGAACGATGAGCTAGCGTACGACGAGCGCCGTGTGCGTGGACGCGCCACGCAGCGCTTGCTTCCCGCACTCGTGCTGGCTTGTGCCGAGTTGAGCAGCGCAGCAGCAGTCAAGTGCGCCTTGCAGCTACGCAGAGCCATCCACAATGCGTACTTTGTGAGCGATCAGCGACACGACGCAGGCCACGTTGCTTTGACGCAGACCACGCGCTTGCCCAATGAACTATGGCTCATACCGGATTTTCAAGGCGGAGATGCGGGCATTCATCGCGTAGCGCGCGAAAGCAATGTAACCTCGGTGCGTGAGTATATCGAGGCAACGCGTGACGCCCCGGGGAAAGCCAATCGTGGCATCTCGAAACATGAGAAGGAACAGCAGAACATATTCAACGCGCGGTTTCGGCGGCTATTTGTTGAGAGCGTGTGCCTTGAGTCCAAGCCACAACATGTGTGTCGCATCGTGCTTCGTCGTGAAGTGCTAGACTGCGGGCAGGAGGCAGCATCCGCGTCGGTATGGTACGTGCTGTTGTACGCAGCTCACCGGCAGAAACAAGAGCAGCAGCCAGTGCTTGCGATGACGCGAGTGGCCCTGAGCAGTCAGCAAGAATCTCGTGAGGTGACGCTGTACCTTTCTGAAGATACGGCAGGGGCTACATTCGGACCAGGAGCTCAATCGCTGCGGATCTGTGTGATGCACGACCGCCTTCCTGGGATGGACCTGGAGGCTGAAGTCCCTACGGAAGGTGGTAAATAGCACGTGGAGTATTTCACTTGTGCAAAGAGAATACATACTTATTCCATATTTATACGTCCAGCTAGTCATCATAGATTTGCTGCAAGCCTATCCCGGGCACGGCGGGGCTTTTACGCGAGAGTCGTTCGACAACGTCTGGCGCGAGCGGCTTGGTGAAGAAGGTTGGGCGCGGCTTGGTCACGAGCTTGAGGCGAAGGTGGCATATTTTCTGGAACTTTTCTGCCACGTCCTGTATGATTTTGCGCGGTGCCTCGGAGAACTCGATGAGAATCTGCCCCCTGCGCGGCGCTGCCGAAAAGTGGTCGACCTCTGCCTTTCCCTTTCCCATACGCTGCTCCGCGCCAAGCTTGACGACTGGGCGATCTGGGTAGATCCTCCACCAAAAATGGACGATGCCCTTGCTGAGCGGGTGCACGCGGAGCTCGCGCTTGATCATGCGCTCGTGCGTGTCGATCTGCTTGGCGGAAAACCGGATCTGCTTGACGCGCACATCGTAATTCCCAATCACCTTGAGCCCGTACTGTCCGAACTGCAGCACGTGCTTCTTGTTGTCCACTGGGTACTCAAAGTTGCGGTGCGGCTTTTGCCACCGCATCCGAATCGGCCGCAGCAAACTCATGATGAGCCTCTTCTTCGCTTGCTGTCCGCTTGCTGTCCGGCTCTGTCCGGCTCTGTCTTCAAGTCTCTCTCTCTCTTGGTGTTTCCGCTTCTTCATCGCCTTCACTAGCGATCAACCAAGTCTCGTTTGCCGGCTCCATGGCGCGTGATTAGGGTAGGGTAACGCCAATCTGGGTTAATGGGTGTACAGTAAATCGCAGAACCTCTACACGTTGCTTACAGCATGGATTAAAAGTGTTCCGGTCCGAGAGACGCCCTGGGTGTACACCCGGAGGTACGGCGTCTCGGAATTGTTTGAGGTACAGGGGCTTTTTCGCCCGCGTGGTTTTTTACCCTGTACCTCTGGTTTTGTGTATTGTTGTCTTTCGCCCCGAGGAGCCGGAGTCGCGTGTCCGAGGGAAGCAGGAGCCGCTTGGCGGCCGGCCAGCACCCATTGAGCCGCTTGCTGACGTGGCTGGCTGTGGCTTCGTTCCGTGGAACGAACGGAGGAAAGCCCAGCCTTTTGGGAGAAATAATTTCTCCCTTCCGCGTCAAGGACAGCAAGGACGGCGGGGTATATAATGGGCGCGGGCCCGTGCGGTTCCCCGGATTTCTAGAGAGCGGAAGAAGTAGAGGCAAGGGAGAAGGACACAGAGAATAAAAGGAAGAGTTGTTCTTTGGTGTCGGGTGCCTGGGCGTGGTCGTCGGAAGGCGTGGGGCCTTTTGCTGAGCCTGTGTAGCAGAGCCAGCAGCACATCGTGTCTGGGGGGTTTCGGTGCTCTTGGAGCACTGAAGGCAGACGGCGGCTTTGTCCGTTACGACACCCTGCCCCTGTCGAGACCGGTGCTGTCTGTGCCGACGCGAAAGGCAATAGTAGAGGCCCTATACGCTGGATTTTCCACGCCCCGGGTATTCGTCGTCTGTGTTGTGTGCGTCGTGTGGTTGTGTTCTCTGTGCTGTGTGCGTCGTGTTGCTGGGGTTCGGTCATCTGAGAAGGGTTGTGTCATCCGGGTTCGTGCGCTTGTCATCATCAAGCGTGCGAGAATTTAAAGTGGTATCATCGCATCGGCGAAGATGGATTCTGAGGGAATGGACGTGCAGGGCCTGCAGGGCGGCGCGTCGTGGATTGAAGCTTTCAACCAGCTTCATGCTCGTATCGGAGGACAAGAAATGATGATTGTGCAGCTGCAGGAGGGAAACCGCCTCTTGCAGGAGATGCTGCAGAATGTGATGCATCAGGCATCTGTGTCAGCTGGTCCCGGCGAAACGGAAAGGACCGTTGCATCGCTGATTGGACGCAGCTTGAGGAAATACGACGGACAGCGCGACAAACTCGTTGTGAACGAGTGGTTGTCGAGGATGAAGCAAGACTTGGACATGTGCATGCCAGCTGGAGCGCTGGAGTCGCAGAAGGTGATCGTAGCGTCGCGCTTCTTTGAGAAGGATGCCGCGCTTCTGTGGGCAGCTCGCCCTGAGGAACAGAGGATGGCATTGGCCGAGTCCGGTTGGAATGCGTTCGCGAGCTTCGTGAGGACGGCATTTGAGCCGCCGCAGGCATACCTGACTGCTCGAACGAACTTGTATCAGCTGAAGCAGGGCAAGATGACTGTTGCTGAGTTTGAGCAGCGCCTGAGGATGGTGGCTCTGTCCGTGGATAATGTGACAGATGCCGAGCTCAACACCATCTTCACTCTCGGCCTGAAGGAGAGGCTTCGCCTTGAGGTGGCGCGTCAGGACACGAAGACGCTGGAAGAGTCGCTGAGGGCGGCGTTGGCTGCGGAGCAGGTTGGTAGGTTTGGAGGAGACATGAGGGAGGCTTTTCATGGCGCCTCGAGTCCAAACTACCGGAACAGCTCGTCGTATGCCGGGACGGCGCCAATGGATTTGGGCGTCGTGGAGAAACGCCAGCCGGAGAAGCGCAAGCGTGCGGACATGGGCAAAGTCAGATGCTACCATTGTGGGCAGCGCGGCCACATCAAACCCAATTGCCCAAAGCGGAACGGGCACTTGGCGGGAGGCCCGGAAAACTAAAACCTCGAGGGAGAAGTTGGGAGGTGCACTCGAGGGGAACGGAACCTCCCGGGATGGGCTTTGTAGGTGAGGTCTGGCGCGCTGATGCGGCGTCGAGGTTGCTCTACAAGCGTGGAACTTTAGATGGCGAGTCTGTCCAATTTCTGGTGGACAGCGGAGCATCGCACAATTTTCTTGGATCTCGCTTTGTCGGCAGATTTGAAGGGCGCGAGAACGGAATGGTCAAGCTTGCGGGTGGGCAAAGTGTCTCAGTGCATGGCCCGGTGTCGCAGCATGTTGATCTTGGGTTCTGGAAAGGGCCGGTCAAGTTTTATGTCGGACCGCTGCAAATGGATGCAATCCTCGGGTGGGACTGGCTGAGTCGCGTGAACCCGAGGATTGATTGGCAGAGGGGTTCGATGGACTTGGAACTTAAAAATGTGGAAGATTGTGCGATGGTGAATGTCGTGGACGCTCTTTCCGAGTCAAGCGGAAATCAAGCGTACGATGGAGAAGAGGAGAGTGCCAGTGAAGAGGTCGAAGGAAAGATGGCCGGGATGGAACATGCGTTGACTCACATGCCGATGCGGGATGATTGTGAGACGTGTGTTGTGGCCAAGATCAAGAGCCGACCAGCAAGAAGGCTGGAGAAGGACTTGTCCACTTTGTCGTTCAATGACGAAGTTGGGATCGACCTGGTGGAGCCCGGACGTAACGTGGAAGCCATCGATGGAGCAAAGTACATACTGACGCACATCGATAGAGCGACGAGGTGGGCCACACTGGCAGGATTGAGAGCCAAAACGCATACGGCGGTTGCTGAAGCTTGGACAAGCGTGCAAGCCGGGCGAGGATGGCCAAAGGTACTGAGGACAGATGATGGAAACGAGTTCAGGGGAAATGTGAGCAATTTGGTACGGGAGAATCTCGTGAAGCATGAGATTGGCGTCCCACATAGACCGAATAGCCACGCTGAACAGGAACGTTTCCATCATACTTTGAATCAGGGGGTACGAGCAAATCTCCTGCAGTCTGGGCTGGGAAAGCGGTGGTTTTTGCATGCCGCTCAGCATTTCGTCTTCATGTTCAATCGGCTGCACCCAGACAAGAGGTCTGGGAAGTCTCCGTATGAAATGAGGTACGGTGAGAGATGGAAGCGGGGGAAGGTAGCAGTACCATTTGGGTGCAAGGTGGTTTTCAAGAATGATCAACCTGAGAACAAGTATGCACCCAGAGGAAAGATTGGAGTCCTTGTTGGAGTTGCGGAGCATCCGCTGGCAATCTGGGTCCTTCCTCAGGAGGAGTGGACGAGTGCGGCACCGAAGCTGACTCGCACTCAGGACTTCAAGGCGTTCCCTGAAGTGTTTCCAATGCGGACTTTGGAAACAAGGGATGACGAGGAGGTCTCGGCACGTGAGGGTGAAATCGACTTTCACCCTAGGCAGGAAGAACCGGATAGTCAAGAGACTATGGTGTTGCCTACGAATACGGCCGAGGCGCGTGTATCCGGGAACTTGGAGGAGGACGTTCCCCTACCTATTGGAAGAAGGGGGAAACGAAAACCCAGTGTAGCTTGGAGCCGGGAAGAGGATCAGGCCATCATGGATGGCTTACGGCTCTTTGGCTGGGGGAAGTGGGAAAGAACTCTGCAAGAATACAAGGCAGTGTTCCGCAATTCAAGAAACGGAAAGGATGTGCGAGCCCGGGCCCATAATATGGGCCTCTCGGAGGAAAATTGGAAGCAACGCGCAGGAGTTGCTCCAGAAACACCGCAATTGAACTTGACAACTTTGTTGCAGACGAGCCAAGCTCTGGCTTCTTCGGCTGGAAGAGAAGCCATGCAAAAAGAAGTGGACTTGATGATCCGATTCAAGGTATGGGATGAGCAACCTATTTCAAGGGAAGAAGCTCTCAAGGTCCCAGGCGCACGATTTGTGCGGACACACTTTATATTCGGATTGAAGTTCGCTGAGCTTCCGGAGGAGTTTCGCAAGGTCAAGTGTCGGCTTGTTGCTGGTGGAAATAGGATTTGGGATGCCTCAGGGAAGGTCACTCAGGATGTGTTTGACTATGAGGTGCCCGCGGGCCTGTCTGCAATCAGAATGCTGATAGCTTTGGCCGCGATCCTGGGATTGAAAATCGTGTCGTTCGATGTGACGTCGGCGTACTTACACGCTGACTTGTCAGGACCACCGACGTTTGCCATGTTGCCCCGTCACGTTCCAGGAGGAGGTGATGGACTTGTCGTTCGCTTAAGGAGGGCGCTTTATGGCTTGCCAAGAAGCGGGTCTGACTTTTCCATCGATGCCCGCAGAAGACTTCAGAAGTTCGGGTGGGATTTGATTCACGGCGAGAAGAATGTATACGTAAAAAAGATGGCGGGAAGTGCATCTGTTGCACTCTTGGCCTTGTATGTCGATGATGGCCTGCTCGCGTGTGCCGAGAAGGATCGGGGTGAGATATTTCGAGAGTTGAGGTCAGAGTTCCTCATTGAGAAGGAGCCAGAAGTCCTCTCGGAAGGTACCCCGTTGAGGTTCCTAGGTCTCACGATCTCGGAGTCGGCGGCACGGCTTTCGTTGGATCATGATCACTACCAAGCTTTGGTGGTGAAGGAATTCGAAGAAGAACTTGGGCAGGTGCTGCGAGCAGTGAAGTCACCAGGCGAGAAGATGAATGCTGACGCTGTATTGGATGTTCAAGTCGAACATGGGCATCTGAAAATACGCGAGCATTTTGGGAGGCTGCTGTGGTTGGCCAGGACGGTCAGACCGGATATCTCCTACGCAGTTGGAGTGGTGGCTCGGTATGTGGATAGCTGGAACGTCGCAGCTGAGAGACTCCTGGTTCGCGTCATGCAATACTTGAAGGTGCCTCGTGAGCCACTTGAGTATTTGCGGATGACGTCATTGAAGATCAGCGACGTAAGCGTCTTGGGTTATGCTGATGCCGACTTCGCTGGGTGTCCGGAAACGCGCAAGTCGACGTCTGGACGAGTGACGTACTTGGTCGCGGGTGGAAACAAGTATCTGGTCGATTGGAGCTCCAGAAGGCAACGCTTTGTGAGCTCTTCGACCTCTGAGTCGGAAATGGCCGCTCTGGAAGAGGCGGTGCAGTTATCCTTGTTTCCGGCATTGTCGTTTCTTCGAAGCGTGCAAGAGGGGGATTATGCGTTGACCCTGCTTTGTGATAGTCAAGTTGTTCTCCGTGCGGTCGAGATGGGCTACTCGCCAAAGTTGCATCACATGGCAGTGACCAGAGCCACGGACTTGGCGTGGATACACCAAGTTTGCGAGAAGCAAAAGCTGGTGAGATTGGAATATGTGAGGACGGGGAAAACGTGTCCGACTTGATGACAAAACCTTTGTTTCCGGAAGGTCATATCAGGTGTTGGACTATGTTACGCGTCCCTCAGATCGGAAGGAGGAGCATGGATTAAAAGTGTTCCGGTCCGAGAGACGCCCTGGGTGTACACCCGGAGGTACGGCGTCTCGGAATTGTTTGAGGTACAGGGGCTTTTTCGCCCGCGTGGTTTTTTACCCTGTACCTCTGGTTTTGTGTATTGTTGTCTTTCGCCCCGAGGAGCCGGAGTCGCGTGTCCGAGGGAAGCAGGAGCCGCTTGGCGGCCGGCCAGCACCCATTGAGCCGCTTGCTGACGTGGCTGGCTGTGGCTTCGTTCTGTGGAACGAACGGAGGAAAGCCCAGCCTTTGGGAGAAATAATTTCTCCCTTCCGCGTCAAGGACAGCAAGGACGGCGGGGTATATAATGGGCGCGGGCCTGTGCGGTTCCCCGGATTTTCTTTAGAGCGGAAGAAGGAGAGGCAAGGGAGAAGGACACAGAGAATAAAAGGAAGAGTTGTTCTTTGGTGTCGGGTGCCTGGGCGTGGTCGTCGGAAGGCGTGGGGCCTTTTGCTGAGCCTGTGTAGCAGAGCCAGCAGCACATCGTGTCTGGGGGGTTTCGGTGCTCTTGGAGCACTGAAGGCAGACGGCGGCTTTGTCCGTTACGACACCCTGCCCCTGTCGAGACCGGTGCTGTCTGTGCCGACGCGAAAGGCAATAGTAGAGGCCCTATACGCTGGATTTTCCACGCCCCGGGTATTCGTCGTCTGTGTTGTGTGCGTCGTGTGGTTGTGTTCTCTGTGCTGTGTGCGTCGTGTTGCTGGGGTTCGGTCATCTGAGAAGGGTTGTGTCATCCGGGTTCGTGCGCTTGTCATCATCAAGCGTGCGAGAATTTGTTACAGGCAATTACTGGAGCGCTCGAAAAGCGACGCGCTGAAGGTGAGTTGGAGCGCGAGGTAGTTAAAAGAGTGCGCCGTTCGGAGGATGCTCTGGAAGGGCGCATTGGCGCGGTGCGTCAGTGAGGAATGGCGATTTTCCGTGCGGTCAGGCACGTCAAATGTGATAGACTTGGAGTCTTGTGAAGGGTATAAAATGGGGAGCGGGTTGCGTGACGGTCTCAGTCAAAAGAAAAAAAAAAAGTAAGAAAGTTTGGTGTTTAACTTGGTACCTGCAACATTTCTTCGAAGAAAGGGCGACAGCCGGATACTGTTGTCGTTTGGCTAAAACACCGGACGTGGGGTTGTAGAGCGAGTAGCAAGGTACTGGGCGATTGGAGCATCTGTGCCTTCAGTGACAGCCAGAATGGAGCCCGGCGATGGGGCATCTGGAGTAGCCGGTGGAGCTGGAGGCGCCACAGGCGAGGCGCACAGGGCCGTGACGGCGGAAATGTTTCAAGAATTGGCGGAGGCCGTACGCAGCTTGGCGGGAAGACTGGCGGAGCGCCAGGGGATGGAATTACCGGCGACGGCTAGTCCAGCCGCAGGAGCGGGGGACACTTCCACTAACACGCCGTCGCCGGAGTCGACGTTCGAAAGTGCGGTGAGCGTTGTGCCCACGCAGGTGGTAAGGTTGAATCTGGACCGTGCAAAAATGTGGCGCGAGGAATTCACGGGTTTGCAGGTTAGTGAAGAAGGTGACCCTAATTTTCCAATGGTCAAAGCACGCGTGCTGCAGCTGCTTGCAAATACGCCGCCCGTTGGATTGCATCGACAGTCGCAGGCTCGTGACTGGCTTTCATATGCGTTTGCAGAGCACGCAAAGCGTTACCTGTGGCAGCTCTGTAAGCGGTACACGGACAAGTCTGCAGTGGAGATTCTGGCGTTTATGGAGGAGCGTTTCTACAATACAGTACACGCTACAGACATGAAGATACGGTGGGAGTCAATCAAGATGGGTGATCGGGAAGGCGTTAAGTCCTTCGCCACAAGAGTGTCAGATCTGTCCACCTGTCAAGTGCCCAGTCCAGAAGATAAGGATATCAAAATTCGCTTTCTGTCTGGATTGCCGCCAGCGCTCCAAGACTGGTCGCTTCTTGTTTCAGCTTCTTTTGCAGAAGCCGTAACTGTGGTCACAAAAGCGGCGCAGAGGAATGCCCGCCAGCGTGGCGTGCGCGTCCTGGACGAAGTACAGAAGCCTAGGTCGTCAACTATGGCAGCAGCATTGCATGGAGCACCGGCTACAGAATATTTGCCGCCAACGGCACAAGGGGGTTGCAATGTAACAGGACAAGGACAGCATCAGATTGTATGTTGGACGTGCCATCAGCCAGGCCATACGAAACGTCAGTGTCCACTCCGTGAGTCAAAAAACGAAACGGGGGGCCCGCAGTAGGAGCGGGACGGGGACCCCCGATGGAGGCGTTCGAAAATGTATTACGCAAAGAGAGAATGCATGAACTAGACTTGGGTGAAGGCGAAGCAATTGACCAAATTGACCTTGAATCCTGGAATGAAGCAGAATCCGAGTATGATGTGGCGTATTCCACAATAGTGGATGACATTGAAGGGGGTGATGTCGGAAACAGCAAGGTGGAACAAAACGAGTTGAAAAGTTTGGAAGAACTGATGCCGGTATACACGGGAACAGCTGTGCATGAAGCTGGTGAACAGCCTCCGATTTTCATGCCTGTGACTGTGCCAACCTCGCGCGGAGATATTTCATGTAAAGCAAAGGTAGACACTGGGGCTGGGCCAGCATTTATCGATCACGGACTTTTTGCAGAATTAGAAGGCGAAAGTCGTCCTATAGGTGTGGGTAGACTTTTAACCTTGGCACCAGATGGCCGTACGATGGCTGAAGGATACGGCGGGCAGCTGTGTATGAAAATTCCTGGCTTCTCGGTATCACGTGAAGCTGTGCAGGTTCTACCTGTGTTGAAGTCGGGGCTCTTGATCGGAAGGAACTTTCTGAAAAAGTATCGAGCCAGTATTGACTTCGAGAAGGAGCGAGTTTCGTGTGTCCGTTCGAATGGGTCATCCGTGTGTATCCCCTTCAATCCAAATCAGCCCGCTTGGACTACCGATAGTGTTGATGAAGTACAGACCGATGCCTTACAGCAAGAGAAGACGTCGGTCTTACGGGAAATTGCTTCGTTGAATCTTCAAGGAATGGGAGAAAGTTCGGAGAGAGTCCGGGAGATTCTGAAGCAGCATGCCGATGTCTTTGTCGGTAGTGGGTGTATCCGGGGTGAAAAATACAAAATATTGCTTAAGCCTGACGCGGTTCCAGTCAATGTGAAGGAGTATCGTAGGACCGTATCAGAAAATGCTCTAGAAAAAGCCGAAGTGGCTCGACACATACGAGCAGGAAACTTGGAGTTCTGTCCAGCCTCGGAGTGGGGTGCACAGAACGTCTTTGTCAAGAAAAAAGACGGAAGGGTCAGGATGACCACAGACTTCCGCGGGCTTAACCAGTGCATCAGACAAGAAACTTACCCACTGCGGGATGTTGCAGAAGTGGTGGAGTTTTTGGCACGTCAGCGAGTATATACGGCTCTAGATCTCAAGGATGGATTCTTCAATGTGTCGCTCGCGCCAGATTGCCGACACTTAACGGCAGTCAAAACTGCAGCCGGATTGGTGCAGTATTGTAAGGTTCCACAAGGTCTTGTGACATCTCCCTTTGTCATGCAGAGGGCCAGCGATAACTTGCTGCGGCCGTTTGCGGGGCAAGCCATTAATTACCAAGATGACATGTATTTGGCAAGTAGCAGCGAAGAGGAACACGTGAAGCTTTTGAGCTGTGCATTGGAGCACATGAAAAATGCCGGGGCGCGTTTGAATCTGTCAAAATGTCGTTTTGGGGTGAATGAAGTTGAAGTTCTTGGTCATCATGTGAAGTACGGTGAGATCAGACCGAGTGAAAAGCATGTTGAAGATATTCGCCGGTTGGTGGAGCCACATAATGCGGCAGCTTTAGTCCGCTTTCTCGGTCTGACAAATTGGTTCTCGAACCACATACCTAGATACGCAGACATAGCAGTGCCTTTGTATGATGTGTTGAAAGGTACCGGCTGGAATGCGAAGAAGAAAAGCAAGTATACTCCTGTGGTTGTCCGGGATTTTGACCGACGCTGGGGAGACAATCAGCGAAATGCATGGCATCAGCTCAAAGAGGCACTCGTCAGCGCAGAGGTCCTAGCTGCGCCAATACCGTTCAGAAAAAAGCGACTGTATACTGACGCTTCGGTTGTGGCGATTGGTGGTGTCTTAATGCAGGAGGATGAGGGCGGTGGATGGCGTCCAGTGGCATACGTAAGCCGCCGTCTGAAGGGAGCGGAAGTCAATTACACGGTTTCTGAGAAAGAACTCCTGGCGATTCTGCACTGTGCTAGGAAGCTGAGACACTTAATGCATGGAGAGCATGTCGAATATATTACTGATCATCAAGCATTGAGCTGGCTACTTCGTCAAAAGGCACCTTCGGGAAGGCTTGCTCGGTGGCTTTTGGAGCTGCAGGAGCAGTCCTTCGCGGTAAAGTATCAGGCGGGAGCAAACATGGAGGCTCCAGACTGCCTGAGTCGTGATGTGGCAGGTGAGGATGACAGTGACACAGTGGATGAAATAGATCAGCCCAGGATGGGCTTACCGTCGGTACAAGAACTGGTAGAATCGCAAAAGGCGGCACGTGAGCAAGAGCTACCCAATTGGAGCAGCGATATGAATGACTTTTCTCAAAACGAACTAGGTCTCGTGGTACGCAAAGAAGGCGATGAAGAAGCAGTGTGGGTACCTCAAGTTTTGGTCCCACGTGTGCTTGGATATTTTCACGGCCCTGCTTGGGCTGGTCACTTCGGCCGCGAAAGAATGTTACGAAGGTTGAAGGGGAAGTTCTGGTGGCCGAAGATGCGCGAGTCTATAGTGGCTTTCTTGGAACGGTGCGTGCACTGTGCGATTGAGCGTTTGCCAAAGATGCCGCGACGAGTCAAGGGAATCTTAGCCCCGTGGATACCCGTAAGAAGGTTTGAGATCGTAGCGATGGACATTCTGACCGTGTCCCCGACGAGCGCCGATGGAAACAAGAAGATCTTGGTCATGATTGATCTGTTTACCAGATATGTTGCTTGCGTCCCACTCAAGGATGAGTCAATTGACTCTGTAGCCAACGCATTTCTTGAAGGATGGGTCTTTCGCTTTGGGGCGCCGGAGCGTTTGCTAAGTGATAGAGGTGTGACCTTTCTAAGTGAGGTCATCGAAAGCATATGTGCTAGTATGGGAATACGTAGGATTTACACAAGTCCATACCACCCGGAGGGAAACGGCATGGTCGAACGATTTAACCGTACGATCATGAGCGAAATTCGAGCGCGCATCACTACGACAGAAAAGGCATGGGATCGGCACGTGGCAATGGCCACTTATGCATACAATACAAGCTTTCATGACACTACGGGAGTAACGCCCTTCCAAGCTATGTTTGGAACACCAGCACCCGAATTGGACCGAGATATCCTTTTCGTGGGAGAGGAACAGGTGGCGGCGGAATTGAATATCGAGCAGGCATTAAGGAAACTGCACGAACTGATGAATACAAACACGGCTCATCGCCGGGCGCAAGTTGAACGTTGGTACAATGCCCGCATAGCGGACTTTGGTCTGGTGCCTGGCCGACGAGTATTGGTATTCGATCCGCCGATGACAGCGGGATTGGGCAGAAAACTACGGCAACCATGGCGAGGACCGTACCGGATCAAAGAATATACAAGATGGAATAACGTGATTCTGGAGTCAGAGAAGGATGGAAGCATTGCGCGCAGTCATTTAAACAGATTAGCGGTGATAAGCCCGTCGGTGCGAGAGAGCACACTCAATCCCGCCATTTCGGGAGTGTTTCCCGATACCAGAGTGCTTTTGCGGAAAATTGTGGAGGTAAATACCGCAGGGGAGAAAATGAAGTTGTTGGTGCGCCTGGGGGCCGCGGGTCCAGTATGGGTGGACGAAGAGCAATTGCCACCAGTCATTCTGACATTGTTACGTCAAGAATTGTCAGATCGTGCGCAACGACAAGAGCAGCAAGAAAACACCGGAACGGGAGCTGGTCGCGAGCACCAAGTGTTACAGGCAATTACTGGAGCGCTCGAAAAGCGACGCGCTGAAGGTGAGTTGGAGCGCGAGGTAGTTAAAAGAGTGCGCCGTTCGGAGGATGCTCTGGAAGGGCGCATTGGCGCGGTGCGTCAGTGAGGAATGGCGATTTTCCGTGCGGTCAGGCACGTCAAATGTGAAAGACTTGGAGTCTTGTGAAGGGTATAAAATGGGGAGCGGGTTGCGTGACGGTCTCAGTCAGAAGAAAAAAAAAAGGTAAGAAAGTTTGGTGTTTAAAAAAAAAAAAAAAAAAAAAAAAAGGTAAGAAAGTTTGGTGTTTAACTTGGTACCTGCAACAAATTTAAAGTACAGGCTGTACTTACTCGCTGTACTTGCTGTACTTGCGGTGGATGGTGACGGAGCCGATAGTGAAGTTGTGGAGAGCAGAGAGCGGGAAGGATTGATGGATAGGGGGATGAATGGCGTGGGTTCCAGGATGTGTAGGAGACGTGGCGTCGATACGTCGGCCGACAGATGGGCTCAACGCGGTGCGCGGGTCTGCGTGCCATGTGGAAACGCGCCAGAGTCGACGCCATGCGGTGCGTAGCGGGCGGCAACGGTGTCGGGTGAAAAGTGACGCCGAGACACAAGAGTCTGCGCAGAAGCAGGCCGCGGTACAGGACTTGGATGAAGCCAGTCAGGCATCTCCGCCCGTCCTGCGTGCTGGAGCGGGTCATTTCAATCCGGCAGAATGGCAGAATATGCTGCGCGTGTTGCGCGAAAAGTACCCGCCCGAGCTCGTCGCGATCTTGCTGGTTTATTTTGTGCAGGGCGTGCTGGGCATTTCGCGACTCGCGGTGTCGTTCTTCCTCAAGGACCAGCTTCAGCTCGGCCCCAGCACAGTGTCGGCGATCATGGGTCTCTCAATTGTGCCTTGGATGATTAAGCCAGTGTATGGGTTCTTTACGGACTCGCTGCCCGTGTTTGGGTATCGGCGCCGCTCCTACTTGCTGATTGCAGGCGTGCTGGGAGCTGCAAGCTGGGGTACCTTTGGCCTGCTGCCCGGCATTTCGGCCTCCCAGGCATCCGTGCTGCTGGTGTCGGCGTCAATGTCCGTCGCCGTCGCCGACGTGGTGGCAGACTCCATGGTGGTGGAGCGCGCGCGGAGCGAGTCGAGTGAAACTGCAGGAACACTTCAGTCCTTGTGCTGGGGATCGTCCGCCGTGGGTGGTCTGCTGTCTGCTTACTTTTCAGGTTCGCTGCTGGAAGTGATCACTCCACAACAGGTTTTCTTGCTGTCCGCGGTGCTTCCGATGTTGGCAGCCGGCGCGTCGCTTTTAATCAAGGAAGAACGCGTGATCCCAGTCACAGCCGCCTCATCAGAAAGCCAGTCGTTACCGGACATGGCGTTGCGGCAGGCCAAGATGCTGTGGGGCGCGATTCAGAGCCCCAGGGTGTGGAAGCCAACGCTCTTTTTATTCCTGTGGCAGGCGACTCCGAGCGCCGAGTCGGCCATGTTTTTCTTCCAGACAAGTGAGCTGCACATGGGTCCGGAATTCTTAGGCCGTGTGAGGCTCGTCTCGTCCATCGCTTCGCTGATGGGCGTGCTTCTGTTTCAAAAGTTCTTATCATCAGCACCCATCAAGAATGTGCTGGTTGGAGCAACCCTGTTGTCTGTGCCGCTAGGCTTGACGCAGCTTGTCCTGGTCACACACTACAATCGTGTGCTGGGCATCGAGGACAAGTTATTTGCGCTCAGCGACTCGGCCGTGCTTACAGTGCTCGCGCAAGTCAGCTTCATGCCCGTGCTGGTTCTTGCCGCGCGCATTTGCCCACCAGGGGTGGAGGGCACGTTGTTTGCGACGCTAATGTCCATCTACAACGCGGCCTCGGTCACTGGCTCGGAGCTCGGCGCGCTGGTCACGAGCGCGTTTCATGTCACCGAAAGTAACTTTGAAAACTTGCCGTGGCTTGTCACAACGTGCGTGTTTAGCTCGCTCATTGCCATTCCGTTCGCCGGTTTGCTGAACGAGACCGAGGACGAAAATAGGTCGGAAGAATCGTAATCAAAATTATGTTGTTGGAGTCCTTCTTTTCCAAGTGTAGCCTTACGCGAGATACGAGGCTCACTCGTCCCCATCTTGGCCCTCCCACCAGCTGGTGTCGCCCATACCTTCTGTGCGCATCTCGGCGTACAGAAACATACGCGGCAAGTACGCTTGGATGGACGCGTCGTCCTTGTCGCGGTATTGCACGTCCTTGACCTTACAGCGTACGTTGGCATCTGGCTCAAAGACGAGCTGTGTCTCACTTGTATATTCCCAGACCCACGCACGCTCCTGCTGATTGAAATGGCTAGGCGTGGGCAGTGCGTCTGGTACGACGTAAATATGGTTGAAGAAATCGAGCTCGAGCCGCACGCCGTCCTTATCCGAGGCAAGCACTCTTGTGTTGAGCACCTCGCCCGGCATCGGCGAGAAGACGAGCAGGCGGAAGCGGCACGTTGTGTACGAGCTGCCATCATTGTGCACAATGCGGTCCTCCTCCTTGCGCACCCAGTCCCACAAGCGCACGCAAACGCCGTGCGGCGCGACGACGCGCCCCGCCCACACCCGATTCACCTGCTTTTCCAGCGCGCTGTACACGCCCGCGCCGAAATCTCGCGGCGGCACGCGAATCGTATCCTCCACCTCCACCAGCACAAACATCACACCCACAACCTCCTGTCCCGCCACGGCGGCACCCAACCACCCCTACATCTCTCACCCAACCTCGCGTCTCGCCAAGTCTACAATGTCCATCGGTCTAACGGTCCATCGGTCCATCGGTCCATCGGTCTATCGGTCTACTGGATTATTGCGCAGCGCCTGTTCCTTCTGCGGCGCATCACGCGCTCACAATCAAACGGCGCTGTTCTGCGCGCGCGTGCGCGGTGTGCGGGATGGCAAACGAATGTGGGACACCCACGCGTGCACACGCACTCGCGCCAAAAAACGGCGCTGCGCTGCGCCGCATCCAAAAGCTGTGCGCGGTTTGTTTTGTTTTTCGCTTGGACCCCAACGCGCGCGATGGGTGCGGAAGCAGAGGGAAGAGGGAAAGGGGGAAAGGGTGGGGGGTTGCGTGCGGTGGTCGGGGATGGGGCGAAGGGGAGGGAGGCGGGTGGGCGGATGAGTGGGAGCGTGCACGCCATGCGCAAGAGGGTGGTTGGGTCGCGAGGCGCAGTGGATATGGTGCAGCAGGTGATGGTGGTCGGGGATGCGGCGCAGCTCGCAATGGGACAGAACAAGCAGGAGGGCAGGCCCGTCGGCCGGCCGAGAGGCGCAGTTGCCGCGCATGCAAACGCGGCCGGCCAGCGCCGCGTCGATGAGTTTTTTCGGCAGCGAGAGGAACCGAGCAAAGATGTGGCGGCAGTGCCCGCGCGACAAGCCAATCGAGGGTCGGCAGCGACGGCGGCCACGCAGCCGAAACGCGAGGATCAGCCGGTGCAAGGCATCAGCACGGAACGCCTTCAGCGCGAGTACCAGCAGGATCAACACAACGAGGCCCAGGACACGGCAGGTGCTGTCCACATATCGTGCCAGACCGACAAGACGTTTGCACTGAGCGCCGTGGTGCATTTTTTGACTGTCTTTCGAAAGCCGCTTCGCCTGTCAAGTTTGCTGTTTGAAGATGTGCGCAAGCTCCGGGCCGCTCTGCTAGAAACTCCATGCCGCCCAACTCTGCCGCCCGAATCGTCGTACAGCGTAAGAATGAGTCTGGACGCCGACAAGGACTATCGAAACGCCATCAATGTGATAAAGGCGCTCTCCCGATGGCATGCGGCGTCTGACGACTCGGCCAAGTCGTCGAAAACGAAATCGTGGGAGGTCGCACTGGTAGATTTGGTCACCGCGCACGCCGAGGACGAACTACAAGCGTGCTGCGACATTGTGTGTTGCGGCGGGATTTTGCAGTGCACGCACGAGCACGGTACAGAACTGTTCACAGAGCTGCATTCTTTTCTTCAGTCAGAGAGGGAGAGTCCGGATGCGATCTCCAGGGCATATTTTGGGCTCTCTAGTGACGCAAGGTCGGCGCTGCTGCTGCTTTTGGTGGATTTGGCGGCGGAAAACAGCGAGGCGGTGCGCGAATACATCAAAGAAATGGAAAACGCACCGCTTCCTCCAAAGACCATGATCAATGTTTCCAAGAACCAAAATTCGGGTAAGACTTGTCTCGAGCACTCGGGTATTCGTCTTCAGTCGATAGGATCGGACTCGAACAAGATGCGTTATTTTGTACCCGCGAATCCACTGGACGAAGGCGCGTTGTCAACCTTTGTGCTTGCGAACAAGCACTACAAATCGATGAGGGGCGGTGACAATGTGTACGCGCCTCTCATTCACTTGAAGAGCCAGAACCCGCAAGAGTACGAGCAGCTGGTCAATGCGTTGTGTAACAATGAAGACAAGCAGTGTATCCGGGAGCGGCTATTGGGCGGTAAGCTCAAACCCCGCGCCATTGAGCTCGAGAACCGCGTCGTGCAGCTGCGGAAAGCAGAAGAGCGCAGCCAGCAAAAGGAAATGCAACGTCTGCAGCTTCTGGCGATGGGCGAACGCCGAAGCCGGCGCTCGCGGTCCGCGGTGAACTACAGCGAAGCGGCTAAGGATCGAGAGTTCATTGACGTGATGAAGCGATCATGGGAACATACAGCGGACAGTGATTCAAGCTCTGACGACAGTGGGAGGGATAGCTGGCAAGGGGATGAAAATCCTTTGCGAACGCAAGAGCCCACACGAAAGTCAAAGCGACTCCGGCGCGAAAGTGACGCCGAAAATGCTGCCAGGCCAGCATCAGGATCAGCATCAGCATCAGGATCAGCATCAGCATCAGGATCAGCATCAGGATCCGGATCTGGCACAGATGCTGATGATTCAGCGGACGAGCGCTCCACACACGGTCGTGTTGAGTCTGGATCAGAAAGTGAGGATCTCGTAGAGGACTCAGATGAGGATGTGGAGGTTAAAGGCGGCTCGCAAAAGAACGACAGGTCCGATGCTGAAAACGATGGAGAAGCGCTACTCCGACTGCTAGCGGGGAGCGATGATTCCGACTAACACCGTATTATAATTCTTGAAGAAAAGGAAAAGGGTGGTAGATCTTACATTTTGAGGAGCTATCAGCGCCTCATCGGCGCGTTCTCACATCCCCATCGGACCTTCCTATCGAGAAAAATAGTGAGCGGAAAAGGCGCATGCTTTTATATCACGAACGACGGCGCTCAGACTACTGCATTGGCCAACTCATGGCCCGGCACAAAGTATCTAGCCACCCTTTCCCTACTTATCGAAGAGTTTCCAGAAAGTCCTGGGTCGAGCTCGCTTTGTCCAATTCACCTGCCAGATCTTGCATTTCCTTCACGTACAACTTCCGCTCCTTCTTGAACGCCTTGGTGTCATCCAAGACCTGCTTTCTGAATGATGTGCTCACCTCGTTCTCGATCGCCTCCTGCTCCAACATCATGTACCTTTCCATGACCTGTGCCACCTCGCCATTGTTCGAAAAGTGCACGTTGTCTTTCAAGTACTGCGTCGCTGATTCCAAGTCCCCAAACGCGAGATTTTCCTTGTGCGGATCGGAAGCAGGGTAGCGCTCGTGATACCCGACCGCCAGCTTGGCTTGTTCGACCATCTGAGTCAGTCTTTGCAGCAGATACATCCGATTCTCCAAACTAGACCGAAAACGTAGGCAGGACATCACGATTGTTTCGTGGTCCCGGCAATACGGACCAGCAATCAGTTCTAGTGCGCGATTCACCGAACCCGGAAGGCCCAGACGAGCGTAATGTAGCTCGGCCTTGGCCCTTTTGTCGGCTGGATGTGCGCCCATAAAGTCCAAGTTGGAAACTATGAGGAAGGTCGTGATCTTTGTGCACGCCATGACATGCAAAAATGCAGGCGTCACCTGGATGCGAGAGAAGTCGTACCCAACCACTTCTTGCTGCAGAATCTGCGCAGATGAGCCCTGCACAAGCTTATCCACCATCGACGCGGCCATCACGGGCGTGATCTGATCCTCCGAAACGGTTCGGACCTCTTGAACAACCGCCTCCTCGGCAGCATCGTAATCCGCGATACCGTCCATCAGTTCATCAAACTCGGCGTCTCCACCGTCTTTTTCATCACATACAGGCACGGTAGCACGTAAGCCTCCGTAACTTCGCACGAAAGGAGGTGTCGTGCTCGCCCACTGCCTCGCGTCTCTTCGCAGACTTCCGCACAAACCGGAAGCCGTTCCACTCTTAAATTGCCGCCGCTCCAATCCTTCGGGCGTGCCCGCGCCTCGCCGGTGCCACGAAGCCCATCTACCGTGTGACGTGCTCACTCCACGCATGCTCCTGACGCGAGCTACGCCTTGCATCCCCTCTCGACGCAGCATCGCGGCCGCCGCCCATGTGACACGTCTCTTCCTCGCTCTCGAGTCTGTTCCACTTGAGCCAAGTCGGAGAAGAGCGACGTAGCAGTGTGTCCGAAGACGAGATGCGGCCGGCGTCAGTATGGAGGCATGGACATTGCTGCGCGAGGTGGAGCTTTATGCGCCAGAAAATCAGGGAATCTGCCACGTCCTGATCTGGGGAGAGAAGGTCGTGGAGGTGGTGCGCGTCGCAGCGGCTGGGGAGAACGAGCGGCCGTCTGTGTCTGCGTTCTTGCTGGGTCTTGGCCAGGCCGCTGCGACGTGCAATGTACAAGTGACCGTGATTGACTGCAGAGGGAAGTGTGCCGTTCCAGGCCTGATCGACGGGCATGCGCATTTGATCG
This sequence comes from Porphyridium purpureum, assembly GCA_008690995.1. NCBI lineage: Eukaryota > Rhodophyta > Bangiophyceae > Porphyridiales > Porphyridiaceae > Porphyridium > Porphyridium purpureum. The sequence continues at coordinate 2,214,931 of VRMN01000003.1, read as the reverse complement.
GAGGTGGTGGCGAGAAGGGTCCTGCAAGCCGCACTCCCGCGCTCGAGCCCCGTGATTTAGTTGCCGCGGGTGTGTCGACAGTCGTGGGCTTGCTGGGGACTGATGGCATCACACGGACTGACGCAGAGCTGCACGCAAAAGTACGTGGCTTGAATGCGATGGGCATGTCTGCTTTTTTATACTCTGGCTCGTACGCAGTGCCCGTGAACAACACTGTCACTGGCTCGGTGGACAAAGACATTGTGCATATAGACGAGGTGCTCGGCGTGGGCGAGGTTTGCGTGTCCGATTTCCGCGGCTCGCTTCCGGCAGCGTTGGAGCTGGCGCGTTTGGGTACGCAGGTTCGCGTGGCGGGCTTGATTGCGGGCAAGGCGGGCGTCGTACACGTGCACATTGGCGCGCTGGACAGCGGACTGCAGCCCTTGCTTGATGCCGTACGCGTTCATCAGGTTCCGGTCACTGTCTTTCAGCCGACACATTGCGGAAATCGAGGACCACGAGTACTTGAGCACGTCCGTGAGTGGCTGCGCCTGGGTGGTGTGGCTGACTTTACAGCAGATGAAAACGGCTGGGCGCAGAGCGGTGGGCACGCCAGCCTGGACAGCCTTGATACTCTAGTGAGAGAAGGCTTTAGCGTTGGCCAGATGACCCTTTCGTCGGATGCGCAAGGATCGTTCTCGTCCTTTGATACGCACGGGCGTGTCACGGCATATGGCTTTTTCCGTCCAACCAATTTGAACAAGACTCTGCACCGTCTGGTGAACGAAAAGGACTGGGCGATCCACGACGCGCTCAAACTGTGCACAACCAACGTGGCAGACTTTCTTTGTCTCAAAGGAAAGGGTAGAATCCTCCCCGGCTTTGATGCTGACCTCGTTGTATATTCGGAGAGGGGCCGCATCTTTGACGCGTCCGCAATGGAGTTTGTGTTCGTGCGCGGGTACCCTGTTATGCGGCCAGGCGATGGCACAAGCTTTCGCCCCCTTCCTTGAGAGCTGCATAGCGTTAAAAATCCATGAGCGTGCGCCCTGTGCATTTAATGGAAAAAGCAAGGGCGATGACGTCGCGCATGTTCTTGTAAATAGATGGCTGAAGATCGGACATAGCAGATTAAAAACGAAGTTTGCATAGACATGTGAGAACACCGTTCTACTCGTGACGCCGGCCTGACAATCCCGCCCGCTTCGGCGTTCATGCGTCCGCTCGGCCAGCACATCGATCAAACTCCGCATTGCACAAGCGCGCAGGCCGAGCCAAATTCGAAAGCGCCGATCTCTCGGCCGAGTTGGCGAACGCACGCGTGACGCGCAAGCGAGAACGCCAGCGGCGATTGCATGGCACGAGCATGCCGGTGCACGTGTGCGACACTCAGTACTCGGTGATCTGCTTCTCGAACCTCTCTCTCTTGAGCACCGAGACGCGCGACCGGATGTACGGGTTCCAGATGTCCTCCTTTGCGGCGATTTCCGGAGCAAGGTAGGTCTTCTTGATGTCGATATCGAACGCGCGCTTGATGCGCTTGATCCTGAGCTCTTGCTCCCACGCCGGCAGCTGCTCTATCGCCTTCTTGACCTCCGGGTCGTACTCATTCAGCAGGTCGTCGTACCGCAAGCCGTACCTTCGCAGGTTGGTCTCGAGCCCGTTTCTCTCGAACCTCTGCATGGCGCGCAGCAGCTGCCGCACGCCCGGGATCAACATCAACGCTTTACCCAGCCCCATCGCTCCGTTGCGTGCCCCCTTGCACCACCCCCTCCCTCTCCTCCCGCGCCCTTCCCCCGACCACCAACTTCAACGCCCCCCCGCTCTACCCTGTCAACCCTCCGCGGTATTCCCCAGCCCTCTTCTTCCTCTTCTTCTTCTTCTGCAGTCCACGAAACAACCTTCCATACTCAAACCGTGTGGTTTTGCTCAGAAAATAAAAGCATCGCAGCCAGCCGGCCACGCAGTTCCGGGTTTCACTTGGTCTTTTATTCATTTTCCGTCGCCCTTTTGGATGGTCTGGCGTTCGTGTTGCGCAAAGTACAGTGTCCACTCCTATAAACTGAACCGTATGTGAGGTACAGTGCTGCCATGTACCTCGGGTGGTCTGGCCTCAAGCCTTTTCAGTTACCAGTCGACGTCCGCGACGAGTTGCGCAGACAGGCTGGCCTCGTAGCGCATGAACTCGAGAGGAAAGCCGTCTGGGTCCTCGATGGCAGCCGTGCTGACCACGTGCCGGCCGTACACGTGCTGCGACGGCCTCGCAACAACAGACATCAGCCCGCCGTTCTGCTTTCGGAGCTGCTCCAGAAACAGCTCCAGGTCAGGCGTCGCGCGGCTCACGTCAAACACCAGCCGGTCGACGCCGACGCGCGGCACGCCCCGCACGCCCTGCAGGTCGTCGCTGAGGTCGTCGGATGGGCGCTCCACAAGCTCGACTCGCGTCGCGTAGCCTTCCAAGAAGCACGCGCGCCGCTCGCCACTCATAAATTTTTCGGACAGCGAAAAGCCGATGGCTCCGTAGAACGCGAGCGACCTCTCAATGTCCGACACGCACACTGTCACGTGGTGCAGGCCAGGCGACGAGGCCTCCATTGGTGGCACGGGACTGGTCGGGACGCGGAACACCATTGTCCGCACGGGCGCGCGCCGGCTTTCGTCAAACTTTTCCTTGCCTTGGCATTCGAAGCCCAGGATAGAAAAGAAGCCGAGCTGGAACGGAAGCGCCTCGATAAAAATGGCACCGCACGCTGGCGACGCGAACAGCAGCATGGTCTCCAACAGCTTGCGCCCAATGCCGCGCCCGCGGTGGCTTTGCAGGACAGCGACGCGGTCAAAGCAAACGTTGGTGCGCTCAAATAGGAAGCGCGCCGCGCCCACCAGGACCCCATTGCACTCCACCACCAGCACGGTGGCGGTCTCCCACGAGGCCGCCGAGTCGCTATCTGCGAATCGCTCGGTGGGCCGCAGGGACTCAACCGGCAAGGTCTGACTCCAAATCCGCTCTGCCCTTTCCAGGTCCGACGGCTGCGTCGCCGCGCGCACAGTCAGCACAAAGTCAGTTTTCGGCGACTTGACTGTTCTGAGCCACGTCTGCGCGGCGTGGACGTTCCCAGCCGCGCGCATCGACAGGCTTGCCCGGCCATGGCAGTTCCGGCGGCACACGCTGACAGTGTCTGCGCGGCGCGCAACGGCGCGCTCACGCACAGACAGGCTGGGCACAAACAATGACATGCTTCCCGCCGCCATGTTGTCTCGCGTTCTCCGGCGAACCCAGCGCACCACGCGAGTCCACTCTCGCTCCCACACACACACAAATATACACACACACACACACTCGCACTCGCTCGAGAAGATTTCCGAGTGGCGGACTTTCCGCGCCTTCGATTTTCGACTCGCCTTTCTGAACCGTTTTTCCCGTTCATACCAAAATGGCTTTGTTTCATGGGTTCCGTTGATATGAGGTACAGTGAAGCGTTACGTCAGCACCTGTACTCGACACAGCTGTACTCCGAAAGACTGTACTTTTCAGGGCAGAGCAAGTTGGTCGAGGTGGCTGGGAAAGCGGAAGGCAAGAAATGGAAGCGCCATGTCGTCGACGTTGTATTGGCAGCACCGTCGAGATGAACGGGAGCGTGCGCGCGTCGAGAGTATATGGGCGTCATCGCCCTCGCAGGTAGACACGGATGGCGAGGCCGTAGTGGAGCGGAAGAGCGCGCGCGGTGCTGAGCGACCAGACGCTGCGGCGTCCGCCGGTCGGGAAAAAGGGAACGCGCGTGCTCGAGCTGCGGGACGGTCCAATTCGCAGACAGATTCAGACTCGCTTTCATCGTCGTGCTCCGTCTTGTCGTCGACGACCTCTTCTTCGTCTTCCTCTTCATCATCGAGCGCGCGGCACAGGAAAAGAAAAAGGAGTGTCCGCGGGAAGAGAAAGGACTCGAGATCCGATTCCCGCCCTCGTGGTAGACACAAAAGCTGTCAGGTGGTCAAAAGGAGGAAAGCGAAACATAGTGCGTCAACATCCGAATCGTCTACTTCGTCAGACACATCGTCTCACACCTCGTCCACAGAACCGCAGAGGCGTTTGCACAAGTCAAGTCGCCATAGCAGTTCGCGCTCGCGGGCGAGAGGAAGAAAGGAAGGAAAGAAGCGAAAGAGAGAATATGAAGAGAGTACAGAAGCACGAAGGAAAAAGTCAAGGGGTTCCAGGGCGCACATTGAAGAGGCGTCTGGTGCCCAGGACAGCGCAGCTGGTGAAGCATCCCATCGGAAGAAAGATCGAAGCCGTTTCGCACCACCACTCGAAAAGGATTCTGCTGCGCAAGCAATGCCTGCACTGGAGGTAAATAGTGCCGTGACAAGGAAGAGAGAAAGCAGTCTCGCTGGACCCGAGTCGTTGCCGGTCGCGAAACCTGCTGCATCATATTCCGTTTCGAGGCAGAGAACCAACGACACGCCTGGAGCCGCTGCACCGCGTGAAAGGCTTTCTGGTGAAGTGCTAGTATCGGAAGAACCGACCGTAAAGCAGGCAAGTACCCTACTGCCACCACGGGCGGCTGCCGCGCTCATTGGGCCGCCAAAGCCGCTGGAGCCCACGGTGAACACTTCGAGAATATCTGCTGGCTCTTACGGAGGTGCGCTGCGCCCAGGCGAAGGATTGGCCATGGCGTCATATGTTCAAGAAGGCAAAAGGATTCCGCGCCGAGGCGAGATCGGGCTCAAGTCGGAACAGATCGAGGCGTATGAGCAGGCAGGCTATGTCATGAGCGGGTCGCGAAACCTCCGCATGGAGGCGGTGCGCATGCGCAAGGAAAACCAGGTGTACACTGCAGAGGAGCAGGCCGCGCTCACGCGCCTCAACATGCAGGAACGCGAAGCGCGTGAAGCCAAGCTGCTTGCTCAATTTCAGGAGCTTGCGCGCAAAAAGGCTAGTAACTTGAACCGATAAGATAAACCGATTAAACCGTAGAACGAAACAAAAATTGAACCGGTTGGTTGCGGCTTCGTCGCGACAGGTCGGCCGCGTGCACAAGCGTGCCAAACATGCACGCTTTCGCGCACGCACACAGCTAAAGACACGGGTAATAGTGTTTCTCCTGCTGCTCGCTGAGGGTGCGTTCGCCCAAGATGGCGCCCAAGAAGAGCGCGACAGCGCCGCTGCGCAAGAGCCAGCCTGAAAAGGATGTGAAGGATGAGTCCGTGGAGTACCCGTCCAAGCCGTCTGCGACGTCGCGGCAAATCTCGGAGCCGGGCCCAATCGGCGCGAAAGATGAGCCAAAACTGGAGACCGGGTGCCTAAACATGGAGGTAGAGTATGCTGCTGCAGAGCCAGGCCTTGCGTCGAGCTACGGCGAGAAGAAGGACGTCGAGTTGGAGCCGTCGCCGATGGGCTTTGCATTCGAAACTGACCCCAATGCGTTCGGGAAGAATGTGGATCTCGAGCACGCCGCTCGGCCGATCAAGTGGGCGGACGAAAAGTGGAAACTGCTACCGAGCATGCTGGAAGCGCGCGGGTTAGTAAGCCAGCACATCGACTCTTTCAATTACCTGGTGAGCACCGAGATTAAGAACATCATTCGCGCGAATGAAAAAGTGACCAGCGACGCAGATGCCGGCTTCTATGTCAAGTTTGTGGATGTGCGCATCGGGGAACCCGTGGTCGAGGAAGATATGGCGTATCGCGGCGTGACGCCCCAGATTTGCAGATTGCGCGATATTACGTACGCGGCGCCCATCACTGTGGACGTCGAGTACACCAAGGGGAAGATGAAAGTTTTCAAGCGTGACCAACCGATCGGGCGTATGCCGATCATGCTTCGCAGTCGGAACTGCAGACTGTGGAACAAAGATGAACAAGAATTGGCGGAGCTGGGCGAATGCCCGCTCGACCCGGGAGGCTACTTTATTATTAAGGGCACTGAAAAGGTGATTCTGATCCAAGAACAGTTGTCCAAGAACCGAATTTTGGTCGAGTATGATTCCAAGGGCGAGCTGTGTGCAAGCGTGCAGTCGTCCACGCACGAACGGAAGAGCAGGACTATGCTGGTGGTCAAGCACGGCCGCTTCTACCTTCGACACAACTCGCTCTCCGAGGACGTACCGGTGATTATTTTGTTCAAAGCGATGGGCATGGTGAGCGAAGCGGAAATAGTCCAGTTTGTCGGGACTGAGCAAGAATTCCAAGAGGCGCTTGTGCCGTCTATTGAGGAATGTGCGTCCGCGGCGTTTAATGTCCGCACGGAAGCCGAGGCGCTAGAGTGGCTGGGCGCGAAAGTGCGCGTTTCGTCCAAGGCATTTCATCGGCAGTACCAAAGCCGGCGCAAGCTCGATCAAGCGCGCGAGGTGCTCGCGAGTATTATTCTCGCCCATGTGCCCGTGCACAACTTTAACTTTAAGCACAAGTGCGTGCTCGTTGCGCAGATGATTCGGCGCATTCTTATCGCCAAGCAGGACCCAGAGACAGTGGATGACCGCGACTACTACGGCAACAAACGACTCGAGCTTGCAGGCCAACTCCTGGCGTTGCTGTTTGAAGATTTGTTCAAAAAGTTTTGTTCGGATCTCAAACGACACGCCGATGTGGTTCTGGCCAAACCCGTGGTCGCAGCACAATTTGATATTGTGACCAACTTTAGACAGGACACAATTTCTGCAGGCCTTGAATTTGCCATTTCGACGGGCAATTGGACGGTGAAGCGCTTCAAGATGGAACGTGCTGGTGTCACGCAAGTCCTGTCGCGGCTTTCGTTTATTTCGGCGCTTGGTATGATGACGCGCATCACTTCACAGTTTGAAAAGACACGCAAAGTGTCCGGGCCTCGCTCACTGCAGCCTTCTCAGTGGGGTATGCTGTGCCCTTCAGACACGCCCGAAGGCGAGTCGTGCGGGTTGGTGAAGAACCTTGCGCTGATGACGCACGTGACGACGGACGACGACGCCGAGCCCGTCGCACGGTTCTGCTACGAGCTGGGCGTTCAAGAAGTAGGCATTCTTACCGGCTTGGAGTTGAATCACCCGCGAAACCATCTGGTGCATCTCAACGGGCTGATTGTGGGCGTGCATCGATACCCAAAACAGCTGTGTGAGCAGCTACGCCACTTGCGTCGTTTGGGGCGTATCGGGCAATTTGTGTCAGTCTTTCACAGCGAAAAGCAGCGCACGGTCTTTCTTGCGTGTGACGGCGGGCGTGTGTGCCGTCCGTTGATCATTGTGCACAAGGGCAAGTCCTTGGTGCAGCCACGACACCTGCAGGAGCTTGCGCTCAAACTGCGCACCTGGCATGACTTTTTACGCGACGGTATCATCGAGTATTTGGATGTGAATGAGGAAAATAACACGTTTATCTCGTGGACAGAGAGCAAGATTGAGGCCGGCACAACGCACCTCGAAATAGCTCCCTTTACGATTTTGGGTGTGTGCGCCGGTCTGATCCCGTTCCCGCACCACAACCAGTCGCCACGCAATACATATCAGTGTGCGATGGGAAAGCAAGCGATTGGCGCGATTGCGTACAACCAGCACCACCGCGTCGATACGCTGCTGTATTTTCTCTCTTACCCGCAACGCCCTCTGGTACAAACCAAAACGATTTCGCTGGTCGGCTTTGACCGTCTACCGGGAGGGCAGAATGCGTGCCTGGCCGTGATGAGCTACAGCGGATATGACATAGAAGACGCTGTCGTGTTGAATCGTGCCAGCTTAGATCGCGGCTTTGGGCGCTGCTGTGTGGTGCGTAAGCACGCCACTTTGCTGAAAACCTACCCGAATGGCACTTGCGACCGTATCAGCGCCCCGGACTTGGCGAGCATGGACGAGAAGCGTCGCGAAAAGCATAGTGTATTGGAAAGCGACGGCGTGGCCGGCGTCGGTCAGCGGCTCAAACCGGGCCAGATTTTCGTGAACAAGGAGAGTCCCGTGGATACCGTGACTCCAGCCACTACGAACCAGGCGCAGCTGGCCTTTTTGCCTGGGGGCGGCGCATCCGGAGGAATGCGAGGAAGCGGCGCGGGCTCCAGCGGCTCCGCACCTGCCACAGTAGCATATCGTCCCACTCCACTCGTGTACAAGGGCCAGGAGGGTGGTATTGTAGATAAGGTCGTGTTCACGGCTAACGAGGCTGACCACTACTTGATGAAAGTGCTCATCCGCGAAACCCGCGTGCCCGAATTGGGCGACAAGTTTTCATCGCGGCACGGACAGAAGGGCGTGTGCGGTTTGATCGCGGACCAGGTCGACATGCCGTGGAACGACCAGGGCGTTTGTCCGGATCTGATCATGAACCCGCACGGCTTCCCGAGCCGAATGACGGTAGGAAAGATGATTGAGTTTATCGCCGGCAAGGCGGGCGTGTTTGAAGGCGTGTTCAACGAAGGGACGGCGTTCGAAGGATGCTCCGTGGATGATTGCGCAAAGCTGCTTGTGAAAGCCGGCTTTTCGTACTCGGGCAAGGACATGATGTATTCTGGCATCACAGGTGAGCCGCTACGGTCGTACGTCTTCCAAGGCCCGATCTTCTACCAAAAGCTGAAGCACATGGTGAAGGACAAGATGCATGCTCGTTCTCGCGGACCGCGTGCGCTGCTGACACGGCAGCCCACAGAGGGCCGCTCACGCGACGGCGGGCTGCGGCTGGGCGAGATGGAGCGCGACTCACTTTTAGGCTTTGGCGCGAGCGCCGTGCTCATGGAGCGGCTGATGTACAGCAGCGACGCCTTTGACGCGGAGGTGTGTGCGCAGTGCGGCGTTCTTGGGTACAAGGGCTGGTGCCAGCTGTGCAAGTCCTCCACCACCATGGCGCCGCTCAAGCTGCCCTACGCGTGCAAGCTGCTTTTCCAAGAACTCCAGAGCATGAACATCTTGCCACGCCTCCGCCTGCAAGACATCTAGCGGAGCCGTCCAGCTCACTTGACCCTTGCACCTGCCGTATGAATGGGCCGGGAGGGCATCTCTGCCATGGATCCGATGCGCAGCTGCTCGAATGCCGGTTCCGACGCCAGCCTGTTCGAGCTCGAGCTGGCTGTCGCGGACGAGTCCACCAAACCACGCATCAGCGCATGCGCCAATGTGCTCGCGGCAGCAGCGATGCGAAACAAGAACCGATGCCATTGTGTAAGCACGGTGGTGTACAGTACGATGACCGTAGTGTTCAGCTACTGTGCTAATAAAATGGCCTTGCCCTATAAGTACCCACGCCTTTTCATAGCAAAGCAGCGAGTTCTCGGCGTAACGTTCGGACTTGCGGACGCTCCTGGATATTACGAGGATTCTAGAGAAACCCTACACGTTCTGCGTCAGCGAGTGCGCGGCGCGGTGCGGGGGGGTGGCGATGGCCGGGTGGGCGGCGCGGTGTGGGTGAGGCCGACGAGGAAAGGGAAAGGGCGTGGGGGGGAGGGACGTCTGTGGAGAGATGGATACTGGGCAGCAGACAGCGGTGAGCGGGTTTGTGGATTCCATGGCGAGCGTCGGCGTGCTGCGAGCGCGCGCGTTTGTGCGTGGCACAGGGAGTGTCGTGCTGGTGGCGTCGTCGTCGTCGTCGTCGTCGTCGTCGTCGTCGTCGTCGTCGTCGTTGCCGCCGCGGCCGTCGTCGTTCGCGTGTCGGGATCTGGGATGCTGCCGCAACCGCGAAAGGTCGCGGATACTGGTGCAGCGTGCCACGCATACTTTGGCAAATTGGGCATCTTTGCCTGGATGTGCGCAACAGTCTGCGGGACAGTATACACGTATGAGTTTGAGTCGCGGCGCAGCCGAGCCCGAGTTTGCGAGGATGAGAGCCACGCGGCCCAACGCAGCCAGTGTGTACTCGGGGCCGGCGTTGAGAGGCCGGCGATGCGAATCAACCTCTCTAAGATCAAAAGCAACCGCAGATGCTGGTGGGTTTCCGTTCCGCGCGTCTGACCCAAACGACGCAGCGGTGGTGTACGCCCCGCTGACCGACGGACAGGACGACGACGCGTTTCCAGGCGATGAGGTTGATGAAGAGGATTCTGCGGTGTTTCCCACTCCGGACCCAGACTACACTGACAGCCTCATGTTCCCCAAGGACGAAACGTGGAAGTCGATGGACCTGTCTCCGGAGCTCGTGGACGCCCTGGAGAATGAGCTCGGCTTCACGACACCGTCCGCCGCGCAACAATGCTCTGTTGGGCGCTTAGTTCGCGCAGTGCGCACCCACCCCACGAAGCGCGGCACAGCGACCGAACCATGGCCAGATGAGGTTTGCATGCTCAATGCCGAAACGGGCTCTGGCAAGACGCTTGCATATCTGATTCCGCTCATTGAGCTCGCGCTCGCGAAGAGAAAACTGAACGAGTCGCTCTCGCCTCCCTTTGCATTGATTCTGGTTCCGACGCGTGAACTCGCCATGCAAGTCATTCGGGTGGGACGACGCTTCCCGAAGCACCTCCGGCTGAATTTTGGCGCGCTGACCGGTGCGGGCATCGATCAGTGGGAGAATGGCGCGCTACCATGGAGCTTTCCGGAGAAGCGACACGTCATTGTCGCGACTCCCGGTGGCGTGTTGCAGGGCGCGAAAGCGCAGATTTTCTCGAAGCTCGAGGTGCTTGTCGCCGACGAGGCCGACATGCTGCTCGAAGGCTCGTTTCTGGATCAGATGACGATCATTTTGGACACGCTGAAGCCCAGGGCCACTTTCCAAGTGCGCAAGGCGATCGAGCGCGTGATTGAGTTGCGTCAGCGCGTAGGAGAACAAGTGCGGCTGCCGACGCAGTACGACAAGGACGAGGTTTTGTATGAAGAGTACTTGGCCGCAAGAAAGCGCGTGCTGCTTTTCGTGGGCGCCACGTACCCTCATCGAGACGGGGACCGGGTGCGCTCGATGGTGACCTACATTCTGAAGAGGTACCCGCACGCGAAAGAAATAAGCACGCCGCGCAGGCATCGCTTAAACCCGCGATTAGAAACGAGTTGGCACCACGTGACCGACGCCGATGAGCAGTGGAGCGCGTTTAGCAACGCAGTCCGAGCCAACCGGTTGCGAAAGGACGGAAACAACAAGACCATGACATTTGCGTGGACCGTCAAGTCTGCCATGGATCTCGAGCAACGCATTGTCGAAAGCGGTCTCTTGGCCAGCAGTGACGAAGAACTGATCATGCTGCACAAGCAAATGTCCGCGCCAGAACGGATGCAGAACCTGAACCGCTTCCACGCCGCCTCGTCGAATGCCATGCTGGTGTGCACAGACATGGCGAGCCGTGGGATGGATCTGGGCCACGTAGACCACGTGATTCAGTACGACTTTGCGCCCAATGTGACTTCGTACTTTCACCGTGTGGGGCGAACGGGGCGCGCGGGTCGTGCGGGCACCGTGACGAATATTATTATGCCCGTGCTTGAGCCGCTGGCGCAGGAAATCGAGAATCTGTTCTTGCGAGACGAGGCGGTCAACCCGTTGTTCAGCCGACGGCGCGGCTTTCGAAAGCGACTGAAGAAGCAGATCCGACGACAAGACATGGAGGCGGCTGCGCGCGAGAACGAAGAATACGGAAACTTGGGTGACGCAGAACTGGGAGCAGGTGATGGCCAGAGCGATCGTCGTGCGACGTCTGCAGAAGGCCAGGATGAATATGAGAAAGGCAGCAGGTTGAATGCCAACCGCACTGACGACGGCAGCGGCGGCGATGACGCTGGCGACGACGATGAAGATGATGGCAGTGGCACTGACGGCGACTGGTTGGCCGAGAGCTCCAAACCGTCCGCCCGGTCGTGACGTGTAGAATCAAAAGGTGTAGCATTACGGGCAGTGTTCTTCTTATGAAAATAGATCGTTTCTGTCATGAAGTTGAGGGTACGGAGCGGTTGCCCTTGGCCTCGGAGCGCCACGTGGTGTCCCACACTCCGCCCTCTCCCCCCGCACGTCGCGACCGTTGCCATGGCGTCGTGCCAAGCAGACTCGCAGCGCACGCTCCAACCGCCCCAACTGTACCCCCACCGCCAGACCGAAATCGCAGCCGCGTCCGACTAGACGCGCGGCCAGCCCATGCCGCAGCGCACGCGCTCCAATCAAGCAGCATTTTGTGATCATTCACGCTCGTTTCATCATTTCCCGTGTAACGCACGGCGCTGCTGCCACACACGCGCGCCTCCGCAGCCCACGCCCGCAAAATCTAATAAAAAGCCCAAAAAGCCAAAAAAGCCCGAGAAAACAGACAAACAAATAGGCGAACCAGGGGAAACCCCCGGAAAAAACGCCCATGCCAAGCGATCTGTTCAGCCGCGTCAGCGCGATTCCGTCTTGGACGCCCACGCCCAGTCAGTCCCACGCAGAAAACACACGCGCGTTGTGGCCAATTGACCATGCGGGCATATGGAGCAACCACCGCAGCTGTAGCAACACGCAAGTGCGGCGCGCGCGCGTGCGTCGTATCAGCGCGGCGTGTTTTACTAGACGATTTCATTGTGGGACACCACCATCACCGCCATGCGCTTCAGTCCCAGAACCCCGAAAGAAAAAGAGCGCGAGCGGCCTTGTCGCGCTACTGCCGCATGATGGAACGCACGCGCAAAACCGTTGTTGTGAAGGAAGGAAGGGGGTACAGTGCGGGTCGCGGCGGATGTGATTAGAACGGACTGTTCTGGTATGGCGCGCAAGCCGCGCGGTTTGGTGAGAGCGCGGTGGTGAAAGGTGCAGGGGGGGAGGGAGGTGGGTGGTGTTGATGTGTTGGGGTGGGTGGGGGTGTGGGGATTGCGCGGAGCGCTGGTTTGGGAAGGAGGTCTGCTGGCGGCGCTGGCGAGGAACCGCGTGGAGTGGACGTGGTGCGCGAGCACGTGCCCGCGTGGGTGAGGCTTGTGGGTCGGCATCTGATGAGTATGGACCAGCTCGAGTGGTGACGAACAGCAGAGTCAGCGCGCAAGCCACATCGAACCGCCGCGATTCGCAGAACGAGACAGAGCGTCGCGCGAGAGGAGAAGTGTGGGTTGGTGTGTGGGTGTGTTTTAGAGGGAGGGAGGGAGAGAGAGACAGGAGCGCATCACATCATCTGAATAGGGGTTGTCCCGCGGGTTGTCCAGTCAGCTGGTGTGGTGGAGCGTGGGCTTGGCTTCTTGTCGCCAAGCTCGGCGCCGTTATCCCGCGCGACACGTGCGCAAGCGGGCGCTGCGATAGAGGCGGACGGTGGGCCACGTCGCAAATCGCCGCTCGCGTGCAAGGCGAGCGCGGACGCGCCTTGACCCCGCGCAAGGGAGGGTGGCACGTCCACGGCCTTGGCACGCCCCATACTGCGCGTTCGCCGTCGCTCAGGAGCTCAGGAAAGGAAATCAGCACGGATTCAAGGGCGATAATCTCACAGAATCGCCGTTGGATTGCCACGAGCGCTTCGGCATCTCGCACTATTTCTCGTGCCTGTCGGTTGCGTGGCCCGCTCGCTCCAAAGATTCCGCACGCCGGGTCAGACTCCAAGCAGACGCGTCAGACGCACTCCTCAAAACGCGAGTGCATGGCAACTGAGGATGAAGTGTTCGAATACCAGCTGGACGGGAAGCTTGTGAGAAATATCGGCGACGCGCCCAGACGGCTTGCTTCTAGTAGCCGGAAACGTTTGTTCTTGTTAGGAATATTTTCCTTCAGCGTCACGTTTTGTCGCGCTTGATGTTGTTGGCTGCAGACCAGCTCGCTTCTCTGCCTACGAGCTCGAGGGATCTGCGTCGAGAATCGCTGGCATTTACCGCTTCCCTTGCGGCTATGGACAGGCGCCGAACCAAAACGTGCTACTCTTCTCCAGCAGAGTCGAGTCGGCTGATTCGCGTGCAAGGTGAGGACGAATTGGAGCTGATGCCTGTCGAGCAACAGGTGAATGACGTCAAGATGCAGCGGTCTGGAACGAGTATGACCGCTGCAGGAACATTTGTGATACAAAGTTCTGGTTCAGCCAAGCGAATCGCGGCCGCGGTTCCTGGCGAGCTCCGCGTTGACGAATCCCATCTGAACGGAGAATACGCAATCCTCAGTGGCGCGCTATTAGGAAAGGTCAACACTGGTCTAACAGCAAATCCGGATGCAACGCAAGTATGGGATGGGCAAGTGTCGCCAGAGCCAAGAAGAGAAGATTCGACCCTGCGCGCACATGGCTGCAATCCAGCAGAGTCGACAGTCGCCGGCGCGAGCCGTGTGGCCCCGCCGGGGACCCACGGGTCAGCGGGTCCCAGTAGCAGTGTGAATATGTCGTCCGACCATCTCGCCAATGGGCTTCGTCCGAGGAAGACAAACTCGGGCCCGCGTTCGTGGACAAATGCTGAAGACCAGTGCTTGCGCGGGCTTATGTCCGAGTTTGACAATGCCAGCGACCTGAAAACAAAGATTTGGTCCAAAGTCGCCGAATCGATCCCCGGTCGGAGCGGCAAGCAGTGCCGTGAAAGATGGTTGAACCAACTACAACCAGGCATCCGCCGTGATCAGTGGACACCAGAAGAAGAGCAAAAGTTGCTTGACTTGCAGGCTATACACGGGAACAAGTGGGTTTTGATTGCGTCCGAATTGCCAGGCAGAACGGACAATAATGTGAAGAATCATTGGAACTCGGGCCTTAGGAAACAGCAGCGTAGACAGAAGGCTCAGTCTGAGAAGCCCAGCCCAATAGCTGCACCCGCAGCGATGGGATCCGTGCAGCCATTGAAGCGGAACGAAGCGCGTGCTCCCTCATTGCCGCCCAGCGGTAGCGGCAGCGGCAGCGATACGAATCAAAACCACCAGCCGCGCGCTGTGGGTCCGGAAAAGGTCACGGGCAATGGGCGATCGCGGCGCGCCACGACGCTTGCGCAGCCGTCCAATCCCGTCCCGATTTTGGGCCATGAAGGAGATGCATCCCGTGCGGGGGCGTCCACTACCTCGGCGGCACGGCAGCGCAACCGGGAGGCGCCGAAGACAAGCAAGCGAGATGCAATGTCAAATGGCGCCCCTGTCATAGCGACCGAAACATCGAGACCCTCGCCGGAAGATGCGGAGCGCGACCGATTAGCGCCAACACAACTTAATCCGGATGCTGAATTTTTCACCCCGGATCCAAAGAGGCGGTGCATGGGACGCGGGGACAGTCTGGATAATGCAGGTCAGTTGGATACGTTGGCAACAGCAGCAGCCGCGAAGAGTCAGATGTCATCAAGCCCTATAACCCCTGGTATCGTGGAAGGACAGACGATTTCGTCTTCGGGATCGGCACCATTCCGTCGCACGGCGGGGTTGCAAAATTCGGAAAAAAGCTCGACGCGGAATGCGCTCACGTTTTCTGATTGATTTCTGGAATGTTCTTGGCTATGTGATGATGTTCGAGTGGGAAGAGGAAATTTAAAGTCGAGTAGTCGACTGCCAATGCATTCCATCCCGCAGAGACCGATGGACCTTGTTCGCTCGTGGAGCAAGTTGCTTCCCTTGTATGCTTGCTTGCCCTTCTCATTGGGTCGAGGCGGCAAAGTCGAACACGTTGTGCTGGCGCCAAGCATGCATCCTGCCGGAAGAATAAGTGCACAGTGCCGAAGAATCGAGGTCATTGCGTCTGTAATGTCTCGCCGTCCTTTGTCTCCTTTCCTGTATTATACCGTACGCGTTGCTGTGGGTGAGTCGGGGATGGAAGTCTCCATTTGCGCCCCATGTGTCTGCGCACCTGGAGACCGATTCATCATGCCAGACCTCCTTGATCCACACAGCCTCGCCTCCTTTTTTATAATTTTTTTTTCCCTTGTAGCTTTTGGACAGTATTGGGAGCGTTAGAGCCACCTGTAAATGCTCGGCTCCTGTTTATTTCTTCTTCCTCGTGGGCACTTTTCGTTCTCCAGAGAGGTGATGTGGGTTTTTATTTCTTTGGTTTTCGCCAGGGCGGAAGGCGCTCCCTGGACTGTTTGCTGGCCAACGCTTTCTCGAATGACGTATGAGCAACGGCGCGGTTGATCTTCTTCAGTGCTATCCTGCATGTCCTTGATAGCAAGTCGCGAGAGGTGCAGTGGAAAGTTCGCAAGACGTCCAGAGGCGTTCCCGCGGGTTGATGTGCCATTCTTGTGCGCCACGCAACGCCAGCGAGAATCTTGTTACGTGCTGTATGCTGTTGTGTGGAGGCTGTTGATCTCGTTCAATTCTGTACTCTCTTCATTTCATTTCTTTACCATGAGGACAAAGTGTCAATAGTGATCTGTCTAGTCCCAAATGCCGGCCTCGCGATGCACACTGCTCCTGCGTGGCGCAGCCCCGCTCACGCGACTCTGTGCAGCGGCAAGGCTCGACCTTCTCGGATTACCCGGTGCGACACTCGAGCGCCGGCCACTGGAGGGCTCGCCGGAGCCGCCAGACCCCACCGAGCTGCGACGGCCCGATATCACATACTCTCCCGGTGTCGACGCAGTGCGCTTGCGCATGAAGCCCATATCCTCCAGGATTGGGCGCGACCATAGGCTCTTCTCACGGAAGCCGTCTTCGGCCAGGAACCACATGAGCAACCACTTGATCGGGTCAAGGCCAAAGTACCAGATGGCTGACCAAATCCACGCCACAATCACGTAATAATTTGATTGAATGACGGACGACGCGTCCACGCCAATCGTGCCAAAAATCGGCGGCGTGTTGCGGTGGCCTCCAACCTGGCAGTAAGTGCAGCTGCTCGCCGAAGGAACGGGGAACGGATACCCATTCATGCCCAGTCCTCCCAAAAGACAGGCAATGGCCTGCGCAACAAAGAATGCCACGATGACCGGTGTGCCCGGACGGGAAAACAGAGAGAATTTCGTCGTGCGTACCACGAAAATAAGGGCCTGTCCCGAAATCGACACCTGCATGTATATGAGAGCGCGCAACTGCGAAGCACGTTCCCACTGAATTTCTGTGACGCACTGGTTGTAATCCGACGAGCCAGCCACGAGGTCAAACATTTCAGTGCAGAACGGGCCTACAAACTGCGACTTCCAGCGCAGATCGTCCATGCCAATGTCAACGAATACTGGACGCTCGGATGCGGCGTAGAAAAGAAGCCACGTTGAGAGCGTCAAATACAAACCAAAGACAATACTCGCAACAAAAATGTTCTTCAGTTTCCACTGGTCAGGTCCCTTGCTGTACTCGACATTGTCTTTTGACAACGAGATCATAGCCCCGTCGTTGCAGATCGCCATGATCAAGGTAAGCACAGTGGGGAAGTACCACGTGTTATACGCAACGGTCAAGATGCCAAAGGTAAAACAGATGCGGAATGTCGTCGCAATCGTGTACTTGGCATACGCTTTCATCTTTTGGAAAATTTCGCGAGAGCCAATTGTGGCATCCACAATGATCGACAGACCGGGCTCCGTCAGCACAATATCAGCGGCGGCGCGTGCCGCGTCGGTGGCATCGGCGACTGCCACACCGATGTCTGCTTTCTTCAGGGCCGGTGCGTCGTTTACGCCATCACCGGTCATGCCCGTGATGTGTCCCAGGTCTTGCAAGCGGCGCACAATGTCATACTTGTGCTCTGGGAACACCTCTGCAAAGCCGTCCGCCTCCTCCACAAGTTGATCGAGCGTCAGCGTGCCGTCCACCAGACCGCCTGGTGTCGCCTCGCGACGAAAGACCTCGGTAGTAAACATGTTGGTGCCCATGCCGAGCTGGCGGGCCGTCTCCTTGCCAATGGCGAGCGCGTCACCCGTAATCATCTTCACACCAATACCCAGATCCATGGCGCGCTCGATGGTTTCTTGCGTGTCGTGTCGCGGCGGATCAAAGATCGGGATCAGCCCCACAAACTCCCATTTGCCCTCACCATCATCGTGGCCTTCCATCACGCCTACGCCCAGCGCACGATAGCCTCGACTCGCATACTCATCGATGCGTGCCACCACCGGCCCGCGAATCTGATCGGCATTGAAGGCCAGGTTAAGAACAATTTGTGGCGCGCCCTTGCAGGCCTTGAACGTCTTGTACTTCACTAGCGACTCGCCTGCAGCGTCTGTTGCCGTACAGTATGCAACAGTCTTCTTGTCGGTCGGGTTGAAAGGAACGTATCGGCTGCACTTGAAATGCGTCCACAGTTCGTCCTTCACTTTGCACGAGTTGTGAATGCACACATCAATCGGCTCGTTGTTTTCGATTTTTGCTCCAAGTGCACCGAAAAGCAAAATGTCATCTGCCGAAAAGCCCGGCTGAGGCTCAAGATTTGACTCGTCCACCGAGAGCTTGTTCAAGGTCAGAGTTCCCGTCTTGTCACTGCAAAGCATGTCCATACCGGCCAGCTGCTCAACGGCGGTCAGGCGGGACACGATGGCTCCTTCCTCCGCGATGGAGTGCGCGCCCAGCGCAAGCGTGACCGAAAGTACGGTTGGCATTGCAATCGGAATACCTCCGATCAAAATCACGAGCATGTTGGTGAGCACAGGGCACTGTCCCTCCCCACCCTTGCACTGCTTATCGCGTACTCCAAACTCGATTCCCAGCTCAATGGCCACCCAAAAGGCAATGGTGATCAGGCACGTTGCACCAATCGCCGACATGACCTTTTGGAGGTTGCTCTCGTTCTCGGTGTCACCAATCAGCTGCGCGGCCTTGCCAAAGAACGTTTCCGACCCTGTAGCGTACACCACGGCCAACACCTCGCCCTGCTTGACCACGCTGCCACTGAAAGCCACGTCGCCGGCGAATTTCTTGGACGGTAGCGACTCGCCCGTCAGCGCGGCTTGATCAATGAGCACTGGGTCGTCCTTGGGGTCGCCCAGAATCTTGCAGTCCGCGGGCACGACGTCGCCAAGTCGAATGAGAATCACGTCGCCAGGCACGAGATTTGCGGCCTCGATGGTTTGCATTTTCTTGTCACGCATGCACTTGCTCTCCGGTGCGAGCGAAGCCATGAGCGCATCGATGGCGTTGGCGGCGTTGCTTTCCTCATAGTAGCCAATGCATGCATTGCACAGCAGCAGAGCAATGATGAGCCCGAAATCGAGATAGTCGAGCAATGCAATGGCGATGATGGCAGCCACCTCCATTGCCCAAGACAACGGGTTCCACATGAACTTCAGAAACTGCCACAGCTTGTTCTGCTTTTTCTCCGGCAACTTGTTCGGGCCGTACTGCTCCAGTCTGCGCGACGCCTCAGAGGCGTCCAGCCCTTCACCTGACGTGTCGAGCTCCTTGAGCGCGCGCTCTTGCGAGATTCGCTTGAAGTACTCATCATTTGGCTCATCGCCACCTCGGTCGGCGCCGAACCCTCCCTTGTCCAACGGGATCTCACTATGCCCTCCCACCTCCACCTCAATTTGCTGCCCGTCCGCCATCCTGCAAGCCGCCGAACCGCGCACTGTCTACGCGCCCCTGCGCCCGAACAGGTACTATCTGTCCAACAACCCCTTTACACACACACACGTCGTCAGCTTGACCAATAATCACGCCGCTCGGCACCTCAAAGGTCGCGTCTTCCCCGACTGTCAGTCAAGGTCGTCTTGTTTAAATAACAAATGACCCCAAACACCAACCGACAGGAGATGTCGAGATCCAAAGCGGGTCTGTCTGGCCTGCCTGCGAACCCACGCTGTTCTTCCTCCCTTCTCCTCGCCGCACCCACCTCGGCGTCCGACCTCTCCGTCCCGTGTCGACTACAAGCGGAGAAGGCAGCCGCAGCAGCCGCTTGCCGCAGTGCCATGCCTCCGCTGACGCCCAAGTCCACACCCCTCATAAAAGGGCACGCCCCTGTCATCTCACAATTTCTCTAACGGCTGGATGCGCCCGTTATGTGCCAGCCGCAACACAAAGGCCGAATGCGGAAACAGTACACACACACGCACGAGTCTGGCGATGATGACCCGAACCGTGCGACAACGACGTGGCTCGGTCGCCGTCACCGCTTGGGTGGACGCGGTGCGGTTGTGTCCGCCGCACAATACGCTCCAGTGCAGTGGCGCAGGTTCCGCGCTCTGAACGTGCCGTATCGCCGCACCGGCTGGTTGGCCGGTTGAGTCGTCATGGCCGCACTCGCCGCACCCGCCGAACCCGCCGAGACCACTACTGCACCGAGGTCATTCACTCCGCCGGTAAATGGCGCGACCCGCTTCCGGCGCGGGGGAGCGGTGCGGAGCGCGGAAAGAAGGGTGCGCACGCGTGGTTGATTGATGGATGGACCCACATCGCCGACGGTGGGGGTGGCACATAACTTCTGCAGGAACGTGACGCCGCACTGTGTACGCCGGTCGCCGACCGACAGGGCATGGTAGAAAGTGCGCGACCACCGCAGCAACTTGCCAACGTAACCCGTAGCTTTCAACCAGAGGTTTCGGTCGGTTTGTTTACACTGCAAGCTTGCTTTGTTCGAAGCCGATGGTTCGTCCCAGATATCTAGGGCGCAGCGAGCCGGCTGCAGAGAGCTTGGTAGTCCCCCCACCCTCGCGAACCAGGCCGTGCTTGTTCTTCCCTTGCTTGCGTATGCCGATGCGGCTTGCTCGTTGTGAAGGGCAGAGAAGATACGCACACACATTCGCACCATGTTGCATTGTTTCGTTCCTCGACCCGAGCGGGCGGGCAGCTTTCACAAACACTGCAGCAAAATGTTCGGCAAACCCCGCATTCCATGCCTCAAACTCGATCTAGCGCAAAGAGTCCCGAATCCGTTCGGTGCCGCGCTCTTGCGCACACGAACGCCCCTACCGCTGGTTTGCGGAAGCTCCAACACTCCTCCCACGAGAATGCCTTCGCGCCCAGTCTTGCGCACGCGCACGCACTGCGCAGTTCAAACAGTGTCTGGCTGTGGAAAAGACTGCCACATGGTCCCCGTCCGTCAGGACATACAGAACAGCAAGACGACATTCTCGCAGCCTGCGTGCACTCGCCGCATGCGCTCGCTACCCATGCACTGACGCCCAAGAGCAGGCGGAGACAAGCGGACGTGTTGGTTGCGGATCGGGTGCCGTGAGCATTTCTTGACAACATGGCGAGATGGATAGATCTGCGCAAATATTTGAGTGTTTTGGGATGTGTGATGGCAGCCTTTGACAGGCAGGCTCGGGTTGCCTTTCTTGCCTCTTGTCTCGGAGGTTTGGGCAGTGAGCACACGGGGTGCGCATAGTCTGGTTTGATTTTAGGATTCTACGTGATGTGGTCTGAGAGGCTCGCGCGCGGTTGAGCAGCGCCGCGGCTTCTCTTTTCATTCTCGGACGTTTTGGGCTTGCGAGTTGCGAACGGAATCCCATCGCGTCGCGGCCACCGCACCTGGAGAAGACGTTGCACCTGCTCTGTTCGAATACACAGCGCTACTTCGACCTGTTCGGCTGCGCCGCACATGTACGTCCGACCGGGGGCACTTACGCCGCGCTGCGCTGCTGTTGATCTGCCGGATGGGTGCGCCGCAATTTGCCACAGTTTCAGTCTACTTACCGGACCTCTCGGAGCCTAGCCTTCCCGCTGCGCCGGCATGTGATTCCCGTGAATGGCTCGACCCAAAGTCAAAGTCATCCCGTGCCGGTTATTGCGCCCTGCTCGCATCGCGCGGGTGGACTAAAGGCGAATGGACTTCACTGCAGCGTGCAGATACTGTACGTCGCACGCGCTGCAAGCATTTTCATCACGCCGCGGCTCGCACCGACGTCGCTCATGTCGTCCATGCCAACATTCTTCGCGACTTGCCAAAAAAGATTTAGCTCCCGCCCCTGCAAGACGCTGACTGCAGGATTCGAACCTGCGAGGCATGACACCAACAGATCGCGCACATGTGGAGGAGCGAGCACGCGTCGCTCCCCACGGTTCAAGTCTGTCACCTTCGGCGAAATTCTTCCTGTGGGAGAGAAACCACTCGGTCAAGTCAGCGAAAAAAAGACGGGCCGTCACCAAAACTATTACTGCACAAGGAGAATTTACATTTTATATACCGCATGTTTTGTTGGCGGCGTGTTCGAGGTGTACACGGAGTATCGCGTGGTGCAGGAAAGACGAAAAGGCAAGCACGAAGGCTTGGACATCACACGGTAGGAAGGGGGAACAAAAATGTATTCTAGAGCTATCGGTCTGTGCGGCTCAGCGCGTCAGCAAGCTTGGCCTGGCGCGCCGGCGAAAAGCCGATGTGGGTGAGGAATTGGGACACGCTCCCGTACGTGTCGTCAATAAACTGCAGCGTCTGCTCCATACAGGATGCGGGCGCGCGCGCCCAGTGGTCTGGGTCGAGGCCCTCCGAGGCAAATGCGGCGCAAAGCGCATGAAAGTATGCAGGGTGCTCCTGCTCAATGCGCCCCGACAGCGCGTAGTCACGCACAATGCTGCCGTGCGGCACGCCCGCGCATCCTAGCGTCAGCGCCACGAGCAGGCCTGTGCGATCTTTGCCGGCGGAGCAAGTGATCAGCACAGACTGGTCAACTTCAAACTGGGTCTGAATGGTCTCGAGCGCCTCCAAAATCGAGCCCTGAAAGTACTGGAGCATGAACACATTCAGCCCAAAAAGACCCATGCGATTCACGTGCTCGCGCACGACGAGCGAGACATCTTGCGGTCGAGTGACCAGGTTCCACAGCATTGTGAGCACGAGCCGAACACGGTCGTACCACGACAGCGCAGCAAGCAACGCCACCATAAAACGGCGCTTGGAGTTCAAAATCGGCACGTGGATACACACGGTGGACGGATGGGCTCGCGAACAAGGCGGCGCGGGTCCGTCGCTTGCAGCGCTCGGTAGTGCGTCGACAGTGCCAACGTACAGCGATTGCATGCTGCGGTCCAAGCGCACTCTTTCCTCGGGCCGTCTCAAATCCACGATGCTCCCAACACGATATTTTTGAGCCAAGGCGCCGCTCGCGTTCGCTGCACGGAACAGCCTTCCGCGTGCAATCTCTGGCACGCTGTCCGCGACGTCGCGAAAGTTGAACAAGCGCGGAGCTGCTTTTTGCCCGGCCATCGCAACACCAAATGCCAACACCGCCTGCGGAACATGGACGGGAGCAGTCATGTTTGCCACCTCGACCGCCGCGCGCAACACTGTCTTATACAACCCGGTACACCTATCCCCACCATACCCTTTCTGCTCACGATTCTGAACTTCGTCGCGCTTTGCTTATCCGGCAGCTCACCGAATTCGCGTGCGCACGACGCGCGCCCATGCGCGCGGCCGTTTTTCGCCATGCGCGCGGACACGAGCGACGCCGAATCCGGCACACAAGATGGAGGGTGAGCAGGGGCAGGACGAACCTTGAAAAAGTCAGGGGGGAATGGTTTGGATCTTAGAGGACGGTGAAGGGACGATGACCCGTGTCGGGAAGCGATTCTTTCACCAGTATCGGAAGTGCGCGGCGGGATTCGGCGCGCAGACTGTAATTTATACGATGTGGTACGAATGGCGGTGTCTACCAAATTCCGAAGTGCTCTGCTTTCGGGGAAGTATATAGCGGGCCCTGTGAATGACCACAAGCGCTACGGTTTGCCATCGGTGTTGCAGAAGAAAGATGCCGCCTCATCAACTCTCAGTCGCTTCCCTTGCGCAACGAGGAAGGTTCCCCCGTTTACTGTACTCCATCACTGTACCTCCACGATTTCTTAATAACTCGCAAAGTGAGTCTGATGAAACAGGGCTGTTTTTATATGAAATCGGGATCGATTGTCGCGTTGTTTCGAACGCTGAACGAGCACGCGCCTGACATTTGGGGAAGATCGATCGCTTGGTGACTTTCCCCTTCCACCGCGGTTCATCGAGTGAGCAGACGCGGAACTGAGTCTTTGTGTGTTGAAGTCATGTTGCACTTGCGCGGTGGCTGAAGACGATGTCGAGCAGCACTGCTGTGCGAATCTGCCGAGAGGTTGAAGACGACGTAGGTGTGCGTGTATGAGTGGAACACATTGCGCTCGAGCGTAGATGGTCCAAATGATGGTCACGCAGTGCCGCGCAGTGAAGATCTTTCGCTTTCTTCGACCGAAAGTAGCTGTGTGCGCATTGCTGTGACGCTGGTACGTGTGTTTGATCCGCGATAAGCGCGCACGCATAGATTGGACGCAGAGCTTGCAGATGCGCTGGAATGGAAGGAAATTTCACAAGTGATTGGTGACTCCATGCTCGCGCGGCCACTCAGAAGGGCACATGGGCGTACCGTTATATTTCTTAGCACTGAAAATCTTCTTTTCCACGTCTATGATAGCCCACAGCTCCGTGTCTGCTTTGAGAATACACGCGGCGACGCGAGCCGGCTCAAGATTTTCTTTCTTTTTGACCGGCTGCCATCCATTTCGTCTGTTCGACGGCGTCTTTCAATGGCCGGGACAGCTGCAATTTAAGAGCAGGTATGTGTGTCTTCTGTGTATGAGGGAGGAGAAACAAAAGCTGGACTCTGTAGACCAATGCTGCGTGCGTGCTTTACGCTGTGGGTGGTACTCGCTGTTTGCGTTCGAGCGATCGTCACCGCCGCATCCATGCACTTCATCGAGGCAACCTAGTATGTACCCTGCGAGACGTGAGGTCGATCAGTTTTTCAGGTGTCTCGTTTACGAACCCACAAACATGCAGGGCAGAGAAAGCGGCAGGACTTTGAATGTGCGACCTGCGCTTCGATGTTTTCACGCATTCGTACTGGCAGACGACACATGCGCAATGTACAAGGCGTTCAAGGCCACCTAGCATCTGCAAGTCGCATACCGTGTTTGAATTCCGGTCCTGAAAGGAATGGAAGGGGACATGCGCACAAGTTGGCTTTGGCGTATGATGCCACCAGCTTGAAGAAGCCACGAAATAATACGAGGGATACTTTACGCGCAAATAACCATGAAAGAGAACTAGGAAATCACACAAGCTCAAACATAGAAAACCGGCGACTTGTGCGTCGCAGACAAGGAGAAAAAGCTCTTGCTGTATGGTCTGTTCGCATTACGGGCAAACGGTCTTCGGACCCTCTGTTTGTTCCCGGACACGTCAGGCTGATTCTGTTCGTGCCCACTGGACGTACTAGTACCTTGCGGATGAATACTGTCTTCGCTTGCGCGATGACGGGCTTGGTCGACAAGAAAATCATTCGCCGGCTTTTCTTCCTCAGAATCGAATCTGAATATCGCCTTGCTCTGAGACGCCTGGCTCGTCACTTTGCCAAAGCGGCCGGGCGAACTCATGACCCTTTTTATAATTTCGCCACGCGGCGAAGCCGGCGACGACAACGGGCTGGGAAAGGCATCGTTCTCTGGCGATTCATTCTTGAAAACTGCGTCCTTTCGTGTCAGCTTGCGGCCCACGGCCTTGCCAAATTCGCGCAAGCTCGGCGCACTGATGATTCTTTTCAGGGTCGGGCTGCGCGGGGGCGATGTTGGCGACGTCGGCGACGGGGGAGGAAAATTGAAATTTTCATTCACCACGTAGGTCACCGAGTCCGTCGACATCATGGACTTCATGATTCCCTCTGCGCTCCACTTCTTGTGACCCTCTCAACCTTTTTTATCTTCTGCGAGCATACAAATTCTTTGCCTGCTTCTCGTCTCCCTTGGCTCTTGCTTGCGCACAAAAAGCCGTGCCAGGCGCTCGAAACGCGTGCGCCGCCGCCTTAAATGGCTACGTTTCCCGTCCGCGGATCAACCTGTGTGACTAAATCCGACACGTTCGACTGACATGGAAAGCCCGCTACACGTTGCTCCAGCCAGACGGGTGCGGCTTCTTCCATCTCAGCACTGTGTCGCACGATTCTTGAGCGCGCTCCCAGCCATACGTGGCGCGTAGAATCCGATAATCAGCACCGACCATGACGTGGTCGCGCGCTTACCCAGCTTATTTCCAGCTCTCGTCTGTCTTACATTCCTGACCACCGTAGTTCTACTGCCACTACGCGCATTGTCCATGCAGCACTCGTTCTCGAGGCGTGCATGTATGCGTGCGTGCGTGTGTGCGACATCTGCCCACGCGCGCGCTGCACAGATCCACATCAGTCAGCGTCCATCTGGACCGCGCACATTTGAATTATTAATAGCACGTGTACCTCCGGAGTACAGTGTCGCTCTCGAGACAGCTGACACTGTACCTAGATGATCGAGCGTCGACGGCGGTACACCCTCGGCATGCGGTGCGTGGGCTTGGTCGGACAGTCGAGGCGTGCGAGAAACTCCGTTGACTCCACACGCCAGCGTGCCGCATATGCGGTTCTATCTCTCTCGCCGATGGCTTCCGCCCTCCACGACTGTTACCACAGAAGTCTTTTACGCCATTTCATTCGCAGTCTTTATGACTCTCACTCGACCCTCGCGACCGCGTCGTCTCGCGAGTTCTCGAATCAACGATCACGAGTGTGCAAGGATCATGCGGTTTGCTTCGTTGGTATCTTCACGTTCCAAGGAGTATCATCATCTAGGCTGCATTACTCTGCACATATAGCCTAATTGTCTCTGTACGTCAGCTGAAAAAGTTCACCACCATTTCTCTAGAGGAGCGACGCCATTCGTGCAGCTTCTGCGAATCGCCGCAAATACGAGCGGCAGAAGGCAGTGATCGAATGGAAGTGGTCGCTTCGCATGAGGTATGGAACAGGACAGTGTTTCGTTCGCGCGCATGCTTTGTCCTTCCAGAAGCGCCGACGCAGTCTGCATGGCGTGGGCAGAGTTAAAGTTGGCTTCATGTGCGTTCGTCGGCGTCCCAATCCACGAATGCCACTCTACGCTCAGGCGATTACAGCGACACACGGTGCCGTCGCGCATCATTTTCGTCACTAAAGGTGTTTCGGCTCCTTCAATGTCAATTTTGCAAATCAGATAATCGTGTTCACCAAAGGTCTCACGAATCCACCTTGAGAAATCCACTGCATCGACGGCTGACGGCGAAGAGCGTTCCTTCGAAACGCCGCCTGCGGAAATGAGCCCACCTTGCCCCTGCCCACTAAATTCCGCGTACCCATCGGCATCCGCGACTGCGGCTTGAAGGAGTGTGAACCTCAGCCCCTGTCTTTTCAACTGGTCATAGTCTGCCCGAAACACCGGATTCGGCTCGAACACAAAGATTTCGTAATCTTTTGGATCGGGAGAAGTGCTATGAAGGTGAGATCCAAAAATATCCCCCGCACCCTCGGCGAACCATTGCACGGTTTGGCCGGTGTTACCTCCTGCGTCGATGAACACGAGCCGCTGCTCGCGTTTGCGAGTGTCGAGCACACGCGACAGTGCAAGCGCCAAGACAAGCAAGACCACCACTATCACACCTAGAACCACGCCAAGCACACACCTTATGCGCGGCAGATGTAGACGCATACTCGGGCACCCGTTTGCGACGTCAGCTCCCGGCGCCCTTCAAAGCGTTCTTCTATCTCCGGTGTGATGTTCGTCTCGTGAGAGAGAAATGGAGATACATGTAAGCTTACCTTCCTCGGCTGCAGACTGTGTGCACGACGCGCAGCAAAAAAAGAGGTTCTGGCATCCAGATTTGCATGGACGTGTCACGACCAGTCGGCGCGAATCCAGTAAATCAGAGCGCTCGGCTTATTCTGGGGTGGTGAAACGTTTCCGGTCTTTTCAAACGCGGATGGGGCAGAAGATCGTGCGTTCGTCTCTGACGACGTTCGAGCTTGAGTAGATCAGCTTGAGAATCATTTTCTTGCCGAAGGATTGGGTCAGTTGCAACAGCAAATTGAGTTCGACCAGGCGACCTTAAGCTTGGCTGCGTGAGTAAGATTTCTCATTTCACGGGGAAGCCCATAGTTCACAGCGGCTGTATGGATACTTTATCATAACATGAGACTCAACAAAGGACATATGTGTTTGATTATGCGGTCGGAAGAGGAATTGTCAATAATTAGGCACTACCGACGACAGACACGATGGTAGCAGCGTTTGCAGCTCTGCCATTTCTGGGAGACCTGATGAAGAAGCCTCCCGGCGCACTCGGTTTGCTGGACGCATTGGCTTGTTTACCGCCACCAAGCAGGTTTGCCAGAGTTCGACGCCATCGTGATGGCCTCAAGGCACCACTTGGCACCGCAAAGTCCGTACACTCGTCCTCCGCGTGGCTCGAGGGCGTGTATCCGTGGCGGAAGCCGTCCAAGCTCAGCGGCCGCAGCGCACCGCCCGCAGTGACGCGGTCATTGTACGCCTCCTCCTCGTCATCGGAATCAAGCTGGACATCGGCCCTGCTACCCATCTTCCTGCTGAGTGCCTTGGCGAACTGGCGCACATTTGGCGAGCTGACGACTCTCTTTAGTCTCTCGCCACGCGGCGACGTCTCCGTTGCGGCCTGCAACACACCATCTGCGGCGTGCTCGTCGTCCATTGGCCACAATGCTGCGCCTGCCTACTTTCCCACGCCCTGAACGGTCTATGTCGTGGATGTCCTGGCTTTGGGTCCGATTTGCGTCCCTGCTCTACTTTCAGCGCTACCCGTTTCTACCTGCACGCGCCGACCCGTCATTATCCCTTCGTTTCTCTGCTTGCGACTCCGTAACGCACATTCGAGTGCTGCACTTTAAGTACCGCGTCCAGAGCGTGGTATGCTTCCGAATCCTTGACGGCGCGCACAGGCAGCATAAGCGCGCTTGAGAAAATCGGTGCGAACAACCGTACACGTTTCTGCCGTGAGACACGTTTTGCCGCTCCAGGACAAAGCCCATTCCTTGTCAGAAGGCCGCGCGCGGATCGCGTGAAGCAGCACGTTCTTGCACGGTCCGAGAACGCCGCGCTCGCCGTATGCGCGCATGACGTGTCTGATCATGCTGAATCCCAGCCAGACTTCATCCCGCGCGGACACAGTCTCGCTGCTCCCGCGAAACGAAACCGAGGAAAAAATCGATCAAGCTGAACCTCCTGTGTTCAGTCACACAGGACACCTTGAACACCCGCAGTGTCACAAAGTACAGTGTGAGTACAGCGCACGAGGTTTCGGATTGGAACAGTACGCAGCTGTACCGCCACGAAGCGGCGTGGAGCGAGCGGGCATGTGGGCATGTGAGCAACTCGTGCAAGGTGGTTGCGTCGTGCGAAGGTTGCAAGTTGGGCGGTGCAGCGCAGGTGGGTTGCCATCACGCTTGCACGTGCGTACGTCAGGGGGGCGTCGCGGCAAAATGAGGATAATTTCTTGTCCTGCAAGCCGGGTGGCGATGTCGTCATGTTGGTGTGAGTGTGGTGGAACTGCGCCTGGCAGTTTCCAACGGCGCATGGCGCTCGCACGCAAGTTGGTTACTCGTGCGCGCTGAGTGTGTGGTGCCGACCAACGCGTCGAGATACAGAGCTTTATAAAGGTGATCGAGCTGGAGCAAAACGTGTGAGGGGCAGTGAAAGATGCAGCCGCATTGTGAGGGGGGAGTATGAAGCAGAACCTCAGGGTCGGAGATAGATACACACAGAGAGAAGACCGAGGGCCACGCTAACCGCGTTCGGGCGCGTTTTCGAGGGATTGGAACGCAGGAGGGAATGAATGATATTTATAGAAGCTCGGATGATCGTGGCAGTGTGATTGTGATGAGTACTGAGAGGAGTTCTAGCTCAGCGAGCTCGGAAGAGGCTGCTGCGCGTCTGATGCAGCTTCCCATGTCATACGCAGCAGCACCAGCAGCGGAAGACGCGGCGAGAAATCCGATGGCGGCCGTGCTTCCGACGGACCGGCCGTGGTCAGGGCCAACACCGGCGCCCGCTCAAGGGTCCCGTGCTCAGAACACCTTCGCAACGGCACTGGGTCGGCGGCTTGCTGGCCGCGTTATCAAGAAGCGATCGTCCGAACTCAGCGAGCAGGCGCGAATGGCTCTCAAGCGCGTTGCCGAGCGCAACGCAAAAGCAGAAGAGGCACGCAAGTGGCGCTTGCGGGAGCTCGAGGATGATGAGCCAGAGGCGCACGTGCCAAAGGCGAAGGAGGGCGCCGCGCAGCACCAGACTCCCTTGAAGTCTTCGCTCGAGAACGACCAAGGACACGAGCAGACGCACTCTCAAGTGTCGCCAGCCGGCATGCGCACCTTGCACCGCTCGGTCAAGCTGCCTCCAAAGGCGCGAGTAGCAGTGCAGCAATTGTGCAGCAAGAGAAACGCTTCTTCCGGCGGGTCACCACCATAAATGAGAAATGGGCTGACGCTTAAGGCAGCCCTTCAAACGACCGTCCGCTGTGCTAGTTGTTGGATTTTATACTGCGAATTTCGAGTTGCTCATTCCCCTGTGCCCAGAGGAACAGATCACTAGGTGTGTCCGGCTCTCCGCGAGCCTTTGCCAGAGTTTCCACTTAGCTTGCGCTTGAGCGCGCTGTACGCATCACAATGTGTAAATTTGAATTGGTCTGCCAGCTTTTGATAACGGCGCTTCACGGCTGCCCTGACAAACCAGCTCCGCGAATTGTGCAAAAGCTCACGATGCTTCTCCTGCTCCCTTGAGCACCTGAAAGCGTAGTCTTGCAACGCCTCCGAATCTACGTTGCTTTCAATGCGCATGAGTTTCCTCGGGGTGTCGGCATGCTCCCTTTCAAAATGTCTGCTGACAAAGTATTTCACACCACCAGCGGCGGTGGCACGCTCGCGTGTGTGCTTTGCAGTCTGCTGAAGAGAATACACGGGCTCGTCACTACTGAATATTGATCCAAACGTAAACAGAACCACCAGTACAACGAGGAAGAACTGCGCGAGACTTAAGAAGATGCCGTTTGTCGCAGTAGCCCCTGCACCTCCGCGCCCTGGCATGCCCGCATGATGCCCCCCGTACGCGGCCGCGGCCGAGCCCGTGCTTGGACCGCCGCGTCGGTGTCTAAAGCTCCCACCAGAAAATAGAATGTCGAACAGCTCTTCTGGGTCGAGTTCGCCGGTTGAAAAGTAGGTGGCGCCGTTGGCGGTGCGGTACATGCCGCCGTGCGTCCTGCGTCGCATCGTAGGCATGCGGTTAGGCTCTTCCTGCTCATCCCCAACCTGGTCGTACCGGAGTCGTCTCTCCTTGTCGGAGAGTACTTGAAAGGCATGACTGAGCCGCTTGAACGCCTCGTCCGCTTGGGGCGCGGCGCTTTTGTCCGGATGCACTACCACTGCAAGCCTGCGATATGCGCGCTTCAGTTCGGCCTCATCACAGTCGCGCGCGACTCCAAGACATGAGTAAAGATCCTTTGCCGCCAGGATCTTGCGCACCTGCTGCTCCTGTTCAGGGGTGAACGATCGTGCGGCCGGCGTTTCTGTTTCCGCGTCGCGCTGCCGTTGCCGTTCACGCTGTTTGTCTGCTTCCGCAGCATTTCCCGCCGCCGCGTCCCCTGCACCAGCTCTCGCAGCCCGTGCGCCGTCCTGCGGATCCGCCGCGGCGTGATCACTGCCGCGCTCGGCACGTTCGACTCGCATTATCATCGCGTCTGCCTGCAGAGACGGGTACAAGTGGCGCGCCTTTTCCGCAAACCTGCGTGCGCGCGGCAGGTTTCCCTGCGCCAGGAATTCCCTTGCCTGCTCTAAACATCCCTCCGCGCTCTCCTTATTCGCGTCCATCGCGTCAACGCCTAGCGCTCCTTTCCCCTCCCCCCTGCACCACTCCAAACCAGCAACTCAAACTTCCCGCCAGGCTCTCTCCACAGGACCCAAACTTCCAATCAACACGCGCTTAGACAAACCGCGTGCGTTGCTATACATCGCAGACAAGTAGTGTACACTAATAAGTACAGCGGATGGTGTTCGAGGTGTACACTCGTTTAAATTACAGTGCGGCGGAACTGTACCTCCACGGAGTAATTTTGGTTGGTTGGTTGGTTGGTTGGTTGTTTGTTTTCTTCAGGGAGAAGTGGGGGAGAAATGAACGCGAATTCATGTCTGAGTCAGCGTCAATGTGCGCGTTTGCGTTTTTGGAAGTGAGTGGGTACGAGGGCGAGCTGGAGACACCAGCGGTCAAGCACACACACACACATACAGGCACACACACAGACACACGCACAGACACATACA
Source organism: Porphyridium purpureum (assembly GCA_008690995.1). Taxonomy (NCBI): domain Eukaryota; phylum Rhodophyta; class Bangiophyceae; order Porphyridiales; family Porphyridiaceae; genus Porphyridium; species Porphyridium purpureum. The sequence continues at coordinate 2,183,185 of VRMN01000003.1, read as the reverse complement.
CAGACATACACACATTAACACAGACGGACAGAGAGAGAGGAAGGAGTTCCGGAATCCAAACAAGGTCGGTAGTGGCTGGGCTGGGAGGGCTGTAGTGGTATTGGACAAGGTGCGGAAAAGGAGCGGGATGCCTGGCGTGCGCGTGTTGAATGAGGACGGGAGTGCGGATGCCGGGAAGCATGCCGACAGCCAGCACCGCGCCGCAATACCTTTTCTTGGGTTTCTGTTCGCGGCAGGGACCCAGCAGCGGCAGATGCCGACGATGGAGCAGCGAAGGGCAAACGCCAACCATGCGACGGAACTGAGCAAGGAGTTGCGCGTCAAGGTGCTGAATGTTTACGGAAAGTTCTTGAGCGACGATGGAAGCAGTGTGGACTACGTCGCATTGCGCAGCAGCAAGCAATTCGAAGAGTATTTGCACGCGGCGCGCAGGCTGCGTGATGTGGACCTTGGTGCGCTCGAGAGAAGCGAGTTTATCGCATTGGTCCTCAACTTGTACAACGCGATGGTCATTCATGGACTCGCTGTGGCACACAAACAGCCGAGCAATATCGTGCAGAGACTCAGATTCTACAACAAAGTCGTGTATCGCATTGGTCCTCACGCGTATTCGGTGAACGACTTGGAAAATGGACTGCTTCGTGGGAACAGAAAGGGAGCAGCGCCACTAAGCCGTCCGCCGTTCGGCAAAGGCGACCCGCGTGCCTCCTATGCTCTTTCCGATCCAGACGAGCGCATTCACTTTGCGCTGAACTGCGGGGCAAAGTCGTGCCCGTCGATCCGATACTACTCACCAGAGTCACTGGATGCAGAGCTTCGTACCGCGGCACAGCAGTTTATCCTGGATGACTCGAACGTCAAGATTCGACCGTCAGATGACTCAGCAAAGTGCGCAACAAGCAAGGCCGAGCATCCACCGCGCGTCGAGCTGAGTTCAATTTTCGATTGGTATCGACCAGACTTTACCGGGTCAGACACGTCTGACAAGGCTCTCTTGCTTCGCATCGCCAAGTACCTGGACGAGTCGGAACCGCTACGTTCACGCTTGGAAGCAGCCGCGCTTGCTGGTGCGTCAGTAGTGTTTGCCACGTACGACTGGGACGTGAATGACGTGTCTGAAAACTAAACTGGATAATGATTTTCTCCTCTGAGCGCGCTCTTGGCTGATCAACCGCTTGCCCTCGTTCTGAAGGACAAGTGCACTCCCCTCTGAACGCTCACCGCAATCGTGACATGTTTGTCAGCATTCCGCTCCACGATCGGTGGGCAGGCCGCGGCTCGCGGTGCGATGACTCCCCGATGCGTGTGGCTTCTTCTCCGCCACTCTCTTTAAGCGGTCATCGGCTCCGCGCGTGCCGAGTCAGTCGGGTGCGTATGAACGGCGTGGGTGATTCCACTGGCCCGATGACGGGCACTACTCCGGGAAAGCTTTCTGTGCTAGCGGTGTGTCTGGGCAACATATGCCGTTCTCCCACGGCAGAGGCAGTGTTGCAAAGCTTGATTGAGAAGGAAGGCGCAGACGCGGGGTGCATCGTTGTGGACTCGTGCGGGACTGGTGGCGGAAACCCCAACTGGTACAAGGACGGCGGCTGGTCGTACCATGAAGGGGACGCGGCAGATTCTCGCATGCAGGAGACGGCCTCGCGGCGCGGCATCCATTTGACGTCGACGTCGCGGCCACTTAGCCGCGCGGACCTGGAGACGTTTGACGTGATCATCGCGATGGACACGAGCAACGTGGCTGCCATCAAGGAAGCAGCCGCGTACTGGGGCGAGCAGTACGCGGAGCTCGCCTCGCGCAAGGTGCGCATGATGATGGACTTTCACTCCGACCCTTCGCGCCACGGCACGGCCGTGCCAGATCCATACTACTCTGGCCTGGACGGCTTTGAGCTTGTGCTGGATCTCCTGGAAGACAGCTGCCGCGGTCTCCTGGCGTCTCTTCGCACCTTGCCGTGATGGGACAGGATATACGCGACGAGGCGCGACGAAACTCACCTCCCCACCTCGGATTCTCTTAGATTCCATTCGACTTTCAAACCCTAATTCATGGTTCCATAGTAAATGTGGGTCGTTTTTGTATGAAACGCGCTTTGAGGGGGGCAGCTGGCAGATGAATTGCGGGCTTGCGCTGGTGTGACACAAGGGGGGAGTGTGTGTGCCAGAGTGTCGATGTGTGCTTGCGGTGCACAGGTTGGATGGAGATGGAAGCGGTGAATTCGCCGCGGGACGGCGCTGGTACCGAGGCGCGGCGGGAGTTGACGCGCCGCGGCTCCAAGCGGCTCGAACGGATGCCGTCGTTGAGGCAGCAGCAGCAGCAGAGCAGCTCGCAAGCCGTGGCTGAGCGCTCGTTCCTGTCGCCGCTCGGGAGTCCCATGCGCGACAACGACGCGTCGCCGAGGCCACCACCCGCGCACGCACGGGGAAAGGGGCAAGGCGGGGGTCAGCGTGATGATAGAATTCATATGGTGCACGACGACGGATCAGGCAGCGCCAGTGGCGCGGCACTCCGCGGCGCACATGGTGCCGAGATGGTCGATGTGGCGGTGAACTTGAACATGGGGATGGAAACGATGGACATGGATTGCCTGTCGTCAGCAGAAGACGCCGCCGAGGACAAGATTCACTCGCCGACGTTCCGCTCCGCGTTCAGCGCATCCGCTGTCGTCACCACGGAGGAGGAGGAAGGAGGCGGAGATGACGATGGTGATGAGGAGCATGGGGTACGATTATCGCGCGCGAGTCCGCCAAGAGATGTGGATGTAGCTCCTCTGAGAATGTACGCATACTCGGCTCATCGACTGGATGAGAGCGAGCTCAAGCCGTACCCGCACCAAGTGGGCGGGCACGGCCCACTTAGCCGAGTGTGTGGACGCGTGTTGAAGCCGCTGCATCGAAAGGAGTACGTCTTCTACGAGACGCTGTGGCTCAAGGACGCCCCAAAGGAAATCAGATGGATGCGCGACTTTTGTCCGCAATACTTTGGGAAATATGAACGCACCACGCAGTCGGGGAGGGCACGGCGGGAACTCGGTCACACCGCAGTTCCGGCCTCTCCAGAGTCTGGCTTGGTGAGGAAGTCAACAGCGTTAGCAATGCAGCGCATAGCGCTGCAAAACGAGCAGGTTGAACCGCCGAACCCAGATGCGCCGTGTGTCGAAAATCTTGAATTTCCTGGGGCCCAGCCGAACGCCGGTGGCGCCGATGGTGACTCGACCCCGCTGTCGACAGCGTCGTCACAATCGTTGCGCCCAGTGTCATCTATACACAGAACGGGCTCGAGTGTGTGGAAAACGGTCGGGGCTGCGACTCAGGGCAAAGGTGCTGGACTCGGCGAAGAGGTTGGCATGAGTCCCTGGGCCGGCAAAATGCGAGAATTGTATTCAGCGACCGAGGCAGCTAGTAACAACATATTCATTCAAATCGCGGACGTAAACGCAAGGTTTACGAGCCCGTGCGTGCTCGACCTGAAGATAGGTAGGCGACACTATGATGACGACGCCCCTGAAGAGAAGGTGAGGCGACACATTGAAAAGTCAAAGAACACGACCAGTCATTCAGTAGGCATTCGCTTCACGGGCATGCAGGTATATAACGCCGCAAGCGGCACATTCCTGTTCTACGACAAGTATCGTGGAAGAAGCCTCAAGCCAGAGGACCTCATGAATGAGTTTTCTCGATTCTTCTCCAACGGGCAGTGCGTTCGGTACGATGCCATTCGCGTGGTAGTCGAGCGCTTGCGAATCCTTTTCGAGAAGATGCAAAAGCAGACACTCTTCAGATTTTATTCATCCTCAGTCCTCATCGTGTACGAAGGTGACCTTGACGCGGTGGCGAAGAATGATCACCTTCCTGTGGCTGACGTCAAGATGATTGACTTTGCCCATACACAGCACAACGACGATCGCAAAGTGGATGAGGGCTATCTGTTCGGGCTTCATAATTTAATACAGATCCTCATCCAGCTGCTCGAACGTGAAAGAAGAACCACACAGGAGGAATCGTGAAAACGGTGACACCGATTGTACGATATGTACAAAAAGAGTATCGCTAAAACGCTCGCTGCATACAAGTATTTCGTTGGGCGTTTGTAAATCTCCGTGTTTAGTTTGTCTTTCTTCAAAGCGCCAGAACGCGAGTCCTGGACTTTGCGGCACACGTTAGTTCCGTTCGTACCTCCCTGTGCATAGCGTGTGAGAAGGGACTTAAATAGCCAGTTTAATCATTTGTTCATTCAGCCGAGCAGGACGTCGTCAAGTCATTTCGCTTCACCGACCTTTGAGCACAGCTCACTCACTAAAGACTCCTTCCAGTTCCTCCAGCTCATCGGCACAGTCCGACGCGGATGCTTTCGACGCAGGATCTCTGCACTCTTCTGAATCGTTATGGGAGCCTTCACAAGCGTGCGTGGTGCCATACTCAGGCGTACCTCCTTCACGCCCGGACGAAGTCTCGATGATGTTTGCGTTCGGTACCATCACTTGATGATTGTGACCTCTTACAGAACGATCATACCCGCTCTGCCCAGCTTCCAAATTCCCTGGCGAATCGATGCCAGGTGCATTCACGTCATCATCAACGCGCCCAGCTCTCTCGCCTGCCCCTGGGTGTCGTTGCAACGGATTGTAAGCCTCCCGAGGAGTACCACTCGCTGTGTGCGCACCTGGTGCATTCCACGCCGTATATTGCGGGGCGGGTGCGCTGCTAGGACCACTCCCACGCACAGCAGCGGGTCTAGAATCGGCCCTTACATCACCTGCAGCGAGTCTTGAGCTCACAAACGGATGTATACTTGCCTGTTTTGCACTCCATCGCTGCGTGGGATCGATCCGCAAAAGCTGTTGGAGAAAATCAAGAAATTGCTTTCGTTCCTGCACGTCGTGTGCAACCGCACTGCCCGCTTTCCTCTTTCGATTCGGATACATCATGATAATGTCATGCAACGTTTGGTGCTTGAAGTACCTGGTCCACGACCCTGATCCACTGCCTAAACCTGCGGCGCTCCCTCCATCTCCACTAGCCTTTGGCATCGCCGCCAAGTCCACTGGATTCTGCGACACATTCATATTCGGGTCCAGTCCTTCCGCGCCCGTACTTGGGGACGATGCGATACTTTGACGAACTTCACGCTCAAGTCGCAGTCGATAGTATGAGCATGGCTGGCTTGTGTCTGAATCGTCGTCGTCAACGCGTTCGTAATACCTGTATGCATTCGGGCATCGCTCGATGAAGTCAGCGCTTGCGTCGCCTATCATTTCGGTGATCCGTTGCAGCATATTATATTCTGTCTGACCCGGAAATAGCGGCAGACCGAGCATGAGTTCGGCGGCTACGCAGCCTAAGCTCCACGCATCAATCTTCGTGTCGTAAGCGCCGCCCAAAATCACCTCAGGTGCACGGTAAAAGCGCGACTGTACGTAGGAGAACAATTTGTCCTCGTGCCGGCGCGCCGAGCCAAAGTCAATCAATACCATGTCCAGACGATCACTTTTGGCCAACATCATGTTCTCCGGCTTAATATCGCAGTGCGTGATGCGCAAGTCTTCGAGAACAACCATAGCCGAAAGCAGCTGCGACACAAGTTGGCGCACGACAGACAAGTCCATTCCGCGATAATTATTCTGCTGGATCACCTCGAACAAATTGTGAGACAGCTTCTCAAACACTAAGCAGAGGTGTCCTGCATAGGTAAAATGGTTCAAGAGCTTAATGATGCGAGTCGTGTCAGTATTGCTTGCGAGCTGATGAATTTCATCGAGGATGGCCATCTCGAGTCGAGCCTGCTTTTCATACGAGGCCAGGTTTTTGATCACCTTGACAGCCACAGATCTGCCTGAGGGCAAATGCCTGCAGCTCACGACCTGTCCGAACGTGCCTATGCCCAAAAGATCCTCCACCTCGTAGTCGCCCTGGTCGGCTGGCCCACGCAAAATATCGTTTGCCGACAAAATCAAGTCGTGGCCTTGATTATCGAGCCCGTGATTATGCATGGGCTTATCGTCGCTTGTCAGCACACGCTGCGGATTCATGTCCGAGCGGTACTCGTACTGCGGATGCAGTGTTTTGTACGTCGCGACCAGTCCCACACTTGCAGCCAGCAGCAATCGCTGTTTCTGCTGTTGATGAAGTGATCGTAGTGACGACGCTCGGTCTCGCGAATCGCTGTCACTGCTGTCAGCGTCTCGCAGCGACAGGACGTGCTCTCCCTGTTCTTCGCCGCTACGACTGCCCGCGGCACGACCCCTTCGTCTTCTTCTTCCTTCTTCTTCGGCACGCTGCTGGAAGTCACACGGACCACTGCCCCCAGCGTCTACCAGCCCTTCGCGCCCACCTTCTCGCAACTGCAGCAGATATTCTTGAGCCTCGCTCCCCACCGGCGGCATGCTTGCAGATCTGACCACACCGCGGCAGAATGGCTACACGGGCATATCCCGTGCGGTGAGCTCCGACCTCCGCGCGCTCCTCGCTTCTACCGACACACTTGCATCTGCATGCCCTGCGCTGCCGTCATTGCGCGCGCGGACCGTTCCGCGCGTCGGCCTCTCTCTCTCTCTCTCTCACACACACACACTCACACACGCACTCGCGCAACGCAACCTCGCCCACATGCTCCGGCTTGCTGCGTTCAAAAGCCGCTCAGATCTTTGCACGCTGTACCTTGTCCGATACGCACTGTACCTCCACAACCCCAATTTTGACAATCTAATAAAACGCCCTCAATTTGTGTGGGCGGGTTTTTTAACCTTCATTTTTAATCACTTGGCCCATGGATGGGAGGGAATCCATGGGACTTTGTGTGCGCCTGCCTGTTGTGGTGCCATGGTTGGAGGCATTAGGCGCCATGGATGAGCTCTTCTGAGATGTTGTGCACAGAACGTACGAACTCGTCCACAAGCTCCGGCTTCTCCTTGCCTGTCAGGCCCTCGCCGAGGTTCGCGATCAACTGCTGCGGGCCCAATTCCGACAGCATCTCGCGTACCGTGGCGCGCACGTGCTCCGCGCTGCTGTCCACCAGTAGCGACGGCGCGTAGTTGCCCTGTAATGTTGCGGATGGGAAGGCTGCGCGCGCTTCCTGACGGCTGGTGGACGTGTCGATGGTCAGAACGTCGTACCCAGCCGCCGCAAGCGCGGGAAGTGAGTAGCTTGCGCCGCGCGGGAAAACCATGACAGACACACCGGGCCGCCGTGCGCGAATCTCTGTGACAATTCTCTGCAGACACGGCAAGGCAAACTCTTCAAAGTGCGGCTCACTGATGAACTCCCCCATGGCCTCAAACACCTGAAGAATGTCCGCACCGTGGTCCACCTGCAGGCACAAGTAGTCGATAACAATGTCGGTCAGCGCGTCCAGCAGTTTGCGGCTCTCCTCTGGGTGCTGCTCGAGCCATTGCGTTCCATTCTGCTGGTTTTTCCGCGAACTTCCACCCACCATGTAGAACAGCAGAGTCCATGGCGCGGCCGAAAACCCGATCAGCGGTACTCGCCCGGCCAGTTCCTTCTTGATTTCGCGCACTGCTTCCAAGACATGTCCGAGCGCCTGCTGGACGTCGAGCTTGAGACTTACACGAGCGGCGAGGTCTTCAGGAGACGCGATGGGTTCTGGGACGGTGATGCCCTTTCCGCCGGGCATTTCGACTTTGAGACCCATGGCCTCGACAATGACCAAAATATCGCTGAACAAGATCGCGGCGTCCACGTCGTACCTGCGCACAGGTTGCATGGTGACTTCAGCCACATCCTTTGGGTCCCGGAGCAGCTCGAGGAAATTTTTGTTCGTGCGCTTCTTGTACTCGTTGTACTCGGGCAGGTGCCGGCCGGCCTGCCGGAAGAGCCAGACGGGGGTGCGCTCGACATGTTCTCCACGCGCGGCGCGAAGAAGGAGGTCATTCTTCAGTGGGTCAGCGCCACTCTGTGCGCCTGATATCGATGATGACGCCGGCGATGTCGGCGCGGCGTGGCACAGCAGCGCGTGCGAGCAGCGGCGATGCGTACTCAGCGTGGCAGTACGCCGACCACCGACCGGGCGGTGCCTTGCGTGCGCGACGTCCGAGACAGCACCAACATTTGGCGACACAAAAGCCCCGCACAACACCATCGTGAGCAGAATCACGAAAAGCTCTTGCGCACGCGTTCGCGAGGCACATTCAACAGCTGCACGCGGCGCTGACGCTGCGCATTGAGGACGCCGAGATCGAGAGAACAGTACCACTGTACACGCTCAAAAGAGGCTAGGAGCTGTTGCTGTGCTTCATGCGGTGGCATGGAGACGCAGACGCAAGGCCGATTGATGCTAGACGCTGGATTGCATTCATCGCGAAGGAAAGATTCGTTTAATTTTTCCACTCTCGTTCCTTGCCTAACAACTACCGGTACCTAAGGTTGCGCTTTCGTAAGAGTTCTCCCCTAACGTTATTCATGCAGCAGATGCATCGACTAGCCGCTCCGCCTCTCGTGCGTCCTCAGACCGGACCGTGCCGTCTTCGTTCTCCATCATCGCAGGCGATGAGTCCGAGTTCGAGTTCGAGTCATCACCGTCAACCTCCTTTCCGGGCACGGTGTGCATGCCCTCCTCGATGTCAGCAAACGACTCGATCGCACCGTATTTGTCGTCGTGCGTCACGGTCGGCGTGTAGTTGTAAAGGCCATCCTGATCAATATCACGAGCCATCACAAATGTCCAGAACGAATGGAAGCCGCAGTAGAACATCGAGATCACCAACGCGATGGAGAGCAGCGCCAATGAAGTGTACTGCGTGGTCGTCTGGGCCTGTGTTGCCCATTCTACGCTGAAGATAAGGTTCCAGTAGAAGAAGACCGGAAGGCTGCACGAGGACTGCGGAACATTTGCGCCACACACCATCTGCGCCGTGGTCAGCGCGAACGCGAGCACCAGAAGCACCGCCCAGCAAGCAGCCACACCGATGGTAATCGCACGGCGCCTCTGCGCAATGGCTTGCCAACGGCAGGCAAAGAAGTCGAAGGAAATGAAAACGGCCACAAGGGACAGGAAGAACATCAACGTGGTCATCATGACGGCAATCCAAGAAACATTATTGTTCCACTCCTCCGGCTGGTAGCTCAGCGCAAAGATCCATCCGATGAACGCCGCGAACGCCATCACGCAGCTTGACGTCTTCACAAACGATGCGGTCCTGTCGCGACGGCCAAAGACCTGCTCGCGGTAAATATAGATTGTGACCCACGAAAAGAGGAACCAGTATCCAAAATACGTGATAAACTCCAAGTACGTGGGTGTATCCTGGTAGCCAAACAGCGCACGCAACATGGCAAAGAACTGGTTCTCCTTGTCATTGCAGCACGCCTTGGTCGACCACATGATGGCGTTCCACCACGGCCTCTCAAGCGAGTTGTCTGTCTGGTACAAGCCGAGCCAATCGGCCTCCTGAAACTCGTGCCACGAGCGCGAGAAGAGGCCGGCCGCGAACGCAACCAAGATCATAGATGTGGCCATGAAGAAGGCGCCAATGTTCAGCTTGAGCAGGCCCTTGAACAGCATAATTGACACGACAACGCCAACGATGATACCCAGGACTGCCGGGATTGGGATGGCACGCCAGTCAGTTTCGCCGATCCCGATCATAAAGATGACAACTTCGACTCCCTCGCGGAACACGTTGAGAAACACGCTGCCGAAAATCCACCAATGGGCGTTCTGCTTGTCAAGCTTGTCTTCGATCTGGCGCTCCACGGCGGCGCGCAAGTTCTTGCCCATCATCAGCATCCAAATGATCATCCATGTGATCAAGCATGCGGCGATCAAGTAAATGAAGCCTTCAAAGATGTACATTTTCTTCCCCGTCAGCACTTCGTCCCCAGCGACCCAATAAGGAATGCCGAGACCCAGGCCCACGAGAATGGAGCATCCTACACCTACGCCTGTTCCCCACCACACCCATTTTTTCAGATGATCTGCGCCAGCTCGCGTCACATACGCAAGCATCACACCGATCACCAGCGCGGCCTCGAGCACCTCGCGGAACACGATGAAGAACGCCGGCACACTGAACAGCTGCACCATGCTGGGCAAATGTCACTCCACGCACGTCTCACCAATCCGATCCGAGACCCCGGCGCCCAGCCTGCACAACGACCCCGATAAATGCGTGCGGCTCGACGACCAATTTCGTCCAGCGCGGCCCTCCCCTTCTTTCTTCTGCCTGCAACCACCTTGCGTGTTCTGCCATCCCGCCCAGCACTGGAGAACGCGACCGCCCACGCGCTTTTATAACCGACTGCGCGCGCCGAGATCTCCAGGCACGTGGCGCGATGGTGCGCAGCTTGTGCGACTTGCCCGCCCCGCCCAACGACGGCATGTCCACGCGCTTTCGTGCGGCTAGCTGTACCGTGGATCTTTTAGGGGAGCATCGCTTCCCACCCGCCTCCCGCATCCTCGCGATGAGCACACTGTACCCATTGTACGCACTGTACATACTCCTTGAATCAACGCCGTTTTGCTACGAAGATCGCACCTCAATCTGAGCGGTGCGATTCGCGCACGGCTTATCCGGCGCGTTCCCGTCAAAACGCGCCGGATTTGCTACAAACTGAAACGTTAGCTTCCCCTCCACAGCCATTGAACTATTCCGTAGTCTGCAAGTCTGCAACAAGCTGCGCAAAGGGGGACACAGCGCGCGCCTCTGATTTTGAGGCAGACGACTATGCACCGTGGACACGCGCACCATGTCTGAAACGTGCGTGCTTCGCCGGCGAAACCAAACGTGTTATGTGCTCACCACTGCAAAATTGCTTTCTCAGTCGTGCAGCCCTTGCCGAAAGATCTCCTCCTTCAAAGTGAGTTCGGGCCGTCGTTCCACGCCCACGGTCTCGCACCGATCGCCCTCCGTGTTGCAGCAAAAAAAGCATTCGCCTGGCTCGGGCTGCCGGCGACTTCCGCCGGCGTGGAAGAACTATGCTGCCAGCCGTTAGAACGGCTTCTGGAAAGAGCTTCCACTCCACTGGCGCCAAGCCCATGCTATGCCACGGCCCCCAGCACGGCAACCTTTCCGCTCCGGACGCAACCCAACACATGCCCAACGGGCCCCGGCCGCGCAGAATGCGCGACTGGTGCGGTCCCACAGCAGACGTCACGCGACATGTGTCATCGGTGGATGACAACGCGCATGAACACAACTTTGTCCTCGCCTCAGCGCCTAGCTGTTACCGAACAAAAGCCGCGTTCTGCGAGGCCGCAGCGGAGAGACCCAGAGCCGATGGGCGGTTTTCACACAAGTACAGTGGACACGCAAGGTACAGCGGTTGGTGCGCCAAGCGCGTGAGGCGCGGCGCCGCAGGCGTCGTTGTGTTGGATAGCTCGGGGCCTGAAGACGGGAAGCAGCAGGATGTGATTGACGTCTTGCACGACGCACGAGTGGCAAGGAAGACACTGTGCTGCTCTGTCTTTATCGCCATCGAGAAAGGTAGGCAATGTGAAACTGGCGCCGGGCAGCCTCTCGACCGGTCGGTGATGAACATCTGTGGAGCCGAGCGAGGCCTCGGTCAGCTCACATGCATGGTGAGATGGGATTTGCGGGCCAACGCAGGCTTTTACTTCTGCGCGCTGCGATCCGTGCCGGCCAGTTGCGCAGCTCAATTCTCGTGAGCTCACATCGGTTACGCGCGCGCGCGCGCAGGTTGTCGAGCGCGATGGCAGAGGGGCAAGGCACAAGACGTCGTGTCCGTTTTCTGTTGACGCCCAGCATTTCCGCAAGCGATCGCGAGTCCAGAGGGAGACGGATCAAACACACCACTCGGCACACGTGCCGAGGCTCTGTAAGTCCCGCAACAGACTCGTTGAACAATCTGCCAAACGTCCCGTTTATTTTTGTGGCTGGATTCCTAGTAAACACGACGAATTTGATAGAGAACAGGTCGAGCGTAGTAGTTGGATTGGAAGAGATGCGCTGCATGAAGAATTTGAAGCGGGGAGGAGAGGGAGAGGCTGAAGAACAAGCGGAAGAAAGGAGCGAGTAAAAGTGCAAGGGCAGGTGGAAGGAAGATGGGGTCGAAGAAGGCAGGTGGCGCCGGCAAGGCGACCGAGGAAGTGCTGATTATGAGGATGGTTGCGGCGTCTGAGCTGGTGGATCATAAGCCGTGGGTGTACGAGGAGAAAGAGAAGGATGGCACCATGCAGGCGATGCGCTTCATTGCGGCGCAGCAGTTTCTGCTGTCGTGGCAGACGGGTAAGGTGCCAGTCGGGTGGTCCCGCCCGCGCAGGATCGAGGATTTCCAAGACATGTACGGCGAGGAAGTCGTCAAAAAGGCGCAGGCCAGGGTCGCCAACCACAAGAAAGAGCTGGCCGAGAAGGAGCAGATCAGGCTCACTAAATTCTTGAACGCCGTAGCCGGAGGACAGGAGCTCGCGCCAGAATCAGAGGCATCCGCGCTCGAGTCCAAAGCCTCTGTTCAATTGAGTAAGATGGTCGGGGAAGGTCTCGTGGATACCCAAATGGCCATGCCGCTGGGTCGTGGCTCCACAACGGTCGATAGGTCAAAGGTGCTTCAGTTCCAGAAGGATATGGAAAAGGACCTTGAAGTGTATGAATTGAGACGCTCTGCCAGGACGGACGTCTACCAGGATCGGCCGATACTGGCAGTGCATGATGAGGATGACGCCGGGCAAAACGCGGGCGCCGCGACCATTGCGGCCACGGCGACTGCCACGAGTTCATCCTTAAACCGGGAAGCCTCCTCTTCGTCTTCATCGGCACCGCAGGCCGCTTCAGAAACACCAGCCCCTGCTGCTGCGGGTGGCGATCCCTATGCGGGTAAATCCAAGGCGTATATAATGGCAATGGAAAAGAAAGCGCAAAAAGATAAGGAGCTGAAGGAGAAGCTGGACAAGGAGCGCGCGGAGCAAGAAGCGTGGGAGCAACACAAAACGCTTGAGCGCGAGAAGTCGAAGCGAATGGACGAGATGGCCAAGGGCCAGAAGTCTCGCAACAAGCTTGTAGACTCATCGGACGATGATTCAAGTTCGAGTGGCGAATCGGACGAATCAGACGAATCGGCGGATAAGGACGCAGCTGCCGCAAGCTCAGAGAGGCCAGCTGTAGAAGACGAGAAGGAAGCAGATCTTGTGGCGCCTCCTGAGCCACCAAGTTTGGTCGCGCCTGCGCATGCCTCGGAAACCCCAGAGCGCTCTGATACAGTGAAAAAAGATGCAGCAGAAGAGGCTATTCCGCCTGTGAACATGTGGCGTTCCGTGCTCAAGTCAAACAAGACGTTACCTGATACACCTTGCGAGCCGTCAGCACCAGCACCGGCACCGGCACCGACACCGGCACCGGCACGCCCCGAGGAGTCGAAAAAGGAGGAAGAGGCTCCTACAAATATGTACAAGTCGATGCTCAAATCACACAAAAAGTTGCCAGACACAGATGATGCGGCGCCTGCGTCAGCATCGCCAGCTCCGGCGCCATCCAATGAGGCCCCTGCCAACCCATGGGGCTCAGTGCTGCGCTCGACCAAGACCTTGCCAGACACAGAAAAAGCACCTGTGGATGCAAAAGAGACTGAGCGTGAGACGCCTACGCCCGCGGAATCCGCGTCAGCGAACCCGTGGGGTTCAGTGCTGCGATCGACCAAGAAACTGCCAGATACAGAGGAGGCACCTGGGGATGCAAAAGAGACTGAGCGTGCAACACCTACGCCCGCGGAATCTGCGTCAGCGAACCCGTGGGGTTCGGTGCTGCGATCAAACAAAAAAGTGCCAGATGCAGAGCAGGCGTCAGGGGATGCCAAGATGACGGATCTTGAACCTGCTACTCCTGCAGAATCTGGATCGTCGAAGCCGTGGGCTTCCGCGCTACACCCTGGCAGTGGCAAGCCTCCAGTGCAAGAAAAGGAGAAGGAGGAGAAAGTGCCGGTGGTCGCGGAATCACCTTCGTACGATGTGGCTCGCTCTCGATGGGGCACGACGCAAAAGTCGAACGATTCTAGTGCGAAGCAAATTCCAGATGCATCACCTGTAAATGACGGCGGCAGCAGCAGCAGCAAGAGCAATCCGTGGGGAGGTGTTCTCAAGAAGAGCCCTTCGTCTGTCGAGGAGCCCAAGCCTGGCAGCGACGAACCGCAGCCTGTGAGCGAGGAGGTCAGTACACCGAGCTGGTTTAAAGACATGGATCGAAAGGGCTCAGCGGACCATGTTGCGCCTGCTGCGGCCGTTGAATCACGCGATGCAAGACCACTTGCCGGCGCGGTTGCGCAAGTGGAGGCGGACGAGCAGCCGTCGCGGCCGACATCGAAGCTGTCTGCGTCGCTCACGCCCGAGGGCCAAGCCGAGCTGGAGGCGCTACACGCGGAGCGCGAGGAGCTGCGCAAGGATCTGGAAGCCAGCTTGAGCATGATTGGCAAGCTGCAGGCGCGCTTCCAAACCGTCGAGAAGCGGCTGGACAACCTGTTCCACCCGAGCAGCCATAAGTGAAAAGCACGCGTTTCACGATCAGTAAAGAGCCGTAGTGTACAGTGGGCCGCTGAGATGCGCGCGGGGGTTCGGCGCGACTGTAGGCCGCTCGTGTCTTCGGTGCGCATGCCGCGCCGGAGATCGGACGAAGAGATCGCGCGCGTGACAACGGCGCGTTCGAATCATGGCTGGGTGGCTTGCATTCTGCTGGGGCGCCGCGGGTTCGACCAGCTCCAGCCCCGCCTTGAGCTTGAGCTCGCCGCTCGTGCCCGTCGCGTCCGCGCATCACGGTCTTGCCTGCGCGTGCGCACCACGTAGGGGAAACGCTCCACGCGTCTTTGCGCAGCGCGCGAGCACCCCGCACCATCGAAAGAGGTGTGCTGCGACACGCCGATTGGCGCGCGTCAGCGCGGACGAGGATGAGCCAGGCATCTCGCTGGATGAGGAGGAGGACTCGGAAGATGGCGTCGTCAGCGACACAGTCGACGCGTCGATCCGCGCGCGACAGAAGATGCTGGAATCGCCGAATCTTGCGCTCGGAATTCCAGAGCTGCATCCCCAGAGCGTCGAGTTTGAGTTGCACGGCCGCAAGATCTCCCTCGAGACTGGGAAATTTGCCCGTCAAGCAGGAGGTGCGGTCATGGTTCGCGACGGAAGTACGATGGTTTTCAGCACGGCGTGCAGCGCGCCGGCTGAAACCGTGCAGGATTTTCTACCCCTTCGTGTGGATTACGCGGAAAAGCTTTCTTCCGCCGGGAGGACTGCAGGTTCGTACATTAAGAGGGAAGGTCGACCCTCAGAGCGCGAAATTCTGACATCGCGGCTGATTGATCGGCCGCTCAGGCCGATGTTCTTGGACGGCTATTACGACGAGGTGCAGCTGTTATCAACCGTGTTCTCCTTTGACGGCATTCATGCGGCGGACACGTGGGGCATCTGTGGCGCGGCGGCGGCGCTGCATATTTCAAGTATTCCGTTGCAGAAGGCCGTCGCCGCCGTCCGTGTTGTGCACGTCGATGGCACGTTTGTAGTGAACCCGACCGTCGATGTCATGGCGCGCGCAGACTCGGATATTATCGTCGCGGGGACCGACTCGGCAGTGCTAATGATAGAAGGGGCGTGTCATTTCTTGACGGAGCAGCAGATCCTCGAGGCTATCGTGCTCGCTCAAGAATCGATTGCGATCATTTGTGCCGCCATGGACGCGCTTCGCCAAAAGGCAGGCAAGGAAAAGGTTGCCACGCGTGTGCTGCAGATCCCCGACGGCTTGATTGAACAGATGGCCTCGCGGGCCGCCGGGCTTGACGAGGCGTTTATGGTGATTGGCAAGAAGGACCGCGAGAAGGCAGTCGAGATTATCAAGAAGAACATCTGGGAAGGGCTTGCACCGACTGCCGAGGATATTGCCAAGGACCCAGAGGCAAGTGCGATGCGCTCAGTGTTACTGAAGGTGGCATGGAAGAAGTTTGCGTCGGATTGCATGCGCCGCATCATTGAAACCACCGGTATTCGGCCAGACGGACGAGATTGCTTCTCAGTACGTCCAATTTGGATCGAGCAGACGCCACTCCCACAGACACATGGCTCGTCCCTGTTCACGCGAGGCGAAACACAAACCCTCGCCGTTGCTACCTTGGGTGGGGAGGACGCGTCACAGCGCTTTGAGTCTTTGCTCGGCGACGGCGCGTCACGCTTCTATCTGCAGTACTCATTCCCGCCGTATTCTGTGGGCGAGGTCGGCCGTGTGGGCGCACCCGGCCGGCGCGAAATAGGTCATGGCAAATTGGCCGAGCGCGGCTTGGCTCCTTGCTTGCCCTCACGGGCCGAGTTTCCGTACGTCATTCGCCTGGAATCAAATATCACTGAATCAAACGGCTCGTCGTCGATGGCATCCGTATGTGGCGGTTGCCTGGCCATGATGGACGCTGGCGTGCCTCTCAAGGAACACGTGGCAGGGATCGCCATGGGTCTGATTTTGAACGCCGAGGACAAGCGTGTAACGGTGTTGACAGATATTCTGGGCCTAGAAGACGCATTGGGGGATATGGACTTTAAAGTGGCCGGGACCGCCGATGCGATCACGAGCTTGCAGATGGATATCAAGGTCGAAGGTATCACGGTGGAGATCATGTCGGAGGCGCTCTCGCAGGCCAAGAAAGGCCGGCTGCATATCCTGGAGCAGATGAAGGCAGCGTGCCCGTCTCATCGCGCTCAATTGCCGCCGACTGTGCCGCGTATCCGTACGCTCGCGATCCCACCATCAAAGATCGGAGAGCTCATTGGCCCAGGCGGGAAGAAGATTCGCGCGCTGGTCGAGGAGTGCGGTGGTGAAGAGAAGCTTAGCATCAACATTGAGCAAGACGGCATGGTGAGCTTCTCGAGCTTTGATGATGTGATTCTTGAGATGGCCATAAAGCGAGTGCAGGGCGCAACCATGGAAATCAATCCTGGGACAAGATTCACCGGCAAGGTGTCGAAACTGATGCCGTTTGGTGCGTACGTCAGCCTGGTACCTGGAAAGGAAGGATGGCTGCATATCTCTGAGGTGGAAATCGGGCGCACCAGTAAGATTGAGGACGTGCTGAAAGAGGGCGATGAGATTGACGTGGTCGTGATTGAGAGAGGTCGAAACGACAACCAATTTCGAGTGAGCCGGAGAAATGTCCTCATCGTGGACCAGGGCCTGACGCGCGAACAGGTTGCCGAGATTGTCCGCGCAAGCAGTCCGCCAGACTCGGATTCTGAAGTCACACCGGGCTCGAACTCGGATGGGAATAGCAGGAGCCCTGCAGCAGGTTCAGCATCGGGCGCACCTCGGACACGTGAGCTACGAAGGAGCAACGGCGGCGGACCACGCTCTCGTGACGGGCCCGGAGCTTCAAGACGGACGACTGGCAGCACCGGAAACACTGGAGAAAGGCCGTCTGGCGGAAGCAGCCCGTGAACGCCACAGACCACTGACTTTAAGTGGCCGAGGGTAGAGTAGAAGAGGACGAAGGTGAAAAAGAGAAGGGTAGTTCAACTGCTTGCCGTGCGTTCTGTGTCCATGGCGAAGATATGGGAGCAAGGACGGTTGACTTTGGATCATTTTCTTCTCGCTCATAAGCCATTCTGGTGGACGGTCTGCGGCTGCCATGTCAGCTCGAATTCTTATGCTAAAAATCGTGCCTTGGGGACATTATGTTCTTTGCATGGCTGAAGTGAACGTCCCCGTGCTCCGGAACCGGATATACTTGGCTGTGGTCTCGGATATCATCTATGCATGAAGACACTGACCCGTGCAGTGTCTGGCTCAAGCTGTCTTGCGCATGGCTACCTTTTCATTCGTGCGCTATCCAAGCGCCCTCCGATGCCACCGCGCGTGCTTAAACCCGTGGTCATGGAGACAACTCTGCGTCGTTGCACCGAATTACCATGCGCTCTTCTGAATCACCATGTAGTCAAATGGCGAGATTAGCCATCCACCTCCTTGTTGGCAGCGAGTCTCGAAACATGAGTTGAGGCTCACATTCATTCGGCCTAACAGTCGCGCGTCCCAGGCCTGATCGCAAAGACAAACGCGGATGCTGCTGAGAAAATGTGCAGACAAAACAACGCCAGCAGCCTCACTGCGCCTTTCTTTCGCACTATGACATGACTTAACGCCGCTTGGATCCAGCAGCATCTAGGCTCATGAGCTTTCGCTCCAGCTCATTCACACGATTAGAAAGCGCAAGACGTTCGTCCAAACTTTCCATTCGACGCTCGAGCGCATCAATGCGGTCAAGGAGGCGCCTGTCATCTCGAGATGCTGGCGTCTGCATTGGCATAGGAACTTCTTTCTGTCGTGAATAATCATACTGATTCTGGCCTTGCATCGTCATTCCGCCTTGCATGTGGTTCATCTGATGGCCCATACCCACATTTGCACCTGACATCATTCCGCCTCCACCGCCGAAGCGGCCTCCGCTACCACCGCGAGAGCTGCCGTACTGGAGACCAATGCCGATTCCGTAGCCGGCACCAAAGCCGCAGCCGGCGCCTGTCTTGCTGCCGGGGAACTTGCGCATTACCTGCTTGACGAGATTGACTAGCTGATAGCCGCCAGGCACCTGTCCGATCACATTAAACGGCAGTGAAAATCCTTCAGACACGCCGCCAATTGAGTCGGACGCGGCCCCAACGACAAAGGGCGCCCAGCCGGACCCAATGCCAGCTCCGCACCCGACACCAATGCCCAGCCCAATGCCTGAGCGCAGGCAAACTGGGCCCACGCAGAAAAATGTGCGCTCGAGCTTCCGCACATCAAAGCTGCGCGCGCGCTGCACCAGAGCCGCCTGCAGCGACGATCCCGGTGGTTGCACCACCGGACTTTTCGCCGTACCCACAGCTTCTGCAGCACTCTCAGCCATGGTTTTCGCGCGTCCAACCAAGTTGCGGGCCGCAGTCACGGACGCGGTCGACGGCGGCAAAATTGAAAAGTGGTTGACTCGATTTTTATGAAAGTTACTACAAATCTGGTTTCGAGGCCCGGTCAATTGCAGCTTGCACAGCAGGACGCGTCGCGATCCTCTCTGCCCACTCGCACATCGTGGGAAACTTTTCGCGAATGCCAAGGAATTCAGCGGCTGTGAGGCCGTCCGGTTGCACGTACGAACCTTGCAAAAGTTGCCACACCCACGGGAAGCAAATCATGTCGGCGACCGAGTACGTTTCGCCGACCAAGTAAGTCTTCTTTCCTTCGTGAAGATGCTTTTCAAGCACGTCGCACAATCGAAGCGCTTCCATTCCGTAGCGCGATACACCATAGTCGCGAGCATCCGCGGCGTCTTTCGGTGCATACACGAAGAAGTGTCCAAAGTTGCCGATGGGAAAGCCTTGTGAGCCCACTTGCCAAATCAGCCAGTTGGTCGCCTCCAGCTTGCTCGCGGGGTCGTTCTCGAAGAAGAATTTCTGCTCCTTTTCGACCAAGTACATCGCAATCGCAATCGACTCGAAGAGGCGCACGGGCGCACCGCCCGGCCCGTTGCGGTCAATCATGGCTGGAATTTTCGAGTTTGGATTGACATCCACAAAGAATTTCTTGAACTGGTCGCCCTTCGAAATGTCGATTCTGTGGTAGTTGTAGTCCAAACCGAGCTCTTCCAGCACGATCGCGACTTTGAGCCCGTTCGGCGTGCCCAAACTGTAGAGGACAAGGTCCTTGTTGGGTACAGGTGCCGGCGCCGGGTCATGCAGGTCTCTCGCTCCTGCGGTCGGTGCGTTAATTTTACCCCATGCATTACCACCCGATTTTTCAAACAGCTCCTCAATACGACGCGGAGCGACCCATACCTTCTCCATCTTGTCGTCCGTCTGCTCAGAACCACTCTTCGTCATCGAGCAAAGCGTCCTTGCTCGTGCACTCCCACTACAGCTCGGACCTTGCCCAGGTACAGCCGCAAACTCTTGCCTCCACTTGTTGACCTGTGGGCCCGTTCTTCTTCCCAGTAGTGTTGATCTTGGTACCAAAGCCGTCCGCACGACAAAGCCCACCCCAAAGCTGTTCATGTCCCCTCCCATCCACGACCTCCACGCTTCATCAGAACCGCTGTGTCGCTCACAGCCTTCTTATACCCAGAGCGCACGCCACTGCTCTATCACCAGGAATTTCTTTTTCTTCCCTCTTGCTGACATGCACTCTGATGCACCTTCCAGCTGGGAGCAGGATGGCGACATGAAAGTCCGTTCGGAGGACTTCTTCTTTTGTGTTCACCCCCGAAGTGACTTGGTCACGCAACTGAATAAGAGGCGGGTGTGTTGTCCACTCCAGCTAGGCGACAGGTTCAACCATTCTACTGCATACTTCGTTTACTTGCCAAACTTGAAAAACCCGCCATCCGAGCTCTCCTTCCCTCTAAGTTTCTCCAACGTTTTCTTCTCCTCCGCTGACACTCTGGTCGGGATAGACACCTTGATGGTTACATAATGGTCACCGCGGATCGCCTTGTTCCCCAGTTTTGGCACGCCCTTCCCTCTGATGCTCAACTGGGTGTCTGGCTGCGTGCCCGGCGCGATCTTGAGCTTCACGTCGCCGTCCAGCGTGTCGACCTCGATTTCGGCGCCCAAGATCGCGTCGAGGTATGAGATGGACACATCTGAAAATACGTTCATGCCTTGCCGTTTAAAGGTCTTGTGCGGTTGGACTCGTACCATCACGTACAGGTCGCCAGCTGGCCCGCCGCGCGGGCCAGCATCGCCCTCGCCGCGAATACGCAGCCGCGAGCCCGTGTCGACGCCTGCAGGCACGGTCAGATTGAGCGGCTTCGAAACCTGATTACGTCCTCGCCCGCCACAAGAACTGCAAAATTCCTTGACCGTATCGCCCTCGCCGCGACATGTCGGGCACGTGGTTGTCGACTGGAAGTCGCCCAGCGGGGTGCGCGTAACTTGGATCACCATACCCTGACCGCTACATGTCCCACAGGTGGTGCGCGAAGAGCCTTCTTTAGCACCAGAGCCCTTGCATGTCTTGCAGTTTTCGAGGCGCGAGAAGCGAATCGAGTGCTGCCCGCCGAATGCAGCGAGATCGAACGGAATTTCCACGTCAACACGCATATCTTCGCCCGGCTGCGGGCCCGTCGACCTTCGTGACCGCGCGCGCGCGCCGCCTTGTCCGCCAAAGAACGACTCGAAGACGTCTCCAAACGGTCCAAAGTCGCCAAAGTCAGCAAAGCCCGCGCCACCTGGCCCAGCGCCGGCGGCAGCGCCCTTTACACCGGCCTCACCAAACTGGTCGTACCGCTTCCTCATGCTTGAGTCCGACAGCACTTCGTACGCCTCTGTGAGGCTTTGGAACTTTTCCTTTGCGTCTGGTGAGTCATTCACATCCGGGTGATATTTACGCGCGAGGCTTCTGTACGCCTTTTTGAGCTCTGCGTCTGTCGCGCTCCGACTGACGCCCAGCCGCGCGTAATAATCGCTACCGTCCATGCGCACCTGCGCGCCCCTGCGTGCAGCGGCGCGACCGCTGTAACCGGCGCTTCTAACGCGCGCACGAAACTGGCCGCGAGCATACGAGTCCGTCCTGCTACCACCACTACTACTACACGCGCTACTTCTCCCACTCACACCACGCACAAACGAACCGGCGCCCGCGCCCACCACCGCGGCGTCCGCACCCACAAACCCCAACATGGTTTCGTTGCCGAGGTCGTCCGCTTCGAGTGATCGTCCACTGTTGCCAACCCCGGCTTGCTCTCTCAGATCTGCACCACAGACCAGTTCCCGCGCGCGACCGCGTCCCTCCGTGCGTGCTTGCCGCGTGTCCACTCGCCCTCCAGCCGAATAACCTCTCGTCGCTCCGTTCTTCTCCACCTCTCTCCCCTCCATTCAATCTCCACGCGCCACTCCAACGCGTCCGCGCTGCGACCGCCGGCACCGCCACATGCCAGCTCGAGCGCGGTACAGCGAGGAGGTACAGCCAGAAACATCCAGAAGCAGGTTCAGTTCATAGGAACGCCTAGGTACAGTGCATCGACTCGGATGGTCACGGACGAGCAGCAGCGGTGTGCCGATGCGCCGTGGTCCACAGACGAGCGGCGGCGGCTCTTCGGTGCCGAGGCTTGCCGGCGGCCACCGTCAACACCACCAGCGCGAAGAAGAACTTGTCCGTGGGCGATCCTTCCATCTCGCGGAAAACGCGCGAGGCCCTGGAGAGCCATGCGCAGGTTGAGCAGGACGAGGCCAAGCGGAATGTGGCGAACACCCGTTGGAACAAGATGCACGCGTCCTTCGCATGAATGAAAGAAACCGGACTGGCAAATGGGCGCCGTGGCGATTGGGCGGCTTGCATCGGCACCGCGCGAGTTTGGACATCCGCGCGTTCTCGCTCGCGCGTGCACCACCCTGGGCCCGGACCGGCAGCAGTTTGCGCGACGCGCCGTGCTCGCTCACTACAACTGGCCGTGCTCGCTCACGCCTGTTCGTGCCGCGGGTGTACAGCGACCTCGCTGTACCTGCGTCGTTCACTCGTCCCCTGAACTTTTTTTTTTCTGCGTTCGCGGTGCCGCGCGGCGCACGTGCGCGCGCGTGTTGTGTGCGTGGGGGGCGTGGGGGGGGGAGGAGGGAAAACGCGGCTTGGCGCACGTGCTGTTGTATGAAAGCGCGGCGCTTTTATAGAGACGCCGCCGGTACATGGTGGGGGGGAGCGGGCGGAAGGGTGCGGTGGTGGTGGTGGTAGGGGGGTTTGGGAGGGGGTTGGGGAGGAGGGGAAGGGACAGGCACGGAGGGACGGAGGGAGGGCGATAGATAGAGAGAGAGAGAGAGAGGGGATGGCGATGGCGGAGGCACGGGAGGCGGGGGATGTGGCGACGATTGAGGAGAGCATGGCGGTCATGAACTTGCAGAATGGAGGCGTGGCGGGCGCGGGCGCAGCGGCGATGGCGGGCGTGCCGCCCGGCGCGGCAAACCCGATTGCCAGCGCGTCGCTGTACGTGGGAGACCTGCACCCGGACGTCACCGAGGCAAACTTGTTCGAGGTGTTCTCTGCCGTCGGACCGGTGACCTCGATTCGCGTGTGCAGAGATATGGTCACCCGCCGCTCCCTCGGCTACGCATACGTCAACTTTAACAGCGTCGTGGACGCCGAGCGCGCGCTGGACACCATGAACTTTTTCGCCAGCCCAGCGACAAAGGATAAGCCGTTGCGCCTCATGTGGAAGCACCGCGACCCCAACGTGCGCCGCTCGGGGCAGGGCAACGTGTTTGTGAAGAACCTCGACAAGTCCATCGACAACAAGACGCTGTACGATACCTTTTCGTCCTTTGGAAACATCATGTCGTGCAAAGTCATGACAGACGAGCACGGAGAGTCGCGCGGGTACGGCTTCGTGCACTTTGAGACGGCTGAGGCCGCGGACGCCGCCATCGCAGAGGTGGATAAGAAGGACATTGCCGGCAAGCCAGTGTCCGTGACGCACTTTAAGAGCAGGAAGGAGCGCGAGGCCACCGGGGAATCGCGCAGCGTATTCACAAACGTGTTCATCAAGAACTTGCCCGAGTCGCACGCGAACGAGGCCAAGTTGCGTGAGATGTTTGGCGTGTACGGCGAGATTACGAGCGTGTTTGTACCAACAGTGGGCAAGCAGGCCGAGGAGGACGACAGCGAATACTCGACAGAGCAGCAAGGCGGCAGCACCGTCGGCTCCAAGGGCTTCGCGTTCGTCAATTTTGAAAGCCCCGAAGCAGCCGCAAAGGCGGTGGATGAGATGGATAACAAGGAGGTCGAGGACAAAGTGCTATACGTCGGGCGCGCACAGAAGAAGTCGCAGCGTGAAACCGAGCTTCGTGCCAAGTACGAGCAGGCAAAGATGGAGCGCATCCAGAAATACCAGGGTGTGAATCTGTTTGTGAAGAACCTGAGCGACGACGTGACCGAGGACCGCCTCCGCCAGGAGTTCATGCCGTATGGCACCATCACATCGTGCAAGGTCATGCTGGATGACAAGGGAGCGTCGCGCGGGTTTGGCTTTGTGTGCTTTTCGCAGCCAGATGAGGCCACCAAGGCCGTCACCGAGCTGAACGGCCGAATTCTTGGGCAGAAACCGATTTACGTGGCGCTAGCGCAACGTAAGGATGTACGTCGTGCACAGCTCGAGGCGCAGATGGCGATAGGCCTGAGCGTGCCGGGCATGGTACCGGGGGGCCCCATGTTTGGCCAGCCCGGCGCGGGCATGTTTTATCCGCAAGCAGGCATTCCGCCGGAGCTTCAGGGCGCCGCGGCTGCCGCGGCAGCAGGACGACAGGGGCCTGGTGCCGCTGGTTCGCCCTTTTTGAACCAGCAATATCTGGCCGCGATGTCGCGTGGAGGTCCTGGCGGCCCACAAATGATGATGCGAGGTGGCATGATGCCGAGCGGCGCGCCGGTCATGTACGGAATGCAGCCGGTGCCCGGTGCGAACAGAAACGTACGCCAGAACCGTCAGCGCGGCGGCATGCAGGGTGGTGGGCAACCGGGCATGGGCGGTGGGCCAGCTGGTCCAGGCCACCCCATGTACGCCAACCAAGGGATGCGTGTTAACCAGGCAGTAGCCAACGGGCGCGGTCGGCCTGCGGGCAATCAGCCCCAATTTAAGTATACAGCGACAGCGCGAAATGCGGCGGGTCCGGGTATGGTGCCTGGAGCGGTGCCTATGTACAATGAGCAGGTGTCTCAGCAAGCCATGGTGCAGGACATGGGGCTGACCTTGGAGATGCTTGCGAACGCGCCGCCACAGCAACAAAAGACGATCTTGGGTGAAAGACTGTACCCTCAAGTCTTTGAGAAGAACCAAGAGTTTGCGGGCAAGATCACCGGCATGTTGCTGGAGATGGACAATTCGGAGATTTTGCATTTGCTCGAGTCTCCAGAGGCACTGGACGAGAAAGTGAGCGAAGCACTCGACGCATTGATGCAGCACTCTGCGTCTTCGTAGAAGGCCGAGGAGGGGGGAAGGTAGCGAGCCGCCGTGGCGCCGACATTGTGGTGTTGTGCGTTTGTGTTTGTGTGTGTGTGTGGCCGTGATAGTTGACCGAGGCCGCATGTGACCGAGCGCGCTGGTCTTCTTCGTAACTTGAGCATCTTTAGATGAAAAAGGAAAAAGCCGGAGAAAAAATAGAAAAGCCGTTTGGAAAAAAAATTGAGTAAAAATTGGAAAAGTTGATGAGAAGCGCAGGAACGCCGACGTACGCGGACGCGACGTTCGGCTCCCACCGCGCGATCACCAGCAGAGCTGATGGAGCCCATCTCTTTTGCTGCTTTCTTGTTGTCTGTACGTTTCTCGGACCATGTGCCTTGCATTTGTGTAAAATCTTGCACGAACCTATCGAATGCATGTATGGATGGTCGATCGCATCTCTCGACCTGCTGGCCGGGTTACCCTCAAAGGGCGATCGTCGGAAATTTTATCGCTCGTGGTCAAAAGCCTTGCCAGGTATCGTGGTACGCAGAGAGAAAAAGACAACGCAGCGCCTGGCGCATCATCCTGACATCGATGCTTCTGGTGGTCGTAGCTTGGAGCAGACGGAAGCTCGACTGTTGGTGCAGATCATGAAGACGTGTGTGATAATTCCGGCGCTCAACGAGGAGCAAAACGTCGCGCGTGCGGTGCACTCTGCACGCGCGGCGTCTGGAACGGATGTACGAGTGATTGTCGTGGACGGTGGATCCTCTGACAAGACGAGGCGCGCAGCGCGGCGCGCAGGTGCGCACGCGGTACTGAGTTGCACGGAGCGCGGGCGCGGGGTGCAGATGAATTTTGGCGCGAATTCGCGGCACGCCAAGGATGCGCAAGCGCTCGTATTTTTGCATGCGGATGCAGTTCTACCTGCCAATTATACAGCGAGCGTGAAGCGGCTGCTGTTCGAGGAGTCACCACCTGCCGTTCTGGGCGCGTTCCGGCTGCGCATTGCTGGCGCGTTGCGCGGCGTGCGCTTGGTCGCGTGGGGAGCGAACATCCGATCCCGCCTCCTGGGTTTACCGTATGGCGACCAGGCGCTCTTCCTACGACGAGAAACGTTTGACGCCGTGGGTGGTTACCCAAAGCTCCCACTGCTGGAAGACGTGCGCCTGGTGCAGGCGTGCCAGAAGCTGGGCGCGATCCGCATTGCGCCGCAGGACGTGGCGGTCAGTGATCGACGATGGCGAGTGCTAGGCGTTGCGCGGACCACGCTGCTCAATCAAGTGATCATGCTTGGCGACGCGCTCCACGTCGATCTGCACACGCTTGCCACCACGTACCGCGCGTCGTACCAGCGCGCAGCCGAGCAGCGCTCCAAACGTCCGTCCGCCCGTCCATAAGTCAGTCCCAAGCATATCAAAACAGCCGAATTTACTACGCACTTTCGGTCCCGGCCCCAAAACTTTTGGCGCGAAACGTGTGTTCTGAACATCTTTCAGTCGCTGCCACGCTTGTGGAGAAGCGAGAGCAGGACAGAAAGTGGAGGAGAGGGTGGTTGAAACAGACTGTCATCTTGAAATCATGGGCAAGCGCAGCGGAGCGCAACGTGTCTCAGACGCTGCCGCGTCCAAGCCGAGCGCTGACAATGCGTCGCGCTCTGGTGAAGCGCGTGGGACGGCGAAGTCCGACTTGCCGAGCTTGGACGGCGCGCAGGAGAAGAAGAAAAGTCTGTATGACGTGCTGAATGTTCCGTCGGACGCAAGCACTGCCGAAATCAAGCGCGCGTATCGCCTGCTGGTGCTGAAAGTGCACCCGGACAAGAGCGCAGACCCGGACGCCACCGGAAAGTTCCAGGCTTTGCAGAAAGTGTACGAGGTGCTTGTCGATGACGACAAACGGCGGGTATACGATGAGACGGGGCGTGTGCTTGGTGATGGCGAAGAGGATGATGTGCTCGGTGACCTGGCCGGCAAAAGCTTTGAGCAATTATACGAGTACTATCGCGCAATGTACAAGAAAGTCCAGGAAGAGGACATTGTTGCGTATCGCTCGGTGTACCGTGGCAGCACGGAGGAGCAAGAGGACGTCAAGGAGCACTATGAACGCTTTGATGGAGATGTATCTGGCATACTGAATTACATTCCCTACAGTGAGGAGCACGACTTGCAGCGCCTGATCGAAATGATCGACGCGCTCCTAAAGGCGAACGAGCTGGAGGAAAGATCTAAATATGCTAAAGCCAGGAAAACGCTCCTCCAACGTGCATCCAAGAAGGCGCAAATTTCGAGCGCCCAAGTTGCAGAGGAAGCGGCGAGCACATCGAGCAAGAGTAAGACCAAGACGAAGAAACGCGCGTCGACTGTGCGAGGAGCCCAGCACGACACGCTCGCGGACAAGATTCTCTCGAAACGCAACGAGCGCGAAGCGCAGTACGACAGCCTCATGGATGCGCTCGAGAAAAAGTATGCAGCGACGGCCAAGCCCGCGAGGAAAAAGTCGAAGAGGGTGTAAGGATGGATTGGTTGGATTTATCTACGAGCGATGCAGCAAACGAGTATGATAAATTTCAAAAAGCAGGGCGGTCGGGAGGCGCGGCGGCAGAGCATGCGCCTCGTGCACGGATGGGCATTTCGATCAGCTTTGAGCGAACATGCGTCTCGATTTGGGCATGAAAGCCATCAGTGATTTTGCCTTGGCTGACATCGCCTGCATTTCCAAGGCATACCGATCGGTGACACCTCGATCAAGGATTGCGATCCTTGAAGTAGGGACAGGGGATATTAGACGCAGTATTCAGTGCTTTGATACTGCATCGTTGCACCGGCGCAGAGCGTGGTATAGTCACAACTACATGTTGATCCTTCAATGCACGAACACCGCCCTCAGGAGGTGGCCCACGTGAGACGCAGCGAACCGATCCTCTGGTTTGGCGGCTCAGCAAAAACTCCATGAGGGTTTTGGCATCAGGCATAATGATCTTCCAAACGCGATTTGCAAAAGAAACTTTAGCGCAGCCGATAGCAGCTGCGAGCTCCTGTTGTTTAGATTCCCTGCACGTACACTCGCTGGACATAGCAGTATTCGTGGACACACCAAACGCTTGCAATTCAGCCAGGAACGAGTAATACGAGGCATGGCGTTTCACAGTTTCTTGTGCTTGGTACTTGAATGCGCCCGTATCGCGCCTCTCAATGCCGTGGGTGCCAGCCTCATTGTACATGTGTGGCTTGACGTAGCCTGCAGGACCAAAATTGACGAGTTTCGTGCAAAGCCTCTGTAGTGAAAACAAAATTCTAAAGTTTGACATCAAGGTACTCAATTCTACGCTTATGCATCGTCGCAAGAGCTTCTGCGACGTCGACGCGAAGCGACCAAACCTGGGTCCTGTGAAGGCAACCGAGGACACAGGATCGTGGCGGTCCAAACCGTCCATGAGCGCGGCAACTATGTCATAGCACAGCGCATCTTCAAACTGCACGATGGTGCGGAAGACCCAATCTTGTGTGACCTCGTCTAGGGTACGAACTTTTGCGCTTACCCTGCGCACGCTGAAGGGCGCCTGCAGTGCTTGACTCCTTACAGAGCACCTGTACGGCAACTGCCTTTTTGGGCGTCTGTGGTGTGAAGCATAGAACGCTGGGCGCGCCAACCGACCAATTAGCCAGGTTCGAACTTATGTTCGGCAATTGCCCTGTCTCGGACCTCGGCAATCTGTCGTAAAGTCGAAATCATCATCCGCTTGTCTCGCGAGTCGTTGATGGTGACACTTGACGTATGGTAACTCCCAATGATCTTCGGCGAATTCACCAAGTGGTGCCTTCCGATTCCTCCCCGTTTCGTTGCCGACCTCATTCTTGCTCGTCTTGGCTTGAGCGTTCGCACTACGCACAGGCCCACTGTTAATAAAAAGTTGCAAGGAGAGCTTGCAAGACATCCGCCCGGAGTTCAGAAGGACGTGCACCATCGCCCGTCGCATGTCACGATGCCAGTTCCGTTCAAGGCCGACACCGCCGTTGATTCAAGTCCTGCCCGTGCCGACCACGCACATCGTCAAAAGTGAAAAGGCGACGAGGGCGGCTCCCCACTGACAGAGACATTTTCTCACCTTCACCACCACGTGGCAGGACATCTGTGTTCTGCCGAATCCGATCACGATGGCAATTAACGGGCGAGAACACGCGCCCGTTACTTTTCCATCAGCTCACAAAAGCAACAGTGCTTATTGTCGCAAAGCAGTGTGAATTTCGACAAATTCTTAGAGAGGCAGGGAAGTGGGCGTCGCGTCAGATGGATGAGCATCAACCGACCAGCGTGGCCAGGTTCGTTGACACGTTGATGGGATGCTGCAGCGTCCAAGTGATGGAAATTGAGCTTCTGTCTTTGCGCTCGTCTGGATGACGAAAAGTGGGGAAAGAGCAGCTGGAAGAGGGACAAAGAAGTGATATCGAGACGAGACCAACATATTGATTAGCTTTTACAATAAATATACAGCAGAGCTGAATTTGTATACTTCACACTGCGTTGTGAGAACAAAGCAAAAGTCCCTTCGAATTACGTCTCCGTCTATCTGAATCATCATACAACTGGACGGCCGTGTCTGCTGAACAGGCCCATAAGCCGAGGCGATACAGTGAGCTTCGGAGACGCACAGTTATGTTTGATATCATGAGCAATCGTGGAAAACCTTGTTGCCACAGGGGCAAAGTCCAGCGGCTCGAACTTGGGCGCCCCTGCACTTCTGCGGAGGTTTGACGTTGGTCGCGCCACTGCATGCAGCCGTTTCCGTTCTGCTTCCGCCAAAATAAGTCGCTCCGCCATCAAACAGTTCAAAAAGTTATCCACCTCCGCCGCAGTCGGTCGCTCTTCTGGCTCCGGGCTCAGTAGCAATTTGATGAGCGCCATGGCGTCTGGTGTGACGCGCTTCCACACAGGCCCGTTGAAGCACACCTTGGCGCGGCAGATAGAAGCCGCCAGCTCCTTCTTCGACTCGCCAGTGAAAGGGTACTCTCCGCAAATGATCGTGTAGGCCAGCACGCCCAGCGCCCACATGTCGGCCTGGCACGGATCGTATTCGGTGTGTCTTTGTACAACTTCCGGTGCCTGGTACTTGAGAGTGCCTGGAAATTGGCGCGGGCTCTCGGCGCTGACGTCGTTCACTCTGCACGCAAAACCAAAGTCGATCAAGGTGGCGCGGAACGTGGAAGAATCAAGAAGCACGTTCTCGAGCTTCACGTCTCGATGCGCAATGCCCATAGCGTGCATGGCCTGGAGCGCCTCCACTATGTCTCCGCAGAGGAGCAAAATCTCATTCTCGGTGAAGGTACGGGACGCGGCCACGTCAAACAAATCTTGCCCGTCAATCAGCTCGGTTACGATGTAAAAGTACTTCTTATCTTCGAACCATCTGATGATGCGCAGCACTCGCTCGTGCGCGATTTCACACAGCATCTTCACTTCAGCTTTGACTTGCGCACGCTGAGCGGCGCCTTCATTCCCTGCTAGCTTGTGAAGGATTTTGATTGCCACCGTGTCTCCTCCTTCACATGTCGCCCGGTACACGGCGCCCTGTCCACCCGAGCCGACCATTTTACCCAGTGTCATACCGTGGTCCGCGAGCGTCTTGTCGCGAATCGATGCGGTCTCGTCGAGCACCGACATGGACGCACTATCTTGATGTGTCACGCCTGCCGATGTCGCCACCGGCGTATTCAAGCTATGCTGCATGGTTGCCTGGGCCTTCTCACTCATTTTTCTCATCGCCCCTGACCTTTTCTCTTCTTACTCACCTTTATCTTCCTTTGTTGCTTGCCCTGCCGAAACCCGCACCGCCTTGCTCCCCACTGTCCGACACATGCGACTCGCCCGCTTTTATACGCGCGGGCCTGACAGGTTCCGCGGAGTTGGCACGCTATGCTTGGAAGCATTCGGCGCTTTTAGGGAATGTCTGCAGCGAAGTCAGAAGCGCGGCTGTCGCTTTGCCGTGTAAAACGACATAGCTGTGCGCATCCGCCTCTACGAAATTTGTGGCCATCGATCACTCCAAGCTGAGGACCCCTCCCCATCCATGTGTGTGCTGCACCTGTACGACACGCTTCCAGACCTGATGGTCAAGACCGAGGCATTTCCCATCCTGTCGTGGAGACAAAGCGCCCGCGCTCCTGCTCTCTCCACCACAAGCCCGCGCACCGTAAAACGCACACTCGAGCGTGCTTGCTAGCGCGACGCGATGCGTTGGAATAATGTTCAACGTATAAACTTAGACAAAAAAAACCCACAAACAAAGCGAGCACGCGCGTCTATCCTGCTCCGCAAAGACCAAAGCGCGATACCGTCTCGAAATTCAAAACAAACACACAAAAGCGCCGACTTCTCGGGTTTAGCGCTGGAACGCCGCGCTGTATCGGGCGTGTGTGTCGATGTGTGCAGGGGGGTGTCCGCGTGTCCGATTGTTTTATGTATGTAAACGACGCGGTTTGATAGAGACGGTGCTCCAAAAAAAGAAGGAGCAAGCGTCATGGCTTGCTATCGGTAAAAAGAAAAGCGCCCGAGGCGTAGAACGGGTGAACCTGGAAAGTAGAGCGGGGCATTTTCTACAAAAAGATGCACCCGCACCGAATCTACGACGCATAAGTACAAAGACCGGATGTGCTATGATCGCCATCACGAATTGCACTCCGGCATGGCGCGCGGTCATCTTGAAGTACAGTTGCGCGGGTGCGTGTTCAGTGCGTGGTGGGTGTCCAGTGTGCGCGCGGGTGTTCGTGCGTGTGCGCGCGTGCGGTGTGCCGCGGAGGGTTACGCGTGTGGCCGAAGCGTCACTTCAGTGTTGCACAAGGTGTTGGCGGATGTGCGGCGCGTGGTCGTGGTGGCGGCGGCGGCGGCGGCCGCCGGGATGAACGTGCGCGGGTGATCATGCGCGCGCTTGACACACGCCGCACGTGTGAATTCGAGCCCGGCGGGACTTTACTTGACCGGCGAGAATGGCGTGCGGGTGCGCCGCGGCCTTGACAGTGACGCACCCGCCGGGCAGCCTGCGCTCGCGCGATTCGTATTCGCAAAAATATTCGATACTCATCGCTTGAGGACACGAGGACCGCGGTAGGAAGAATGCAGCTATATTTGGACGGACAGGTTCGCAGGCACCCCCCTTATCATGGAAAGGTCCCTGCCGATGCGATGAGAACTGGGCATGGCTGGAAGATAGCCACGCTATTCTGGTGCGCCGGATCAAACGCACGCCGAGCACCATGGAAACGACTCTGCCGGTCCATTGAAAATTGGGCATGTCTGGAACATGCATGCTGAAAGCAGCGCTCTCGATCGAAACACGATTTCAGTCGCCGCAGAAGCACGTCCGTTATCGGGCCGGCCTATACTCGTTCTCGGTTGAAGAGAGCACGACTGCGTCCGTTCAGGACACTAGATGCCTCGCCACCAACACGAAACAAGATGGATAACAAGCGGCCAGGCGGCCAGGCGGCTTCCTCTTCGTGGATCCCTCTCTGGGATACTCCGAAATTGTGATTTCCGTGGTTCGGCTCTCGCCCGGATTGGCCGGCCACTTCGGTCGGACAAATGGATTCCTGCGTTCGGGCGAGTCAGACATATCCTTTCTTTCTCTCGTGGATCTGGCCGCAGGCTTTACGTACTCCGTGGTTCTTTCAAAAGAAACGGAACCTCCAGAGTTATTGCCGTCACGAATTTTCGACGACAGCACACCAGCAACCCCTGTCTGATTCCGGCACTTTGCCCAAGTCTGTCCAGCTGTGCCGACACAGTCTCAGTGTTACTCAACTAGAGCCGCGCGTGGGTGGGCCACCAGCGAGCACTGGAAGCATACGATCTGTCGGCGGGGCCATCAAAAACCCCTATGGGCCACCTCACCAACAACACTGCAAAACCGTTTTGAAATCTTTACCTGTCGACAACAGCAGATCCGCTGGTCACTCGACTTTACCGTTTCCTCAGAGCCGGACCGGAGTCCCAGAGCTTTTACCGCGGTGAGCACTTGCTATTCGGAGAATGCAAAGCTGATTCGAGCCGACGCCTTCTGTCAATTCAACCACGCCACGATCACTTCAAACACAGCCAAGGGACAAGGCGACGGGCAGCACGCTGGTTGCTGTCAAAATACTGGATATTGTGGACAATAGCGACGACAGGATTATCTTTCAAGACCCGCGGGGCCGGCCTTCCCTTGGCCTCGATGGGTTGTACAACCTCTGTGTTGCTCTAGACGGCCGGGACATGATGCAAGATATTGTCGTTGACATTGGCATTTCCGGAACATTGATCCCTGCAGCGCGCGACGATGGTGATATTATGTCCACGACGAGATTTCCCGTTGACTTGCAGCCAGTTTGCGACGCCATCCTCGACGAGCGTGCTTCGCGCGAGATGCGATCGCCTATTTTGTGTCCGGTGTGATTGGCTTGAATTTCAAAACCGAGCAATTTCACCGGTTGCACCAAGCCACCGGCATCATAGCAACTGAGTAGCACTGTCGAATGTGTGCCGCATTACGGTTCCGATGCTGGCGCCGTCTCAGATGTTCAGCAAAAATACAACTCTTCCTGTCCTTTTTCGTGGCCTCCAACTCCGGGAATGCACAAACATGGCCACGTGCCTCGGCCAGAATTGAGGCTGAGCAAGGGTGGCTTTGTAGAGGGCGGTGCGCTGCGGCTACATGCGCATACCGAAATCCACGCGCGCCCAAGCGCAGCTTCCGTGACGAGGCGCCGCGATGGACTGGTCGCTGACTGCCCCGCTAGGTTCCAAGTTTGCGGCGCTAGACGCGTGTGTTTCCTCCGCGCTGCATGGAACGCCTCTGATTGCCGCAGGGACGCGGCTCGGGTCCACGTTTGTGTTCCGTCGCGCGGATATTGAACATGAGCAGCCGACGGTGCTTATGCCGCGCCCGCGCTTCTACAATGGCAACGCGCTTAATGACGTGACTTGCGTCGGGTTCTCGGCGGACGCATCGGCGCTCGCGGTGGCATCCGCCGGCGCCGTAGTGGTGTGGGACCTGCAGCAACCTGCTGCGAGCTGCGAGGTCACGCGCTTTGCAGAGAGCGCCGCGCCGCATGTGTGCTTTGCGCTAGAGGACTTTAACGTGCTGGCGTGCTGCTCAGGCACCAAGCCCTCCGTGGCCATTTGGGACGTCAGGGACGCATCGCGAGAAATGATTTCTCTTCAGACGTCCGGTATTCGCGCGCAGTGGTGCCCTTGGGTGCCTTTCTCAGTGGTTACGCTATCAAACTCGGACGGAATCAAGTTGTGGGATCTCCGCATGGCACGTTCACCACGCATCACGGTGTCCACCACAGCAGATAACCCGTTTGTGGCCATGCACTGCTCACCGAATGTCAACTGGCCAGTTTTGGCCACTGGTGATCGAATTGGAAGACTACAGCTGTGGCAGATGGATGCGCATGCTCTGCAGCCTCTGCGAACGGTAAACCTGCCACTATTGGTCCATTCGCTCCGCTTCGTGAGTCCCGACGCACGAGGTATCTTACTGGCCGGTTCAGGGAGGGACAAGGGCGCGGTCACTTCCTCCTTGTACTTGCTGGATACTTTTGATCTTTCGTCCGTGCACGAGGACCACCTCACGCATAGCTTACGAAGTATGGAGACACTTGGGCTTTCCGAAGATTCCGCAGAAGCGCTGCCCCTGGGGCTTTTGTACACCACCGGGCTGCTCGGAATCTACTCGGTTCCGCGCGAGGCGCTCGACCGCTGCACAGGATATCCTGTGAGCGCGGCAATCCGGAAATCTGAGTCAAGCCATTCCGCAGATGAGCGCATCCTGCAGACACCATGCAGCCCTCCCATGGCAGCCAGAATGACCAGCGCGATTTCCTCAGACCAGAAACAGCACCATGAAACCCTGCAATACCACCAACAACGACAGCAGCAGCAACAGCAGATGCAAAACATCGCGCAAGTTCATAGGCAGCAGGTTTCGTGGGACGATGATGCTGCTGGGGTAAATGCTTCCACGGGCGTGGTGGCCTCATTCTCCTGCTCGCTCACCAACTCGAAGAGCAATGATGATATGATGTTTTCGTCGAAGCCTGGTAGCTCCTCGACTTCACCGGGGAGAAGTCCTCCAAACGTTGCGGGCGAGCACCTTGCAGGGTCTTTGAGTCTACCAGTGCTGCACAGTGCCTCTCTTAGCATCGGATCGGGCTCGATTCTCAGCTACCCAAGCGAAGTCGGCGCAGAAAAGAACAGTCAACAGGAGAAGAGACAGATCAACGCACAGCTTGGCCACTTTGGATTCTTTGCCAACAACACAGCCGTGGAAAGTTACGGAGGGAGCGACATAGTCGCCCGACGCGCTGACGATGCCAGTTTGCTCGCACCTCAAGCCGATGCGTCGCCATCCATGCAAATGCCTAATTCTGCATTGCTGCCCGTCCTTTCTTGTACAACAAGGGAGCAAGGTGGGCGTCTTCAAAGCGAAAGTGAGATTTTTTGCATAGGCACTGACGTTCAGGGTCTTCAGTGGGACGTTCCTCACAGCACTGGTCGTGTGCGAATCTGGAATCCGTTCGTGGCAGAACGGAAAAAGGGCTTCGTGCGGAATCATCTCGCTGGACAGTATAACTTCCTGAAATTCGCAGGTCGTACAGACACGGCAACATCACATCAGGTTGGGGCTCTGACGTTCATGGATTTCGTGGAAGCGTGCGACCACAACGCAAAGGTTGCTTCGCAAGCGGGTGAACACGAAGTATGTGTGCTGTGGCAGTCATTACACGCTTTGTTCTGCAGACTGACCGACGCGCACACGCAGAGCGGCGAAGTGAGAGGCAGTGACATGGATGGAACGGTTAACGTGCTCAAAGTGCTCGTTTTGCAGCTCATTTCCTCGCTGAGGGACTTGGCGCCAAACGAAAGCGAGCTAATCGACAGCATCCTCTGCTTTTGTGGCGCATGTGTTCTAGTCCCGTCAATCGTAAGCGCGACTTCTTCCGCCCACGGCAACGTCTCCTCCCGCTTTCAAGAAGAAATCCTCCAGCCAGGACTTCGTCTTCGGGGATGAAGGCGGCATCCATTTTCACGGCTTTGACGAAGCGTACGAATGATGTGGATGGGCCTAAGCTCGAAGCAGGCCAGCAGCTTCCTTGACGCCTGGAAAACCTTGAAACCTGAAAATGATTATAAGAATCACTCCGCAAGGGAATTAAAAGGAATTGTACATTTGTCTCGGTCAGAGAAAGGGAGACACAAAGAAAAAAGGACGGCCTGTTGGCCTGGATCATGGCAAGACCAGAACGTCTGCCGCCGCCTCGCACTGCTGCGGGCGTTCAGTCTGCGCTCGCGTCGGAATATGGGCATGCACCAAACGCAAATGGCGCCGCCGCAGTGACGCAGGTGAATAGCAGAGTCGTCTCGCCCTGGGCGAATGGCAGCGTCACTGTGGCGCGAGAAACATTAGCTGCGCCAGCGGCGCCTATTGTATCTTCTCGGATTCCAATCGGATACGGCCGACAAACGCCTCCGCAGCCGCAGTCTGTGCGTTCCGCGCCTCCCGCTCCGGGTGCGACGTCTGAAGAAATGCAGGCCGTGGCCGATTCGCAAGCGCCGTTGCACGACGAACTCGCGTCGATAGATGAGAATGGGTTTTTAGTGTCCGTGCAGATATATGACGAGCGCAACAAGAGGGTGGAAACACTGCGTCAAGTGGCCTTCGCTGACGGTGTCCGAATCTTGAGAGCAAGAGCAGACGCCGAGTTTCGCGTCCAGGCGTCCTGGTTCCGCCCTTCTTCACTTTTCTTCCCACAGAGCGAGTTTCCGAACTATGCTGAGCTTCTCGTGGACGGGAACAGTGTGTGTCAAAAGTACCTGAAGCGAAAGCCCGATGCTCTGGGCGAGCGCGAGATATGGACATGTGTTTTTGATCGCTTCCGTCCTCCTGGCGACGTTTACCAGACGCTAAAATTTGAGCTGCGCTATGATGTGGACGCTGCCATTGCAGCAGGTGCGACCCTGAGATCCTTGTTTAGTTCAGAGACAGGTGTCGAGGCGACTAGCGCACCTCGGTGCGGAACTTTAACAGTGAGGTTTCGAGCGTGCAAGCCGCTCGGGAGAGTAGGGACAGAAGTCCCTGCCCTTGTTCCTGGCGCTGCTCGAATTGAAAGCGACCCCAGCCGGTCGCTCATTTGCGAGCCAACAGTCGCGGCGGTGCCTGGGTCGGATGCTCCCACATCCTCTTTGCGACTTTTGAAGGTCGAATTTGTGCCTTCTCGTCTGCAGACCGAGATTTGCATGAGGTATCATTCAGAACAGCTCTTCGATCTTCTTGTTCCCGAGGACGCCTTTGTCTCTGATCCGATACATGCGACATTCAACCGCGCGTTAAATGACTGGATCTTTGAACGTGTTTCGATGGATTCAGATGATCATGGTCTGATATCTAACGAAAACAATCTTCTGGCAGCGACGTCTAGAACGCGGAAAGGAAAGGAGCCCGTGCGCGGTGCCCAGCCTGGGCTACCTTCTGAAAAGAATGCACCGCCGCAAACGGGCACACGCCCCGTCGCTGAGCCGCATTTGCCCATTGTGGCGCCCATCGACGATGCTTTGTACGGAGACTTACCCTTAGAACCTGAGATTTGTGTTGCTGAACCCACGCAAGCCACAGAGCAGAAGGTGCACCGATTAAGCATCGATCCGGTTGCGCGCGCCAGAGATTTGAAAATGTTTGGGGCTTTTGATGATGATGATGAAGAACTTATGAAAGAGCTGCAGGAAGAGAAGAAGGTTACTCGTCTAGAAGAGGTGTTTCGACCGGAACAGGCAGAGAATGGTCTGAATGGCGCCAGCCGGGCAGATGCATTTGAGAGACCTCCGGTACATACGAAAGCAGTGGCTACTGATGCAAGAAGCAATGCATTTGAAGCTCTACCGAATGCAGCCCCCACGGACAGGCAGCCCGAGAATGTGCAATCCTTGGATGATCTAAACGACGAAGTGAGTTTATCGCAGCGATGGTATGGTATGGGCTTGAAAACTCATTCGAATTCGATTGCGGAAACAGGTGACATCAGGACGGACACAGTCTGGCCCTTGCAGGCGACCAATACGGCCGATTCCCCACCTATCATCAAAGAGCCAGCAGCTCGTGCGCCGTCTGCTGCTCAACCGAGGTTCAAGGAGAAAGAGAAAGGACGATCAAGTGAGTTCGGAAAGAGAGCTGCATTCTTGAACACAGGGCAAAGCATGGCTCGCGCATTTTCGGGAAAAGCTCGACCACCATTTGATCGAAGTCCTTTGCCTGAACCGCCTCCCTTTGAAGATGATGAGGACGTCCACATGCACGACGAGGGTAGCGTGAAAGAGTCTGGAAACGATACTACAAACTCAGGTGCTCCTCTCATACACCCGGGGACCACGAGCTCTCAAATTTCTGCGCCAGAGCTGCCACTCGTTCAAGATGATGAGGACGTTCTTATGCTTGATAAGGGCGGTGTGAACGAGTCTAGAAACGCTGCGACAAACATGATTGCTCCCAGCACGTATCGAGGGTCTCCGAGCTCCAACATTTCTGCGCGTGAGCTGCTTCGTCTCGCACACGACGATGATGTTCACATGCACGATGACAGGAGTGTAAGGCAGTCTGGAGAGCTTCCAACAAAGTCAGTTGCCCCTGACATACACCCGCGAACCCCTACCTTTCAGGCTTCTCCGCCTCAGCTGCCTTCACTTGAAGATAATGAGGATGTTCATATGCACGAGGAGAGAAGTGTGAAAAGGTCGGGAAAAGCTGCTGGATACTCTAGTGCAGATGGCAGAGACCCCGGGACAACGAATTTCCGAAACCGATTGCCGCCAGCTAAAGCTGACGTTAAGGCAGGCAAATCAGACGAAGGTAGAAAGCAACTGGCAGTTAGTAGCTCCAGTGCGCCTCATGAGCGAGCCCCAACCTCCCACGAAGCGTCTCCTTGGCGAACCCTACCAACGAATACCTTTACCGAAACAGGTCGGGCCAACAACCAAGAAGACGTCGAGAAGGACGACGACGAAAGCCGCGGTCGCTGGTCTGGGCGTCGTGCTCAAAGTGAATGCAACCAGCAGTAGGCAGGTCAGAGAAGTTTCGTCGTATGCACATCCATCATCAACTCGGCTTCCTTGGTAGCTTTTCACGTCACAGTCATTTCTCCTATCGCAGAAGCACAGTTTGATATGAACTATTTATGCGGCCTTTTTGTCTTCCCTCTGAATACGTTTGGCACGTTAGCGTTGCGAGTTAGGGAGAGGGACGTAGACCGTGGCAAGATGTCTTCAAGCGTTGCGGCGTCCGGTGGAGACATCGAGACGATGCCGACCACGGTTCCTTCGCCGCCGGCATCGCAGCTCGGAGGCGATGATGTACTCGAGGATGGAGAAGGGCCGGTCGCTGACTCGGTGAAGGCGATGAAGGTAACGGCGGGTGGAGACGGCGTGGATCAGGATCAGGACCACCACCAGCACCAGGATCAGCAGCCGCATAGTGCGGAGACATTGACGTCGTCGACACAAGAGGCAAAGAAGGTTCTTGCGGAAGGTGAGACAGGTTTGAATGGTACACAGGAGAACGTCGGAGAGGCGAGGTCAACGGGTTCGGACGACACGGCGTCGGTGGACTCGAAAGGCCGTGAGAACGTCATCGTCGAGCAGAAGGGCCGGCATTTTCGCGACAAGTTTGTAAAGCTGATCGCACCAATTTGCATCTGTGTGTTTGGTTGGCTATGTGCGCTCGCATTTCTTGGCGGCATGATCTATCAAGTCACGCTCGATAGAAGCGGTTTCTATTTCGCACGTTCGCAGAACCTGCATGAATGGTCCTATCTCGGTCAAACGAACCCGCCGAGCTGGGGCAACGTTTCCAGCGAGTTCCAGATGTGCGCGGCCGGGAAGATGCAATCGCCCGTAAATATCATCCGGAGCCTGATTGAGTCGCTCGAGGGCGTCGACAATGATACCGGAAAGCCATTTCTCGGGTATATACTGGAATTAGAGGAGTCCTCTCGTGTTTCTGTCACATGGAGAGACAACTCACCTTTCTTTCAGTGCCTGGACCGCCCGTGTGGCTCAATTCAGTGGAATGAGTCTATACCTGGCCGGTTTGACGTACAAGAATTTGTTTTTCGTACCCAGGCCGAGCACAGCATTCGCGGCGCATCGACAGGACTCGAACTGCAGCTTATTGCGAACGAGTCTATCGGAGACTACAATGGCTCCTTTGTTAGTTCCTTGTTTTCTTCGACGCGATCTGCCTTGGAAGGAGAGAACGGTGCCTCGGATGCGACACGCACGCTAAGTACACTCTTTGACATTCTGAACACCACGAATGTTGTCACTGTGAACTTGACAACGCTCTTCCCACCGTTGAATGAGACGGGCTACTATGCTTACAACGGAAGTATGACGTACCCGCCGTGCTTTGAAGGTTATCGGTGGTTTCTTTCCAATTCGACGGTGCGAGTGGATAACGACCTTGTGCGTACATATGGCGCCTGGCTGGGATATCCGGGCAACTACAGAAACGTACAGTCCATGAACGGTCGAGAGATTGAAAGACACATGGCGAACGCAGTCGACATCTAAGGACTGAACTATTTTACATCTCGTGCGGGTCCTTGGTGTGCCTCTAGATCATAAAGATGTGAGGAAGGCCGTACGCAACAGTCGCTGCACCATTCAAGTACTGTAGCTTCACACAATCACGCGAACGAGTTAGCGCCTCTGCTAATGACCGGGTCTCAGCTCTGTCGTCAAGATTCGGACACGATATCGATAAACTTCGATTCGAAGGGTTGACATGTGGTCTGCCTCTTTTCGCTTTCGGCGCAGAGGAACTTGGCTCCGGGTCGAGTTTTGCCCACATTTCAAGAAATCGACTGGTCAGCTCATCCGTGTCCCGATCGGTCACGTCCCACAAGTTCGCCACGACAGAGCAGCACCCTTCCTGTAAATAAGAAGCCAGTATACCTTGAGCATCAAACCTGCCTCGAGTGTCCAGCTTACCTGACGAGCATCCCATCAAAATAGCCACCGTCGGGAGCCTGTCCGTAGACCGAAGTGCCGCTGGTCGAAGCAACTTTTCTCCGGCCCCGTGGCCGCAGTATAGGAGGACATCTTTGCGCCCGTCCCAGTCCATCATCATTTCGCCCACCTTGTCCTGCGACAACAAGCCACAATGTCCCTGCCAACCGCGCTGCATTTTAAACCGCGTAGCGAACCTCTCCTCCGTCGCCTTCAAGTCGCCTCCTGGGTTTAGTATGTAAGCCAGCGACTCCTTTGGCACAGCAAGTCTGTCGATGTTCTGCCCATTTGCTCCAAGGACACCCATTTGGCTGTAGCTCGCGCACACGTTTAGCATTCTGGAAATCGGTCTTCCCGCATTGCACGGCAAGGCCTCCCAGGGGAACTGGTGTAGGTAACGGTCTAAAAGGAGCACGCAAGTGCGCGCCTTGCACTCTCCAAAGACATTCAACCCCTTGTGTATCCACGTTTTCTGTACGCGGTGGATCAGCCTCCCAAGTCTTTCTTCAAGCTCATATCGTGCCTGCCACCACTCTGCCTTTTGCTCATTGCTCAATGCCGTCTTTCCGACATCTGCAGGATCAAAGTTTCGACGAATCGCTTCGTCTCCTGTCCTCATCTGAGCCACAATCTGCTTCATTTCCTGAACTACGTCTTGTACTGTGAGCTCTTCAGCGACCTTGAGCAGCTTTAGCTGTGGCGTGAGTCCGCTTTCCTCTGGAACCACGCTCCATCCCATGAGAAACCCAAGATGGTTTTGCTCCACGCAAAGGCTTGCCACATCCAGGTCGTATCTAGCCATCCCGCGCACCGCAGCTTCCAGGCGAAGCGCATGTGCGCCATCCTTTTCTCCAGGTGAAGAGAGCTTCATATCATCAAATGACGCAGCAAGAGCATCTTGTTCGTTGCCAGTACAATTGCGTGGCTCGCTCCCGCCGAAACGCACGGGAGACGATGCTTCATCCAGCAGCGAAGCGCAAAGCCACGGGTCCGTGCGACCTGTGATGAGGGCAAGCATGGATTTGATTTTGCGCTGCAACTCGAAATCCGGCACCCTCCATTGGTGCGAGACGAGCTCGTCAGCAAACTCCATCATGTCGTGCATTGCCTGCATTTCTTTCTGGAAAGACAAGGATACGCCACATCGTGACGCGGACAATTTTGCTTTGGGCTTCCCTCCCTTCATGTGCTGACCTTCAGGGCCCGCAGAGGACCACAGGTGATCCACATACGTCTCGAATGGCTCAATGTTGAAGCGCACAAATGCGAGAACCTTCTCCAGGATCGCGGCAGCCTGCATCTCGTTTGACTGAGGAATGGACTTGAAGTTTGGTAGATCGTCGATCAGAGGAGCGAGACTTTCATGGGTCTGCTGCAGTGTCTTGAAGGCGCCGAAAACAGTCGCATGCTGTGCTTCAACCATCACGGCTCTGCTTCGAAGCCACGAAAGACTGGGCTCTTCCAGCACCTGCTTCGACCACTTCCACCTTGATACGTCCCAGTAGAGCTGTCTGCTTTCGTTCGAAAAACGACCAGCGAGATCGTACGACCAATCTCTATCATACCGCGGCAACAGCGACTCAGTTCCTTGTTCGTGGGAACGCAAGTCGAATACGCGTGTAAGACTAAGTGCCAGTATTCTTGTGCGATGACGCAAGACGCGTAGCAGTCTAGGGACCTCCGCCAACTCCAGCACAATGGAGCGAGGTCGAGACTCAAGCTGGTACTCCATAAAATTCTGAGCGGAATCTAATCGACGCGCGATGCAATCCAAATTTTCAAAACGGTCTCTGACCAGCTCTGTTTCTTCCGGCCCCTCATGTGAAGCCACATCACCGATTGGAGCGAGCGCCGTGAGCCATCTTTCGGCATCGTTAAAGTCGTGTCGCTGGGAAGCGAAATGGTAAAGTTCGGATCCGAGATGCAGTTTTCTCGGGACGAGGCCCAATCTTTCGCAAATCATGTGCGCTCTTTCCAGGAAATACCGACACTCGCTGAGCTGATTTAGAGCAGCGCAAGCAGCAGCATGCTGCTCTAAAACATCGCAGAGTGTCCCAATCAACGTGGGCGCAGAATTCCATATCGAACTTTCTCGTGTTTTCACCAGCACAACAGGAATCTTGTTCCCACCAATATCAATGCTCCACTGCTCCGATGTTTGCAGAGTAGACGCGGCGCAACCATACTCAAGCAGGATGGCAAGCGTATGCTTCAATGCACTTGATGACACTTCGAAAGCATCGGAGTACAGTCCGAGTAGGTGAAGCGACTTGGCCTGCACGAGCAGAAGCCTTGCGTTCTCAATTGTCCTGGGCTCGCGATTTCGCCCTATATCCTGTCTTTTACGGATCTGCAGAATCTCAAGTGCGTCTTCTCTCGACGACTCAAAGTCCAGAAGCACACGCCCCTTGACCGCACGATCCAGCGCAGTTGGACGCGAAGATGCCGTCTTCGTGTTTGGACTCGACAGAATCCGAAATGCAACAGACGCGTAGCCGCCTGCCCGCAAAGACTCGATCAACGCAAGCTCTGTACGTGACACGAGCAGGCCGTCATCGTCAAACAGCGGCAAGGATCGCACAAGGTCCAGCATGAGAGAAGAGAATTGCGCCGCGAGAACAGCGTAGCCATGCAACATCAACGTACATACCATGCGCGAAAGCGCATCTATCACGCGCAGAGGCGCATCCACGTCCATTGAATCACCAAAGCTGAAGGGTTCGAGTTGCGCATGCAAAATGAGCCAAATAGCATTTCGGCACTGGCCTTGGGCCATCAAGTACTTGGTTTTCCAGATGATCGACAGGTTATTACAGTATTCAGTTTCAAGCTCATGTAGTCCCCAACGAGAATCGGATGCGAGATACAACAAGCGAGCGCGCTCATAACTGAGGATCGAAGATGTCCTGTGGTCATTGTCTCTGTTTGGCATCGCCTTCCAGTCCAAAAGATCCATAACTTTGACCAGAAGAGCAGGGACGGCCGAAACGCTCTTTGGTGGCAGATCCTTCGCTTGGGCATCCGCA
This sequence comes from Porphyridium purpureum, assembly GCA_008690995.1. NCBI lineage: Eukaryota > Rhodophyta > Bangiophyceae > Porphyridiales > Porphyridiaceae > Porphyridium > Porphyridium purpureum. Next base: position 2,139,305 of record VRMN01000003.1, on the reverse strand, counting down.
GAATACGTCACGAGTGTTATCATTCGAATTAGAAGCGCAGGATGTTGCGTACCAAATAATTCCGCGAGGCGCGCCACGACTGCCATCTGAACATTGGTCGCTACCGAATTTGCGCACTCGTCCATCACGAGAATAATGCAGTCTCGAAAGGCCTTTGGCCAGCTTGTCAGAGGCTCGTCTTCATGAGACGAAGCAAAGGACGCGAATACCTCCATAACAGATTCAATGGCATCCACGTGTCGATTGGTCTGCATGCGACAGAGGCACAGGCGGCTCAAGAGGGTCCAATACTGTTCCGTTTCTCTGGTCTGCAAAGCAAGACTTGATTCGAAAAGGTCTGCTGCGATAGGTTTGGCACCATCTTCCTTCAAATTGACCAATTTCACGCCCAGGTTGTGCAAATAGCCGGACACCCAGGAGCAAATCGATTTCGATGGCCCTGCAGGTGTCGTGCTTGGGGACAATGATTCGGCAAGGATGCTGATATTTTGCAGAACATTGCTCAGCTTGGTTTGATCTGCATCACGGGGCTCCGTGCACTTACTTTGAAGAAAGCGTGTAACATGCACGTCCGCAAGCATCACATAGCATGCCATCTGTGCCTCCTCAGCAGGTATTAATTTGCTCATCACGTGGTTCGCTTTCGCATCCTCTGCGAGCATGAGCCCGCGCGCAACAAGATTGCTGTATATTTTGTAGAAGCGCTCTAGCGCATCCACGCCGTACTCTGGATGTGTCGCCACACCCTGCCGTACCAGTCCCTTTCTTAGCGGCTCCAAAACTCGCACCATACGGAGGTGTATGCTCCCGTCGTGGCATGTCGACTCTGCAGCACTGCAAAGATTTTCAAGCTCGTCAAGTAGAGCCGCGAAAGTCACAGCATCGCTGCTTTCGTTGAGCTGCAGCACCCAGTACGATAGCTTGGCGATTCTGGCCAGGTCCGGTCGGTGGCAATGCAGTCGTAAGCTTGAGACGCGCTTGGCGAGAAAAGCTTTGAAAAATTTGTCCTTTGAAGCCGAGCTGTTCGCTTTCTTCTCCTTGTATAGGACACACGTGATGAAATCACTTGCTGCACACACCGACTCGCTCGATAAGATAGTCGCTGCATGTTCAGATGTACCATGCAGACTCACCAAAGCGACAAACAGAGACCAGATAAACTCGCACAAGCGCCCGAATTCAACGTCGATGTCCAACTGCTCCTGCCGCCTGGAGACCTCGAGAAAGCGTTTGTGAATGGCGTGAGCACACTGCTCTGCCGTACGCACTTCTACCGTGCGTTGCCTTGCACTGCTCTGGAGAGACTTCATGAGACGCAGCAAGCTTGCAAGAGCGGAAAGAATCTGAACGAGCGGATCTGCACCTTGCTTGGCATTCTCGGCACCCATGGATGTGTCAAGTACGTGGTGGAGAAAGTCAAGCTCTTTGAGCACAAATGTCCGCACTCCGTCTTCCTCCGCATCAGTGGCATCTGAATCGTTCTGTATCGCCGAGGTATTTTGAACCATCGGGAAAAGTAGCTCTCCGAAAAGCGAACAGAGATTGGAAACACTGGCGCGTTTACCCTCCAGGATCACGCCTAGACCAGCATTCACAACAATCGCCATCACCAAACCTTTGACAAGCGTCGGGCCAATTTGATGTTCTAAGGTCTTGAGCTCGTGAGTCCATTCGTTGCTGTCAAAAATGGTGTGACATGATGAAAGGTCAGATTCATTCTCCTTGTTGCATGTGGCACTTTCCGTTTCAGGCCGAACTCGCGCGGCCAAAATCCAGAACAAGCCACTCGTTGGCTGTTCAACTAATTTGCTCTGAGACTCCTGTTTTTGCTCCAGCGCCGAGCACGCCAACATGACCGCCCTGCACAAGCGCTGCGTGACTCCGTACGCCTTGGCCTGCACACAAAGTACAATACTGTCCATGACGATTTGAGGAGCACGCGAAGAAAATTTATATCTGTTCCCCGTCTCGCTAGACTGAGTGATCAGCTCAGATCGGAACAACAGCAACGACGCCAAACTCAATAGTTGGGACACGCATTCCTGTGCGCGGTGCTGCTCTGCGCTCGATCCGCTCGCGAATGGACGCTCGCCCGGAGAAGACTGGCCGTCTGCAGCCTTGAGCAGGGCTTGCAATCTCCTACACAATGCGATGAGTAACTCCAAATCCGATTCACATCCCGGATGGCTGCCTCCCATGATCTGAGCCACTTCGACAGAAATGCTTTGACTGTTGTGCATGGCAGCCCTCTGCATCCGAAGCGCGCAGGCGACCAGAACAGCTTCGATTTCCTTCACCGCTTCCACATGCCGCATCTCTATGTCTTTCAGAGCCCTCATCCCTGCGCGGCGGCCATTGCCAACCCATTCCTCCACCACGCTCAACCCAATCTCCAGCCGCTTCGCCTCTGCGCTTCGTCCAGACTCCACACCTCCCGCGCCTGCTCTCACACCGCGACCACGTGTTGCCCGCATACTCGCACTGGCTCACATAGACAGTCTCTCTCTCTCGCTCTCTCTCTTCTCCCACGCATCCTTCAGTCGTCTGCTCCCCATTCCGTCCACCATCCAATCACCCGATACGCGCCCTCTCAAACACACAATTCAAACGTTCAAACCCGCACACAATTCAAACTGCGCTGTACACTACCCAACCAGCGCGTCGCTGTACCTTAATGATTAGGGTACAGCAACACTGTACTTTTAGTCGTTAAGCGATAAACCGGTTAACTGGTTGAAGCGGACACGGAACGAAACGCGGTGGCGCGCGGAGGAAAGGTTGAGAGGCGGGGTGTGAGGGGCAGGGGAGGAAAGGACGGGAAGGACGGGAAGGGAGGGCAGAACGGAAGGAAGGAGCACGCGGTTGGGAAGCGGCGGCGCGCTGCGTTGTTTCCGGATATATATATATGTGTGCAGGGTTGACGTGGGTTGGGAAAGTTCGGCCGGTTTTGAGTCAGGAGACGCGGAGGACGGGACGGAGATGGGTGAGAGTGTCGATGGTTGCATAGGAGGTGGCACGTGTTTGGGTGGGTATGGAGTGATGAGCGGGTGGTGAATGAGCGGGATGTGATGGTGGGGTTGAAAAGATCGGAGGTGAAAGCGGTGGCTGCGGCTGTGGTGGTCCTGCTTGTGATCGGCACGGAGCTGCGAGTGGTGGACGCGCAGCGATGGGATTCGGAGCGCATGTGCCGGTACGAGTGCGTGAATTTGCAAGCGGCGTTGTCGCAGGTGCTCGTGTCGTCACCGTGCTTGCAGTTGTATCAGAGCTCGCGATGTGACGCTTCGTGTAGTGCGTCAGTGCGTGCACACACGTCTCGCGCGTTGTGGCTCAAATGCATGGACCGGTGTTCGTGGTCGCGCGCATATTCAGACGCAATCGAGGAGTGGACGCTCTTATGTGAGGAGCGCGAGGCAGGTCATGCTCGCGTTGCTGCAGAGTTGGAGCCGCGCAACCCTGCGCAGAATGGTTTGAAAGACGGACACGGGACGCGGCGGCCGGATGACGCCGCGTCTACACAATCGGCTTCGCGTCAACGAGTTCGCGCGAACGACGTGCAGTCGAAGGATTGGAGAAGTACACAAGAGGGCGATTTCTCAGCTCGGCAGCGAGATTCGGTCATGAATGGCGGCGTGGGTGCTGATAGAGTACAGACAGGGACGAGACGCTCGGGAAAGTACACGGCTGCTTCCGTCCTGATCATAATGAGCGGCATTGCAGTTGCTGTGTTGGCGTTTATGTTCCGCGATACAGTGACTGCGTTCTTGCAAAGAGAAATTGCCCCCCGAATTCGCCGCGCGCGGCGAGTCATAGAAACCAAGTGGCAGCGGAGAGGTGAGTTCCTGGGCGGAGCCACAAAAGCCTCAACCAGCAAACATTCTGACCCGAGCGCAGTAGACATGGACCATCTGATCCATTCAAATAAGATTGGCGCACGAGGCGCGCGTCGACACCTGCAGCATCTACAGAGAAGCTTTTGAGTTTTGTGGCACTCAGGGTGGTTCCTGTGCTTGACCCATTTCGGTTTTGCTATCAAGCTCATGATTTAGGTGATGGTCGCTCTTTGGTTTATTCATCGCACATGCTCCTTTGTGCAGAGCTACGTCTACCAGTAATCTAGAATCTACGTTTTGGGATTTCTCTTGATGAACTCATCCATGCCTCCGATGATAAACTTGAGATTACGAATACCCTGCTGTGCGAAAAAGACGCACATCTGTTGTGCTCGCACACCAGACTTGCACATGACCAGTGTTTCCTTTTCCTTGTCCAAGAGCTCTCCCTTGAGAAGCGCCGGGCCCCAGTCCACATACTCGCTTGTAGGGACGGAGAGAAAGCCCGAAAGCAGGCCGTATCCAGGTTGCTCTAGCTCACCGCGTTCTCGCACGTCGACGAGTTGCACGCTGGTGCCCTGCAGGCAGCCAGGATATCGCTCCAGAAACTGGTCCATTGTGATGGACAAATCATCGTACGACTTGGCGTCCACCTGACCGACATGCCACCCGAGACGCGACTTGACAATGAAAAACTCGCCTGGCTCTGCGGCAAACGCGGCGCGTTCCAGTTCAGGAACCATCGTGCCTTTCCGAACCCAGCCCAGATTCCCGGCTTGCTCCTTTGTGTCACACACCGACAATTTGGCCAATTCTTCAAATGTCGCTTTGGCCTTCTCGGCGCCGGCCGCGCTGCTTTCGCGCAACATGTCCAACACACGCACTGCCATTTCCTCTGCGTCAAGCTGAATGTGCCTCACGAAGGCCGCCGTCACCTTGCGCGGCTTGTCCTCCGCGTTCGCATTCCCGCGGCCCTCCTGTTCCTCCTGGACATACGCCGCTAGGCGCCACCGCGCAACAGCACCGGAGTACCCACGTAGAGATAAAGAGCTCACCCGCGGCTTTGTCGCGAGCACCGCGCCAGCAGCAGCCGCTCCACACTCGCACACCTGCTTGCGTAGCTCACCGCATGCACTGTTCTGTGCGTCTCTGTTCGCGAGCGCGGCAGCCGAGCTTGTGAAAGCCAGCGTCACGGCCATGGTCTCCACGCTCTCCACGCTCTCCGTCGCCGTTGCCTCCATCCTACCGCTACACGAATCTCCGAGATCAATACTTTATACAGTCGGCTCCTAGTCTGAACTGTCCGACGAGTTACGCAGCTCGTCATCGTGGCTCGCATCGACAGACGACGTGTTATCGTCTGAATGGTACGAGTCGTCGGAGTCGGAACCAGAGTGCTTGTGTTTCCTGGATTTTGACAAGCTGCGGTACGCTCGGTCTGACCTGAGCGCGGCCCTCGAGCTGAGTCGCTTGGCGCTGTCACGGGAGAACATGAGGGCGGACAGAATGGGTCGAAGGTTGATGCGCACCCATGCCAAAAGCTCGGCTGGGCTCTTCATGCCGGTTACTTCTTCGAGGCGCGTGTAGAAAAAGAGCGCGAACAAGGCCGTGGTGAGCGCGTACAAAGTCAGAAATCGAGCGTGCTGCGTCTGCTCTGTCTCGTTTGGTGCGAGCGAACCCATCAGCACCGTGATAATGAAATGGCGCTGCACCATGATCAGCACCACAAGCTCGCCAAACTTGCTGATCGACAGGTGCGATGCCAGGTACACTACGCGTGTCGTGAGCGCCACAAGAAAGAAAAACAGCGTGCCCAGCACAACCACCCAGAACATTTGCTCATGATGCAGTCTCATGGCCCACACGGGGTCCACGCCCAGCATCACGTCCAGGCTTAACATCACCAGCGTGGCCAAGGCGCCCCATGCATCCAGCACCAGAACGACGCCAGCCATGGTAATCACACCATGGTAAATATGCCACAGCCTGAGCACTGTAAAAATACATGCCGCCGAGCCGAAGGACACAGTCGCCAGTACGATTTTCGCGGCGATCGGGTGCTGCTCACGGTAGGCACGCAACGTACGCACTTTGCCAGATGCAAATGGCAAGGCGTCCTGGACTGCGCGCGTCACGAGGGTGCGCGAAACGGGACCAAACTGTTCGGCGCGCTTCTCAAGGTAGTCAGTCAGCTTGAGCGCGTGCCAGTTGTCCTCCAGGAGCTGTTTGGTGCGCTTAGTCTCTTCCAGCTCGCCTTGCTTTGCTTCAAGCAGCCGCTGCTGAGCGTTTGCTTCGTCGGTGACGACGGCAAGCCGAGCACGCATCGACGCACTCTCCGCGTCCAAATCCGCGAGGCGCTTCCTCTGCTGGTCGTACTTGAGCTCCTGCCGCTCCAGCTCCTTCGTGATCTGTTCCACACCGCGCTCAAACGCACCTACCGCCTGCATCTCCTGCGCAAGCTTCTGGCCAAGCATTACAAGCTCGGCATCCACTTCTTGCGTCGTCATACGCTCTGGATCGAGCTGCGCGTTGTACCCGTGCTCTGTGCTGCGCACGCCACTCAGACAGAGCAAATACACCGCCAGCACGGGAACTAGAGCCCCCATCCGCGCGGAAGAGTACGCTTGCGATTGAAACGGGCCGGTTTGACTCCTTCTGCTCATGACCTCCATCCTACTCCCGAACTCTTTCTTTTTGGCGCTGCTTCTCTCTTTGGTGACGCTTGTTGTCCTCGAATTCCGTGTTTATTTGCTCTCCTCTGGTTATTACGGTTGGGTGCGTTGGTGACAGCAGGAGCCGTCCGGAATAACACGTGCGTAGGACTCCCGAATGACAAAGACAAGAGCCATCCTACATCGCTCATTCTGCAAGCGATAGTATCTGCATTTATAATCCTTTAAGCGCTGTATCTCTACCTAACCAATCGATAGGCGCACCTTTCTGCTCCAGTGATTTGTCTAGCAATCCTCCATCTTGAATACAACGAGATTGCCGCGGTGGATAAGCTCTTCGTCGGCGTGATAACCGAGGATTTCGTTGACCTCATCGCTGTGCTTGCCGAGAATCATCTCGCATTCATCGCGTGAGAAGTTGGAAATGCCGCACGCGACCTCGCGGTCCTGCAAATCGAGCACAGTGATCGAATTGTTGGACTCAAAGCTGCCCTCAACCTTTCGCACGCCAACGGGGAACAAGCTCTTCTTCATGCGAATGGCACGCACCGCGCCGTCATCAATCCAGATCTTGCCGCGCGGTACGAGGCCCTGCGCAATCCAGCGCTTGCGGCCCTTGCGGATGGCTGCCTTGCGCGAGCGCGCAATGAAGACCGTACCGCACATTTCGCCGCGATTCATGACAAAGTCCAGAATGCGGTGAGGATGCCGACCGTGCGAAACACACACCGTGACGCCGGCTGCCGTGGCCAGTCGCGCTGCGACAATTTTGGTGATCATACCCCCCGTACCCCACTGCGTACCGCCCTTGCCGCTCTGACCGAATCCGACATCCAGCTCCTCAATGTTCTTGACCACTGCGATAGGTTCTGCGTCTGGGTTGTTGCGTGGATTGTCCGTGTACAGCTGGTCCACGTCAGTGAGCAGGAACAGCCACTTGGCGCTCACGAGCCCGGCCACAAACGCACTGAGCGAGTCATTATCACCGAAGCGCAGCTCCTCGGTCGCGACTGTGTCATTCTCATTCACAATGGGAATGACGCCGAGCTTCAGCAGCTCCATCAGCGTATTCCGCGCGTTGAAGTATTGATGCTTCTGGGTGAAATCCGTGCGCGACAGGAGCACTTGCGCCACCGGCTGGTTACCCAGGCGAAACAAGTCAGCGTACGCCTGCATGAGCTTCAGTTGCCCCACAGCCGCAAGTGCCTGCTTGGCGGCAAGACTGTCCGGGCGCTGCGTGATGCCCATTTCGCGGCATCCCATGCCTACGGCTCCCGACGTGACCAGAACCACACCAAAACCGCCGCGCTTGAGCGTCAGAATCGTATCTGTCAGCAGCGCTAGCGTCGAGATCGCCAGCTCACCTTCGTCCGCGTCCAAAGACATACCGGCCGCCTCTGCGACGCTCGAGGCCGTCACTACTGAATCAGACGCCGGGCTACTTTCTCGCATAATCGTGGAGGTCCCCACTTTGATCACCACCGTCGGCGTGTCCGGCTCGTGACTGAACCCCGTCAGTTCTGCCAGTGACTGGTTTCGCCGCACATTGTCGATGTCACTCTCACTGTCACTTGTCATCTGCGGGACGGACCGGCCCAGAATGGTTTTATCCGAGCGCCCTGTCCCGCCGGAGCTTGGCGCTGTAGGCGGCAAAATTTCTGACATGGCGACCTCAAAACTGTTTCACGACCAACGCCGCTACCAATGTAGAACAGGAAGAAGAAACAAAGAAACAATGATTCGGCTTCTCCGTCTGTGACTCGCACCAAACGCGCGTGAATCCGTAAACGAAAGTCGCCAAACGGCCCAATCGACGCTCGCAAAGGCTCCAGCAAAACTGCTCCCGCACTTTATACGTGTGCACGGGTTAGCGCGTGGGTTGAGCTCTTCTTCCCGCTTAGCGTCTTTGCGAGTGCGACGGTCGGCGAGCACAGATTGCCACTCTCGTCCGTGTTTCCACGTGGTCCCGCATCCGCCACTTGTGCGACGCTGAGGCGATCCACCACGGTGAAACCGATCGAACCAATAAACCGTTAAGCCTATAAGCCGATAAACCAATAAACCATTTACAGAACGCCGTGGCCGGAATGAGCGTGGCGGCGCTTCGGGGTGTTGTGGCCGGGCAAACTACTTGAAGGCGTTTTTGCGGTCGCGGAGCGCTTGCATGGTGGCAATGGGTTCGGATTGCTGCACGGCGGCCTGGACGCTTGGCACGTCTGTGCGCAAAAACGGGTTGGTGCTCTTTTCGTCAGAGATAAGCGACGGTATTGTGGGAGCCTGTCGGCTGCGTTGTTCGTTGGCCCAAGCGAGCTTGGCCTGGAGCGGCTCGCTGTCTGGCTCTATGCTTAGCGCGAAGCGCAGGTTGGCGACGGTGTATTCATGGCCGCAGTACACTCTTGTGTCGTCCGGGAGGCTGGCCAGCTTGCTGAGCGCGGCGCACATGTCGTTTGCGCTTCCTTCAAAGAAGCGGCCGCAGCCTGCTATGAACAGCGTGTCGCCAGTGAACACTGCTCCGGGATCATCCTGCGTTTCTAAACTGCGCACATAGTAGCAGATATGTCCGCGCGTGTGGCACGGTGTCCATAGACACGTGACCTCGAGCGATCCCACGCGGAAGGTGTCGCCGTCGCTCACGGCCATTGTGGCGGCAGGCACATCGTCGTTGCGTCCACCCACCACCTGCACGTGCGGGTAGAGCGCCTTCATCTCAAGATTCCCACTGGCGTGATCCCAGTGCTTGTGCGTGGTCAGCACATGCGTGAGCTCTAGCCCGCGCGCGCTCACGGCGCCCATCACCTTGCTCACCTCCACGGCATCCACGACGGCGCACGTGCGCGTGTGCGGACACTCCACCACGTACGCGTAGTTATCTCCCAGACACTCCACCGCCACCACGGGCATCGACGCGATTTCCATCACGCACGCCGTGACCTTGCGCGGCAACCCGCTCGCCCAGCGCGCTCTGCACCTCTTCGACTCACCCACACACACACAATCTCTCCCTCTCTCCCTGTCTTCCATGTCGCGGCTGCACACGCGCACTCGTCAAGTTCCATGCGGAAAGTACAGTTCAATCTCATGAAACGGCACCGTTTTAATATGCCTTTTTCTCACGGCTTGCGGCTGACGCGCACGTGCGTTTTTCGAGCTGGAGCGACTGGCTTCGGGATGGAGAGGGGGGAGACAGAGCGAGACAGAAGGACAGAGAGGAGGACACAGAGGACTGAGCTCGGTCGCGCAGGACACTGCGCAGGCTGAGGTGGCACGGCGGCTGGAGCAATGGTGCTTGCGGGATTTGTGGGCGGCGGAATAGCTGCGCGCAGCGGGGAAGCAAGCTTCGGACGATGCATGCGAACGCGGCACGCATGTGAGCTCTCGCAGCGATCTCCTGGTCGGCGGCTGTGTCAGTATAGCACTCGGCGCGTAAGTGGGGTTGGGCAGAAGGTGAGCACGCATGGAGCGTTGGCTCGTGGGCGAACGCAGCTGTGCATGAAGGAATCTAGCGGGACGGAGGAGAAGACCAAGAGCAGCGCCGCGGAGAACGGCGTGCCCGATGCGGGTGCGAGTTCGCACGGCGACGTGCCGGCGGCGCTGCAGGAGGCTCGTGACCAAAGTCGCATCTCGGATCTGGTGAGGACAATCGGTGTTGGTTTGTTCGTGAGTATTGTGGCGGCTTTGGTGCAGCACGATTGGATTTCCGACCATGAGAGCGTGGCGCTTTGGGCGGTGTTTGTGGTGGGCTATGCCGGCATCATTCTTGAAGAGATTCTCGACTTCAATAAGACGGGCGTGGCGCTACTGATGAGCGTAGGCGTCTGGGCTATCTTGGGCACGGCCGCTGGCGGCCAGACTGCGGAGGGCCACGCGCTGGTGTTGGCAAATCTGAACCATGCGCTGAGCGAGGTATCTGAGATCATCTACTTTTTGGTCGGCGCCATGACCATTGTAGAAATTGTGGACGCTCACAATGGCTTCAAACTGGTGACCGATCTGATTCGCACAAACTCCCGACAGGCACTTCTGTGGGTTATTGGTCTGATCACCTTTTTTATGAGCTCCATGCTGGATAATCTTACATCGACCATCGTGATGGTTTCGCTGCTGCGCAAGCTTATCAAGGACCCCGAGGAGCGCAAGCTGTTTGGGTCCGTTGTCGTGATCGCCGCGAATGCCGGAGGCGCCTGGACACCTATCGGTGACGTTACAACAACCATGTTGTGGATGAATGGCAACATTTCAACGCTGACCACCATGAGGGATTTGCTACTCCCGTCTTTGGCGTGCATGGGAGGCGCGCTGGCCTATTTGACCCCGTCCATGAGCGGCAAGGTCGAGAAACCAACACGTGAGCCGAGCGGGTTTACGGATGACGAAAGCGAAACGCCTTTGGACTTGGACACGCGCGGAAAGCTGGTTTTCGCTGTCGGCCTGTCGGCACTCATTTCTGTCCCCATTTTCAAGACCGTCACCGGCCTGCCGCCCTTCCTGGGCATGATTTCGGGCCTGGGCACTCTGTGGCTGATCACAGACGTGATCCACGCGGGCGATGAGTCGAAGCAGAACTTGCGAGCATCTGCCGCTCTCGCGCGTATTGATGTGGCCGGTACGCTATTTTTCCTCGGTATCCTATTAACTGTCGCTGGCCTGCAGTCGGCTGGTTTATTGCAGGAGCTCGCTGTCTATCTGGACTCGCACGTGCCGTCACGGGAGCTTATTGCCATGGCGATAGGCTTACTGAGCGCGGTTGTCGACAATGTCCCGCTGGTCGCGGCAACCATGGGCATGTACAACTTGAACGACTTCCCTGTCGACTCGGCACTGTGGCAGCTGATTGCGTACTCGGCTGGCGTTGGTGGCAGCATTCTGGTGATTGGGTCGGCAGCCGGAGTGGCGCTCATGGGCATGGAGAAAGTCGATTTCATGTGGTACGTGAAAAAGATTTCAGTACCGGCTGCCATCGGCTTCTTTGCTGGTTTTGGCGTCTACGCTCTGCAGTCTGCCTTGTTCGGCCATTCGCCGCTCGTGGCATCTTTGCCCTTCTAGCGCGCAAGTCTGCCACATCCACGTTGTTTTGGGCGGGCGGGCTTTGTACCCCCATCGCAGCTTACCTGGCGCACTATGGCCGTCGGCTAGTCCCGAGCATTAAAAACAAGGACACGAGAAAGAAGAGTCAGTGCTATGGAACAACGAACTGAGGCGTGAACGTGTTCAGAAATTGTTAAACATTAAGCCTCATTCGGCTCCACCATTCTGTGCGTCTTCCACAAGCCCCTTCCGCGGACATTCACTAGGTAGTTCAAGCCCGTCGACATTTGGTCAGCAACGAAAGCATCGCGCCCCGGAGTCAACACAGGAAGCTCCGGGCAAGCGCGAAAGCACCACTGTCCATATCAAATTGTGCGCACCTGCGCGTGCGGTATTGTCTCGTCGCAGTCGCCTTGAGCACGCGGTCCACCTCTGCCAGGCTGTTCGGCCTCTCTCAAAATCAGTCGTCCGCAGACATGCGCAATATTCGCAGTACATGAGCGCCAAACGACTTGAAACGCTGTGGTCTCCTGCCTGGTGGTACAATCCTGCTATATTCCGTGTACTCCATCCGCCTGCCGAAGAAGTCGACCGGTGTTATCGACTCTTCATCTCGAAGAAGCCATTCCTCCCTTGTGAGAGCCGGCATCCCCACACCAGCACTGAACAGTTCCGGGTTGGTCTTGGTGCGGCGCGGGCGCTCCACACCGGGTATGGGCGCGCGACAGACCGGACACGAGTCTCCTCCGCGCGCAACCCACTGCATCAAACACGCCTTGTCAAAGGCGTGGCCGCAATCTTTTATCACTGATATCTCAGCACCAGCCTGCGCCATTTTGTCCACGGACGCCGGGGCGGCAGCCGCACCGACGGCAGTATCGGCGGGCGCGCCTGGTACCATTTCCATTGGTGTGAAGCATGAAAAGTCCGCTGCTGCTGTTGTGCGGCTCCCGCCCTCGTCGGACGCGCCAAGCGCCGATAAACATATCGGGCAAATCAGCGCGTCCAACCCTGTCTCTGGCGCCGGCTGTTCTTCAAGCGCGCCAGCCGACCACTCGTCATCCGCCGCCATCGTTGCTACGTAGCGCGCCACTCCGGTCCAACTCTCCCAGGCAGCAAGGCAGCGAGAATATCTCGGACCACACCTGTCGCGGTGACTCCGGCGTGCGAGCGGAAATCAACGTTTTCGACTTGTTTCACGTTTCTTTTTTTGGAAAATGGAACCTGCGGCTAATATGATCACTTATTCAAAGTAGTATGTCCGACCGCGCTCAAGCTCGCGCGGAATCTCTGCCTTTGCAAGCCCTTTGTCGATCGCGACTTGCAGCTCTGCGGCGCTTGTGGCCAGTAGGGAGGAGATCTCGATGACGCAGTCGACGGACTGTCCGTCGTCCTTCTTCGGAACCTGGATGCCGCACGCCTCAAGCCATGATGCGTGCATGTTCATCATGTACGCACGACACGAGTCCGGCGAGTCTGCGCCTTCCGGGTTTTTCACGGGTGCAAATGAGGTGTCGCGCGGCGCTTCGACGAGAAGAGTGGATTTGGCCGCCGGCAGCGCGTCAAAGACAAACATTTCAAATTTGCAGCCGTTCTTCTCTGCTGGCTCGTCCACGCGGTTGCCATCCTCGTCAACGTACGGAATCTTTTTGCGCGCTTCATGGAATGGCAGTGACAGCTCCGAGTCGTCGCTGAGCAGACGCTCCACAAAGGCGAGCTGGAAAATCATGATGCTCGGACTTCCCGCCGAGAACATGAGCTCGTCTCCGCCCGCCACGCGCTTGTTGGCGAGCTCGTCCGGCAGGTCGCTGTACTCAATGATCATCAGCTTGTCCTCGTAGATGCAGAAATTGCCGAGCCCTTCCTTGGCGTCGCGTTTTCGCAGCACGCGGCAGGCAATCTCACTGCCCTTGATGACGTGTCTTCCCAGAAACTCGATATCGACGATGCTCACGAGCGGGTTGTCCACCTGGAAATAGGACACGTGCTCGATGCCGCGCCGCTTCATATCGTCCAGCGCGCCGGACACCTTGAGCGCCTTGAGGCAGCCGCCGTGCCCGTCGGGCGCCATGAAGAGGCTATCCTTGCGCTCACGAATGAGACGGCCCGAAAAGTCCCACGCGGGAAGCTGGCCCTGGACGAAGAAGACCACGTTGTCTGGGTCAAGGCCAAAGTACTGGTGCTCCTTGAAAAAGCTGCGCGTGGCCTCATCGTTCGCCGAGCTAGTCATCACGTACCAAGGCACCACTGCGTTGTGCTTTTTCATGACGGCCAGCAGCTGCTCAGCAAAAAGCTGGAAGAGCGGCTTTGCACGCGCCGCAGACACCTTGTACGCGCCCTTTGGGCCATGAAACCCGAGCCGGGACCCCTGCCCGCCGGCCACGAGGACGGCCGCGACCTTGCCCTGTTTCACGAGCTGCTCTCCGGCGCTGACAAACTTTTCCTGCTCGCCGCTCTCGCGCTGCTCGTTCTGAGCCTCGAGCGTGACGTACTGGGCGGGTTGCAGTTTGTCCAGCTCGTACGGCAACGCGTTTGTCTCGTCGCTGCGCGACGCGTTTGACGAGAAGAACTGCGCACGAATTGCCGCGAGCGTGTCAAAGTCGAGCTGACTGAGCTGGTCGCTCAGCCGCGCGGCAGCGTCCTCATCGCCTTGCGCGCGCAGAGCGTCGAGCGCGTCAAGCAGCTGCGTCTGGCCAATGCGCTGCAGCTTTTCCTTGATCGCGCCCATCTCTTCCATTCCACACCGCCGCAGGACCGAAACACCCCAAACGCACCTCACGCACACACACACACACACAAACACAGACACACACCGCGCGCTTACCGGTGCCTAACGCGTCCAATTCCAACCTTGTACACACACCACACCACACCACACCACACCACCTTCTCACTACCTGCGCGTGCCACTGTCATAACCCATCCTTCTCCCCCCTCTTCTTCCCACATCGCGCACACACACCTTCCACATGGAAGCGCACCGTACCCCCGCTGCATCGTGAGCCGCGCACTGTACCCACAACCCGTTGTATGCTTACAGTGCACCCGGTGTGCGGACTCTAGGGTTCCGCGTCCGCATCAATGGTTTACAACGAGGAAGTGCGTACAGTCTGGCTGTACCCCAGTTGATCTTATTTTGAGTTTCGGAGCTGCGCGCGAACCGGAGCGTGCGGCGGAGGAACAGGAAAATCATCATGCAAATGCGTGAGAGAATGAGCGACACGGCGCGTCTGCGCGCTCGATCGTTTCAGATCACACAGCATGAGCGCGACATGATTTGAGCGATTCTTTGTGTGCGCGCAAAGCTGCTGTGAGACACAGCCGGGGACCGGCCTGCTTTGTGTTTTGTGTCTTGTGTCTGTGGTCAACTGGGTGTCTGTGGCCGTTCCAACATGATTCGACGGCACGGTCGCACATAACCCTCGCGGCTCCACACAGCCACCCCGCACGCCACGGCACGGGCGATCGATAGCTGCCAAAGTCTATGACGCACCCACCGTTCCACCACCTACTCTCCACCCGCCATCGTTCCGCTGTGTGTGTGTGTCGCTCTGTTTCTCTTTCCCTTGTGCCCTTCATCACCATTCTCATCATCTTCATCGTGTGTGCGCATGTTTGTCCACACGGGAACAGACACACTCACATACACACATCGCGCAGGGCCGTTGTCAGTGTGATTGGCGCCGCAGCGTCAGGCACAGGGCGAGCGCGCCTTGCCGGAGCGCCAGAACGCGCGGCGCGCCGCCTGCTGGCGTCAAACGGGGTGACCGCAGCGCGCGCATACACAGGCCCAGAGGCGATGCTGGCGATGCGAAAGAGGATGATGAAGACAAAGACGATGAGGAGGAGGGCTTGTTCGGGTGTATAGATTTTCGTGCTTCTGATTTGTGACTTTTGAGGAAACGCGTGTGGGTGACGGAGGCAGAGAGCGACAAAGAGGAAGGAGGCGTGTGCGTTTGTGTGTGAGTTGGGTTGAGGTACGAAGTGAAGGAGGGAGTGGAGGAGGGAGTGGAGGAGGGAGTGGAGGAGGGAGTGGAGGAGTGGTGGTGGTGTTCTGTGGGAGGGTAGACGGTGAGGGGGTAGAGTGTGTTTGTGTGTTTGTGTGTTTGTGTGACACATTGGGTTGGGGGAGGGTGCGGAATGTATGGGGGTGGGGAACGGAGGTGAGAGGATTAGAGGGGAGGGGAGGAGCTGACGCGCGGGACACGATGAGCGGGTTTTTTGACACGTTGCAGGATGGCATGGGACAGGTGCGGCGCAAGCTGAGCAAGCGCCCCGTGCCGTTGCAGATTGGGTCGCAGCCGACGACGCCGCACAAGGCGCACGGCTTCGCGCTGGATGCGTGCCAGACAGTGCCGTCGCAGCCGTATGCGCATGATCCGCCGCAGTATTATGGCGCGGGCGCCGCGGGAGAGGAGTATTATCAGGATCAGACCTATGCCCAGAGTCAGCAGCAGCTGCACCAGCAACACGCTTTCGCGCCGGGCGCAGGATACAATAATGAGCATGCAGGCGCCATGAGCACGAAGATGTGGGCCGCTGTACCGCAGCAGCAGCAGCAGCAACAACAGCAACATCGTGCAGGCGTTGCCGAGCATAGAAACCTTCAAAGTCGCGCAGGTGGGCCACACCAGCACGATGGATTCCAGTTCCAGGATAGCATGGCGCAGGCGCTAGACGACATCGGCCCGAATGAGTTCCAGGTCATGTCCGTGTGCGACGAGCTCGCGGACTTTTTGGACTATGCCGATTTGTCGCAAGGGATTTTCCCGGACCGCGAGGCAACCGACCCGTTCGCACTCGTGCCGGGCGTTGGGCCCAGCCTCATGTCACCAACGGCTTCGTCGTCGAGCTCCTTGGCCAATGCGGTCCCGCGCCGCATGTCGATGCCCGCGGACTCGAGCGGGGCGACCTCTGGCATGGGTCCGCGCGCAGTCAGCACTGGCAAGGGCGTCGCACGCAAGAAGCGCACTTCGTTTGCCGTGTCATCGCAGAAACCGGTGACGCCCGTGCGCGGCTCGCTGTCTGACAAACCGCTCGCCCCACAGATCAGCGCGAGCTCGGCCGAGTTAAGTAGCCACCAAAGTCCAAGTTTTGGCCGCGCCAGCTCGACACCGACCCGAGCCAAGCCGCAAAAGGGTGTAAAGGCTGAGCCCATGCCCAAGTCCGCCAAAAATACATACTCTGTCGATGACGTGCCCGATGGCTTCCAGCTTATGATAAGCATGGGACAGCAGGGCCAGAGTCATGCTCAGCAACGACCGCAGTACTCAGCCATGGACAGCGAAGCGGATCTGTTCACCTTTGACGCGGACCCGGCATGCATGGCTGATCCTTTCGAACTCCCGCCGTCTCCCGAGCAGGTGTTCCAAAATTTGACCGGCGGCGAGTTTGCGTCGATGGACGATAGAATAGGGAGGTATGGCGGTGGAGTAACGGACGGAGGAGCTCCCGGATTTTCGCAAAGGCGATATACAGACATGGACGAGTTCTCCTCGCTTCCGCACTTGTCAGTGCGGCGTGATCGACTCTTCAGCGATTCTGCAAACGCGGATAACGGGCCGCGCAGTTTCCAGTTGACTCCACGGGGCCCGACAACGCCGAGACACAACGGCGGTAGCATCCCGGGCACGCCAACGTCGGGCGGCTTCAAAAAGAGTCGCCGAAAGCCCAAGACGTACCAAAATAAGGAGCCCTCGTTGTACTGCCACATCTGCGCGCGCGACAGTCGCCGGACAGCATCTTTAGTGTGCGGCAATTTTGAGGAAGGCACGTGCCGCAAAATCACATGCAAGCTTTGTTTTGAAAAGCTTGGCATGGACATAGAGCATCTTCGCCAGCAGAATCCCAAATGGATCTGCACACATTGCACGAACATGTGCCCTGTGAATGCTCGATGTCACATTTATGATCGTATTAACGCGAAACGCGAACGCAACAAGGGTTCAGAGGGCGTCGTAACTCAGTGAGTACGATAAAGCGACGTTGGGAAAGAAGCGCAAGCAGCTGACGTGGGTGGATCCATGGCCAGCGCTGTTTTGTAGATTTGTAAGTCAATTCATCACAGACATGGTTGATCATTAGACAAGCACAGCTACGAGCGGCCGGAACGCTGAAATCGTGTCGAGTGGCGCAAAAGCGATTTCCAGACAATTAAATTCATATTTATGGCGGGTACTTTTCCCTTTTCTTTCACGTCGCTGCTGTCACTGCTGCGGTTAGCTCTGCGCTGACCACTGGGACGGTCATGGGATGATCAGGCTCTCCAGCGCTTCAATCACGTCTTCCACGGTGGCAGCGACAAACTGGACGTTTTCGAGTTTTCGCCCGATGGAGCAACTCAATGTGCGCACACCGCCGGTCAGCTTGAGGCTTTCGAGCGTGTTGAACATTTGCGCATCTGTCGCGTGGTCGCCAAAAGCAGCAATCAAAAACGGCGGCCGCGATGGTGATAACGCATATTTTGTGTCTCCTTCACCAGCCAAGTCGACGGCCACACTGCTTGTGGACAGCAAGCGCTCAACAATGGACTCCATGCACGCGCCCTTACTCACTCCACGCGGGCGAATCTGAATCTCACCTTTGCCTGAGATAACTTGCAGGGGCGAATTCTGCAACGCCTCCTCGAGCTGGTGTCGGGCGTCGTCGCTATGTGCCACCGATAACTCCGCGTCTGCGTTTCCTAACGACCAGCCCGCCGAGACTGGCTGTACAGACAGGGAGCTTCCGGGCGTCATGTCCTCGAAAATCTCCAGAATCGCGATCGCTTTCTGCAACTCGCTCTGAAGAAGAGCCTCGTCCACCTGTGTCGTTAAAGTTTCCCATTCACTCGTGAACATCCCTGGGAAACCACCCATGACTTCCGCAGCAAAGTCGACACTTGTCGATGGCTCGTCTTCCACACCCAAGTTGTGCGAGTCGGATAGAGGCCCGTGCCCAACCGTTTCACTATCAATAGGCGCTTGTACACAAGATGGCTCTGCACCAGACGGCCCTGGCTGTGGCTCAGCGTCACACTCTGGCTGCTGCAAATCCTTGTACCGAATACTGCGCGACTTGTGCGCCTTTCCAAATAAGCGGCTCTGGTCGCGCGCAATCTCCGACTTGTCCAGCTCAACGAGCCGAGAGTCGCTCTGTACGTGCTTCATCGTACTCGACCGCAGAAGCGCAGCCTTTTTCGCATCACCGTGTGCCGCCAACTGCAAAGACACTGCAACATCGACCGCCGCTGGCTCGGTCCTTGTCTGTGACGGCGCAGTACGTGCGCTTGTGAAATGGGCACTCTGAGCGGCGGCCTGAGCGTCACTTTCGGGCTCGCCGCCTCCCAGCGGCGACACGGGCTCCAGACGCGGCCTTCTCTTCGCGGTAGTTGCTGATGCCAATAATGCCTTGGGCCACAGGACACGGTAGCCGTCCTCAATGGCGAGCCCGGCGCCAAGACTGTGCAACCACTGCAGGCGTCGCGTCGCGACGCCACCAGTCAGCAGAAAAACAGTGTTACGCGGGTTGGAGCATAAGTCGCCGAGCAGTTTCGCCAGCCGCAAACGTGTCAGGCGTGTGTCAAGTGCCTTGCTAACGGCACCATCATAATCCAGAAACAAAACACGCATCCCGCGATCTAAATCCGGATCGCGGCCGCTGCTCTCACTCGACGTTTGCAGGTGGCTTTGCAGCACTGAATCGTCGAGTTGCCTAACGTCCTTCATGCGCTTGTTGCGCTCCGCGGCAAAGCGCACCACATCCGATACAAAGCTGTAACCCCACGATGCGGCTGTGTGTGTAAACACGTACCGAAACGTCTTTTTCAGACGCACTTCTTTCTCAGTGCGTGCCATGGTGAGTGCATCAAGCACGCACGCGGCGACGTTATCCAGGTTCCACGGATTGCAGAGCAAGGCACCGGGTAGCATGAGCGCCGCTCCTGTAAACTCAGAGAGAATCAGCACTCCACGATTCTCGTGCTGGCATACCGTGTACTCGTATGCAACAAGATTCATGCCGTCGCGCAGCGACGTGCTTAGCAGAGCGTCCGAGATGCTGTAAAGTGCACACAGTTCCTCAAGCGACAAGGACACCTCGCGGTAATGCACAGGCTGACTCTCGAGCGTGCCAAAGCGCGAGTTAATGTCCCCCACCAACTCAAAGATCTGGTTGCGGAACAAAAGGTACTGTGGGTCTTTCGATGGCACAGGAATGCCAATCTGCACAAAAACAACTTTACCCAACCAGTCCGGGTGTTGTTCCAGGAAGCGCCGGATCGCCAGCAGCTTTTGCGGAATGCCTTTGATGTACTCGACGCGATCCACACCCACGACAATCTTCTTTCCCTTGAATTGAGCCACGAGCTTGCTGCGAAGCCGCTGAACCTTGGCGGAACGCACGGTGCGCGTGAACGCCATCGCGTCCGTACCCATGGGATAAATACCCACGCTCACGAAACCGCCACGGTACATGACGCCATTCGGTCGCACCTCGAGTCCGAGGACGCGCTGACAAACCGAGATAAAGTGACGAGCGTAATGCACCGTATGGAATCCAATCACGTCTGCGCCGAGCATGCCCTCAAGGATTTCACGTCGCGTAGGAAGCGTACGAAAGAGTTCACCCGACGGGAAAGGCACATGCACAAAAAGACCCATGCGCACGTCGCGCCGCCGCGCGCGGATCAGCTTGGGCACAAGCAGAAGATGAAAGTCGTGGATCCACAGCACATCATCTGGAGCATGGCATAACTTAATGGCGGCATCCGCCACTGCCTGGTTGAGCTTTTCGTAGGCCTCGAACTGTGTGGGACGGTATGAACGCGCACCATCCACCTGCAGCGGCATGTGGTGGAACAGCGGCCACAAAACACCCGAGCAGAACGCCGAGTGCGCGTTCACAAGCCTCGGGTCAACATACAGTGGTGTAAATGCAGAGCCTTGAGAAGCGAGCTTCTGCTGTACCGCGCGCTGCAGCGCAGCATCCGCGTGCAGCTCGCTGCCATAGTGACCACTGGGCAGCCCCACCCATTCCAGATCCATTGACGCTTCCAATTTTTTGAAAGCGGACGTCATGCCGCCGCCAGTCGCGACAGAGATGCGGATCGCGTTTGACTCGGGCAGTAAATTGATTGCAACGGGCAATCGAAAGGACACGTTCACGAGCCTTACTTTTTTGTCTGGATAACACGCGGATGCCACAGCGCTGCCCCTGCCATCATCAGTGCGCACGGCGCTACGGGCCGGCTGTTCCGTGTCTCCGTACAGCATTGAGTGCAGCGACGCCTTTGCTGTAGCAGCGATTGATGCCGCCGACGCGTTCGAAAGCTTCCCGCTCATGGCGCCTTGCCGAATGGAGTCCTTGAGCTCCCTGATCTCCGCCAGGTGCAACTGCAATTCCTGCGCTTTCGCAAGGAGAATGTCCTCGGAAAATGATTCAAAGGCGGACGACTGCGAGCGACTCATTTTCACCGGGCTCAAGTGTTTCAAAATCTCATCACTGAGCCTCTGGGAGTCAGTGTTTCTGCTACTTGATGTCACCGTCGGTGGCTCCTGTATGTACACCTTTTTCTCAAGCTGGTGGGCCTTTCCCTGTTCGTCGCCGTCGGCATCGAGGAAACGTAAGGCGCGGCTTATGCCGTGAGACTCTGTCAACGGCCTTAGCTCGTCCGCGACCGGGTTCAACCGCACATTCACAACCTCGCGACGTCGCGGCGAGAGACGCGAGTACAAAGGGGAAGAAGTTGAGCTGCGTTGCTTTTCAGACGACCGGCGTCTGCGGCTCCGATGCTCCCGGTCCGATGAGTCCGTCGAGTCGTCATCTTCTTCTAACCTACAATCCTTGTTGGGGCTCAAGCGAGGAGGCCAGCGATGCTCGAGCTGCGGCTTTGTGGACGCCTGATCTGATGGCGAAGCACGTGATCCTGACAAATGATCAGTCCCTGCCGCTCTCGAACCTTCCTCATTTACATCTGAAAACGCAATCACCAGGTCTGACTGTGTCGTATACGTGTTCATCGTACAATCGCTTTGCGTGAGCATGTGGCTATCTTCATTGTTATCGTTGTCATCGTCCTCCAAGTCCGAGTAGTAACCCACGCTATCCGGCATGGAGTCGACGGCTTGTATCATGTCCGCGCTGCGCTCGGCCGCTTGGCCAAATTCAGTGATGTCCTGTGAACTACCCGCAGGTAACACCAAATTCGCGGCGCTGACCGTACGTCTGTGGTAGCGCGCGCCCAGATTATTATTTCTGCTTTGCAAGTCATCCATGGTGCGTGCGGCGGAGGTCGCTGCAGACGATGTTGTCCCGGCGGCCACGCCTTTTGCTCTGCGAGACTTTTGATGCTTCGACGACCATGGCGCCGCTTTTCGCGCGCGCGCGGCGTGCGAAGAGAACATGTCATCAATCTCACTCTCGCTTCCATCGTCGTCTCGCGCCGGCTCCTGACCCACGCCTGGTGCGCCAGGCCGCTCGGACATCGCGCCATCTGTTGCGCGCTCATCTTCTGCAATGCCGAAGAAGCGGCGAAACAGGTCCATGCTGCACAAGATAGAGAAGGAGAGAGGGCGCGCGTGTGTGCGCGCTCTTCAGCTGCGAGACGTCAGACCGGCGCGCGCTGCCGCCGAAATGTTCGACACCTAACACACAGCGTGAAGTCGTCTGCACACGTGGAAGACGCCACGACACGCGAGCGGGCTCTTTGGGCGGAAGTCGTTCAGAACAGCGGGGTACAGTGAGGACCAAAAAACGCTACGCGATGTATTGTACTCCTACTAGAACTGCGCTCCACGAGACAAAACGGACCGCACTCCGGCTAGCGGCGTTTGCCGCTGCTCTTGCGTGAAGATGCGCTGGGCACTGCTGCGACTTTCTTACTGCTTCGTGATTCCACCGCCGGCTTGGATGACGACTTTGACTTTGACTTCGCGACCGGCGGTGACCGCGTCTCCTCTTCGTCTTCACTGCTCCCGTCGAAGCTGGATCCGTCACCCTCTGATTCAGAATCGCTCTCTGACTCTGACTCCGACGGCGCAACGTGCGCCTTTGTCTTTTTCTTTGCTCCTGCGTCCAATGCCTTACTGCGCGTGGCCGCAGGGCGAGCACTCCCGCCTTTGCGATTTGCTGGCACACGACGTGGAGCCTCCTTTTCCGAAACGGACGATTCGGACCCAGATTCAGCTTCAGATGCCGAGGCAGAGTCACCGCTGTCGGATGCTCCCGACGCATCCTGGTCCTCGTCTTCACTGGAACCTGATGGCGTCGTGGTCACCGAGTCACGACGCTTCTTCTCATCCTTTTTGGAGTGCTTCAAGCCCCTCGCCGCTGATGCGGAAGACCCTTTCCCGCGGGGCTTCTGCTCCTCCTCGCTCACGCTCGACGATGATTCCTCGAGCGAAGAGCTCTCGCCGCCCTTTTTCGACGCACGGGCTGCAGAACTCGCACTTCTGTCCTTGTTCCGCACTTTGTCCGCGACAGCAGGGTTCTTTGCTGATGAGTCTGTACCTCCCCACAACATCCCAAAGAGCCCGGCCGTTGCGGCAACTGTATTATCCGCCGGCGCGCCACCAGAGCTGGATCTACCACCACTTGTAGGACCTTTTGAAGAAGCCTCTCTGCGATCTGAAGGTGATGCCAGTGTCCGCCGCGCACTGCCTCTACCACCGGTTTCTGGCTTCTTCGAGGCAGCGGCTGACCGGTCTGACTTGGACTTGTTCTTGGTTTCCAACGCCTCTGCTGACTTGCCTTTTGACTTCTTCGATGGCTTTTGCTCTTCCTCTGATTCAGAATGACTTTTGCTCTCAGACTCTGTCGAACTCTCCTCATCCTCGTCATCCTCTTCTTCTTCATCTTCATCTTCGTCGCTAACGTCATCGTCATCGTCGTGATCGTCATCATGGCTATCATCTTCGTCCTCTCCCCCGTCGTCGCCTGATGAGTCCTCCTCGTCCTCAGAGGATTCTTTGTGTTTCGAGCGCCTGGTCGACTTCTTCGACGACGAACCAGAGCCAGACTTACCTCTTGACGAACTTTTCTTGCCTTTTCTAGAAGGTGCCGGCTCCGTGCTCACGTACTGCCCGTCCACCGGCTCCTCGTTGTCATTGCCTTCGATTGATCCCCTCGCGGCAAAAGGCAGGTCAGTTACCTCACCTTTTTCGCCTGCCATTTCGCGCATCTCTCGGCCCTCCGCTCTCACACTCACAGCAGCACTCTCAACTCTCTCTTCCTCCTCCTCCTCCTCATCCTCTTCCGACTCGTCGTCAACGGCCTCCTCTTCTTCCTCCTCTTCTTCTTCCTCCGCTTTGCTGTCGTGCACCGTAGATGCCAAGGCACTCCCGGTGCCAACCGGTTTAGACACAACCGTGGGCGCTACTCCGCGCTGCATCAAAATCTTAACCTGTCGGCTTTTTTCCGACAAGATGGCTGCCTCTGCTACGGGGTCTTCCTCCTCCTCTTGGTCATTCTCGTACAGTTCTTCATCCTCATGATCCTGCTGAAGGCGCTGTGTTCGCCACTCGCTTGTTGCCTGCTCACAAGCCGTGGCCACGATCTTCGCAGCCATTTCTGCCATTCGAACCGCGTGAACGCTCTCCGTGCCTGCGCTCGCGTACAGCAAGACGCATTGCGCGGCCTCATCTACTTCTACGTCAAACCAACCTTCGCCATCTGATGCACTCCGGTTCCGTGCAAGCTCCTCTTCCTTCCGCTCTGCAAGTACTCGCTCAATGACATCGCCAAAAACTAATTGCACATCCACCAATTCTGATGCGCGATCAAACTCCGGCTCTTCGCCGTGCTCCCTGCCAAAAGTGATGTCATTGCCTTCATCGCCTTCGCCCTGCTCGGATTCCAGTTCTTCTGGCACAAGACGTAAGACTGCAAATGACACGACAGCGTTGATGCTTTTTGCGAGCTGGGCGTCCAGTAGATGCAGGTCGGTACGCGCGCGAAGCATCTTGCGTGAGAATGCCTGCCCGCTCACAAGAGCAATTTCATAATCTCGAGAAAGCGAGGACAGCAAGTCTCCGAATCGCTCGGCGTCTGTTTGCTCTGGCACGCTCAGCTTGTTCAGCGCCAAGATGCGCGGAACCGAAAAAAGAATCAGCTGCTCGTCGCCGGAAGGCAAAGACGTGCTGCTGTCACTGCCGGAAGCAGCAGATGATGACGGCACGCCTTGGGTGAGCAGACCCAGGCACAGGTACCTTGCCGCGTCTTGCGCGGTGCACAAGCGCAACAAAGCGCGATTTACCCATGCAAGGCGGTCGCGCGCTTTGTACTTTCGCATGGCCTTATCCACCTGACTCATGCGGTGCGAAATGAGGAGAGCACCACAGCCGGCAACGCGCACTTCGAGACTAGGAGAGAGATACAGGTGCTCTAGCACGCGCGACGTCGCTACCACGCAATCCTCCACCAACTTGCGCATTCGGAGGGTTCCGAGTCGTGTCATCAGGAGCCACAGCGCCACCACCGCGTGTAGCGAGCCTTCCTGAAGCACCGTTGTGATCGCCAACTCGCCCTCCGTACGAAAAGTCCCCAGCGGTCGCTTCCGTGCACGACTAGACTTTGCCTTTCGCGATACCATGTTCCGTTCCGATCCTTCATCGCTGTCACCCTCGTGATCACTCCCACTGCCATCACGCATTCCTTCGCGGTCGTCTCCCAGCCCCGGCTCTCCCATCGAGGCCTCTTCCTCGATGCTATTGTCATCTTCATCGCCACTGTCAACATCTTCGTCATCTACATCAGCGTTCCATCGCTCCGGTTGCATGTATGTTAACGAAGCGCACGGAGCTTCGAATCCAAACCACTTGCTTGGCTCCAAGATGAGCGAGTGAGCCGTATCGCAGACCTGCTGAACATTTCGTGGCACCTCGCCGTGAGCCAGTAGCGGCACGCAGTCTGACTCAATGTGCAAGCGCACCCGCAACGCGGTGCCGAGGGCAGCTAAAGCGTCAAGCGCGGCTGGTTGGAGCAGCTGCGAGTGGGCTGGTGCATGCAGAACGATAAGTACTGGCGCAAAGCCTGCCTCCAGAACCTCATTTTTCACAATCGTACCGATGAGCAGACGCACCTGCTCGGCCTTTGCCACGTCCACGACCTTGACCAGAGCGGCGCCTAGGCACACCGACTGCCACTGCCACAGCAAAAGATCTGCGCTGGCCACCTCGCGTTCGCTCTGCACGCCCGCCAAAAACTGGGCTGGCTCATAGTCCACAAACTCGAGGAGGCATTTTTCCGCGCTCACGACGCTGTCGCCGAAATGGCCCTGGCTTGTGCCGCAGCATGCGTCACGGACAAAGAGCACCACTGGCGCGCCTGCCATCATCACGGCAGAGGGTACCTGCTCAATCGAGCCATACTTTGCCGCCAGCGCCGCGTGCAGCACTGCGCGTCTCGCTTCGAGTGCGTTTGGCCAAACTTTCAGCCGCTTGACGGCTTGCTGCTGGGGCGCTGGGTTCGTGCGAACCATACGATTTGCGGCGGAGCGTGGCGCCGCCGCCGCCGCAGGGGCCCGCCCGTGCGCGGCAACGTGCTTGGCGTGGATGAGCTCCGCCGTCGCTTTTACAACGGCATCTGTCAACAGGCGGTACGCCTCGACGCAGGCGCGTCGCGACAAGCGCGCCTGGGTCCATGACGCGAGCATCTGACTCATGTGCATGTCGCGGTCGATGCAGCGCCACTCACGCGTGAGCTCGGTGCGCTCCTGCTCGAGAATCGCATGTGGATCATTCTCGTCGTCGCTAGTTTCTCTTTCTGAAGATACCATGCCTTTGGCTGCGCCACCGCGTTCAGCAGATTGTTCGTGTCCATTTTCCGTGGCTTCGGCAGCGTCGTCGTGTTCCGCTTCCTCACCGGGGTGCACCAATAACCTGCTCAGCCGAAGCAGCTCGGTGTGTGACACCATGCCAGGCGCGACAAGGGCGAACAAGTGCTCCAATCTGAGCAGCGCGTCGTCCAGTACGCTGGCGTCCTCCTGAATAGAAACCTGCGCGCGCGGCGCCTGGATGGTGTACCGAGGCAGTTTGCCAAACACTACGCGCTTGGCGATATCACTCGGCTCGGACTCTGGCTCAGGTTCGGCAGGTTCGTGGCCAAGCAAGGCGTCCAAATGCAGACGCCGCACGGTCTTACGCTTGCGAAGAATATTTTGGGCGCTTGACTGGAACTGCGTGAACGCACGCAGTGCGTCGAGCGCCGATGCCTGTGCGGGGGTCATTGGCGTGTCCGCGTGGTCCAACTCGTCAACCCAGTCCTCGTGGCGCTGTATGAGCTCCGCAAAGCTGAGCTCGCTGCTGTACTGCGTGAGCACCTCGTCATCCTCCAGGTGGTCGCTTGCCTCCCAGCCATCGGTGTCATCTTGACCCCGCTCGAGGCGGACGTCCTGTTCGGCGCCGCCTTTCTGCTGGGCCTGTGGCAGCTGAGCGGCGTCGGTGCTGCCGGCTTTGCGCGCCCATGGCAGGAGCCGAGACCAGGAGCTCATTGGTGTCGATGGGACGGGCTGCGCGAGCACCATGAATCATCAATCTGGCGCAATCCGATCCCGCGGGAGCGTCTGCACGTGTGGGCCACCTGACGCCGGCGCCTCCCCTATTCCACAGCCAAATGCGCGTGCTGCACGCACCCGTCCTGTCCCCTTCCAACCTCGCGTCTTCTCTGTGTCTGCCCTTCCGTGCGGACAAGTACAGCCGCGTACACACACACACGGCGCGCACGGAGCGCCCGTCCGACGCCGCGTCCGTTCGCGCGGATCGCGATCCGATCCGACCCGATTGCAGCGCAACGGCGCGTGCGTGCGCCTTGCAGTCAACCCCGACGCCGCGACCCAAACTATGCTCTGCAGCGCACCAACATCGACCTGCCTACCAGCTCCCCACCTACCTACCCGCCCACGCACCACACACGCCAACCCCCCGACACCATGCACATGCCAAACCCCCCACCACACCCACGCCTTTCCCCAGAACACATACCCACGCACCCACACACACGCGCCTTCTTCCCCTTTCCCACACACCGCTTGCTATCCAAACGAGGGTTCCCGCATCATTTCACCACCGCGAAAGACACCCCCCCAACCGCCACGCCCCCACCTCCCCACACATCACCGAACCCCCACGACAACCGCACTGTACCTTCCCTTTCCAACCACCGCGTGTCTGCTCTGCTTTCCGTAACCCTCGTGGTCCATCATCATAGTGTACACCCAACTGTACTTATGCACGCCACTCATCCATGTCGACCTCCGCATTCACCCTTCATTACCACCGTCGATGCCACTCCACCCCACCCCACCCCTGCCCACTTTCATACCTAAACACACGCGCGTCTTATAGAAGGGGGAATAGGAGGGGATGGTTGGTTGATCGAGCGTCAGCCAGCCACGCGTGTGTTCTGTGTGTTCTGTGTGTTCGGTGTGGAGCGGCTGTGTCTATCGCGCACACGCAAACACTCGCTTCATCACCGCGCTGGCTAGTTTCCACGCGCATTCTTGCTGCTCTTAGTGGTGGCGATGATGACGATGAGCGGGTGGTGGGTAGGTGGGGGGTAGGTGGGGATTGTGTCTGGTAGTGGGAACGTGATCAAGTGGTGGTGGTAGTGAGACGCGGTGTGTGAAGAGGTGATGACAAACGCAACGCACGCTTATTGAGAACGTGACGAGGAGAGAAGAGGAGAAATTGCAGACGGGGAAGGGGACAGGGGAAGGAACAGGCTTGCGGGTGGTGGTGGGGTGGGCGTGAGTGGGCGGGTGCGGTCGGCGGCGCGGCAGGCGGGTGGGAGCTGTGAGGATCGGCGGCAGGACGAGCCGACCGCGGCGTGTTGGCGGCAGGCAGCATGGCGCCTGAGCGACTCGCGCGAGCAGCGCGTGCCCGGGCCGACCGTGTCTCTGCTGCCGCGGCAGCGCCGCGCCAATCGGCCGTTGTGGAGCTCTGGCGGCGGCGCGCGGCAACGGCAGGATCCCAAGGCGGACGCTGAGAATGGCCGCCTCGCGCGGCTCGCGCGCGCTGTGCGAGCGCTGTGAGCAGAGCGGCCTCTTGGAGCAGTCGGACGCGCATGTGTGTGCGAGCGCAGAGAAATGCCCACAGCGCCCTCCTCGCAGCGTGCCGTCGTCGACCACGTCGTTGTCGCTGTTCGGGACGCAGGCCTCGTCGATAATAGGCCGCGGCGCGGTGCCGTACTCGCGCCGCAAGTCGCGCGCAGGGAAGCACACACCGACATCCGTTGCAGTGGCGTGGTTTTCTGCAATCCCCAGGATGAAAGCTGCGCGTGCGCGACGTGTCGACACTTGGCTCAGTATGAATCATCCAGACAGCTCATCAACGCATAGTCACCAGCAGCAGAATCATTCTCACACGCTCAATCCTACCCGTTCATGTCAATCGTATTCGCACGCGGCTTGCGGCGTGTCGCTGACCGCGTCAGCCACCGACTCGGTATCGTCGTCCGCGACGGCATCTTCCTCTGCGTCATGCTCGGACAGCACCCTTTGTGGACACAGCCCGCCGATAGAGGCACCTGGAGCGCTCGGAAATGCGCTTCGCGCCGTCGCGGCGCTACGTCAGTCGCTGGAAATATCTGTCGCTGCGTTCGCTGCGCTTTCTATAGGCTTTCTTCTCGCGACGGCGCACGTGGGCGCACCGGTGATATGGAAGGTACTTCTTTACGCGTCACTAGCGGTGACCAGCATTCCCGCGCTGCTCGAATCATGCGCATCTCTGTTGCAGCGGGTGATCAACGTGGACGTGCTCATGACCATGGCCGCAATGCTGTCTGTCGTTGCCGGAAACGCATTTGAGGGCGCGCTGCTCATGGCACTCTACGCTTTATCGCACTCAGCAGAGAAGCGCGTCACGGAAAAGGCGCGCGGCGATCTCGATGCGCTCCAGGAGCTGTCTGCGAGCACTGCGTACCGCAAGACGCCGGGCGCACCGGGCGATGGCTACGAGCTTGTGCCAATCGACCAGGTCTGCGTAGGTGATCTCTTGCTTGTCCGCACAGGTGAGCTGGCGCCTTGTGACGGCATCGTTATCGAGGGGGCGCCTTATGTTAGCATGGAACACATTACAGGCGAGGCAGAGCCCCGCGCTGTGGAGCGTGGGAGCGAAATCCCGGCGGGCGCGAGGACCGTCGATGGCACATTGACTCTGAAGGTGCTCCGAACAGGCGCAGAGAGCACCGTGTCCCGCATGATCAAGCTGGTGACGACTGCGCAGCAAAACCGGCCGCAGCTTCAGGGCTTTTTGGACCGATTCGGCCGAACCTACGCGCAGCTCATCGTGTGTTGCTCGCTTGCCATTGCGCTGCTGCTCCCGCCGCTTGCACGTTTTGTGCTCCGTGCTCACATACCGTACGTTGGCCCCGCTGGTTCGCTCAGCCGCGCACTTGGTTTCCTGGTCACGGCCAGCCCTTGTGCGCTCGTCATTGGCGCCCCCGTAGCATACTTGTCGACCCTGTCGGCGTGTGCTCGACGCGGAGTGCTCGTCAAAGGCGGCGCGCGCACTGTGGAGGCCATTGCAAATGTCCGGCGAGTCGTGTTCGACAAGACCGGCACGCTGACAACCGGCACACCGGCGCTACTGGGCATTGACTGCTACGATGAGCACAGCGATGCAACGACCAATATTCCGCGCATGCTAAGCGTGGCGGCGGCACTCGAGGATAACACAGTGCACCCCATTGCGGTAGCTGTGCTGAACGAGGCCGCGCAACGCGGTGTGAAGCCCATATCGGTGCGCGGTTTTGGGTTTGTATCAGGACAGGGTCTGTACGCCAAAGCGGATCTGACCCACGCAGAGTCAAATGAGGCTGTGTATTTTGGCCGCACCACCTTTCTTGAAGAACAGGGCTCGCTGACAGAGGCACAGAAACGTTGGATGCACGAGCGCGCAGAGCTGGGCGAATCGCGAGGCGAATCTATCGCAGTGTACCACTCTTCACTCGGTGAGCTCGCTCTTTTCCGGTTTCAGGACGCACCTCGCCCAGACGCAGCCGCGGCGCTGGCCGCGTTCAAAGCGACCGGAGTGCGCGTGGGTATGCTCACGGGCGACCGTGCCGCTAGTGCCTTGAGACTGGCTCAGCGGATCGGCTCGATCGACGACGTCTGGGCCGAGAAGAAGCCCGAGGAGAAGCTTGAACTGATTTCGTCGTTCAATACCAGCGACGGAAAGAATTCAGTGCTGTACGTCGGTGATGGCATTAATGACGCACCCGCGTTAGCGGCGTCTACTGTTGGCGCGTCCATCGGACACGAAAACGCCTCGGCGACCGCAATCCACGCCGCTGACGTTGTGATTATGCGCCAGCGCATCCAGGATGTCGTGTGGTTCCAGCGCAAGGCGCGCGCGGCGCAGCGTATTGTCGTTCAAAATGTTACGTTTGCGCTTGGTATGATGATGCTCGCGAGTGCCCTCGGAGTCGCATTTTCTGTGCCGCTCTGGCTCTGTGTGTGCCTACACGAAGGAAGCACAGTGTTAGTTGGCCTCAACGGGCTTCGCTTGCTTAGCGATCGCTGGAGCGGGATGTAAAGATAGAAACGGAGAGCCGCAGCTCGCTGTATTTATGAAGTTCTGTGCCGTGCACTTTTTATTTTCAATCCTTCTGCCTACTCAGTCCACGCCAGGCCGTCGCGGTAAGTGGGAAAGAGCGGTTCGATTCCGTCCAGAAACTGACGTGTCCAGTCGTTACTGAAGACACGACGCGACTCCCACGCCTCGGCAGGCGGGCCGTACTGCATCTCCGCGCCGGCCGGCGGCTGAAGATCTGGAACCTTTTCGATGGCTGCTTCGCATATTTCGCGCCTGCTTAAAGCCTCGCTTGTCACCAGCAGCAACTTGTTCCTCGCCTCTTCTCCCTTGCGCAGGGTGGCCGTCACATATCGTGCCGCGTCTTGGTAATGCACCATATTGATCATACAGTCTGCGCTGGAATCAACCTTGCCCGCACGCACCCAGAAATTATGCGGACCGCGCGTCCGCGTGTACAGCCCTGCCAGCCGCGCCACGCAGCCAGCATTTTGCAGAACCTGATGCTCAATGTGTGCCAACTTTTGCGCGCGCGGCTCTTCACTCAGCGGCGCATTCTCATCCAGGACCACACCAGGTTCCAGAATCTTCGCACCAGTCGCCACAACACCTGTTGACGATGTGTACACAAAGACACCATCAGACGCTGCGTCCCACTGCGACAAGGCCGATGCAACCAATGCAGGATCCTGCGCGATTGCGCCAAAGCTCGCGCTTAGGAGCACGTACGGGAACGCAAGCCCTGGATCCGCGGCGTCACGTTCGGCCATGTACTGTTCCCACGTATACGCTTCCAGGCCATACGAACGAAGCTCGGCATGCGATGCGTTACTTTTCGTGACCGCCACCACGCGCGCAGAGCTCGTCTCTTCATGTTGCTTCCAGAGACGCCCCACGCGCTTTCCGAGTTCTCCGGCTCCCACCACCAGCAGATCGCGGCTTCCCGCGGCGCCCATTTGAACGCGCATCGCTCGCGAAGAGACGAGACCACGCGTGGCGCGAACGTCGCGTCTCGCCTGCCCGGCGCACGGAAACACAGCGAACGCCGTCGCCGCCCAGCGCGAGGT
The DNA here is from genome assembly GCA_008690995.1 of Porphyridium purpureum. NCBI lineage: Eukaryota > Rhodophyta > Bangiophyceae > Porphyridiales > Porphyridiaceae > Porphyridium > Porphyridium purpureum. The sequence goes on along the minus strand of VRMN01000003.1, from coordinate 2,107,206 downwards.
TTCGGCAGCCATCACGCTCGACGTCGCAATCGCACGGCAGCATCTCGCCCGCGCGCCACACACGCGCACCCCAATCCTGTGATGGGTGTACAGTCAATTCAGTCGGATGTACCCACTATACCTTAATTTTTAACGCTTTTTTTGTTTTTTGTTTTTTCGCACTTAAACTCTTGTCACACGGCCAATGAGCTTCTTCCAAATGAAGATGAGGAGCGCGGCAACAAGAAAGCTGACGGCGGTGACCACAAAGACGAGACCGATGGCAGAAAGCACATCGATACGACCGCCAGCGCGTCGCACCGACAGTACCTCCAGACCGTCCTTCACAAGAGTGATGAGAATCTCAAACGCAATCAGCCCAATCACAATCATTTCGAGGTCGGTGCCGTGCTTGTACTGCAGCTCCTGTGACAGCAGCTCGAACAGGTCTCGAACCACTTCCACGCGCCGATTGAGCACTTCTGCGCGCTGCCTGAGCTCGAGGTAGCGCTCCGCCACACGATAAATGGGCTCGAAGCGCTCATTCTCCCAAAAGAAATCCGGCGTGTCCAACACATCCGCATAAAGAAACACGTTGTGTCGGTCCGTGATGAGCCGGCCCATGAAGCGCGAAATGTCCTTGTGAGACTTGCTGATCGCACCGTTCCGAGCCATTTCTTCGGGAAGTTCCCGCGTCGAGGCAATGGTCCGTTGAACAGAGTCTTCAATCGTTGTTAGCCTCACAGACTGGGCGAGCGCATGTGAAACCGCAAGCCGCTCCAGAATCTCATTCTGCCGAGCCTCTTCGTTGCCTGGATCCGCCCCTGAGTCGTAATCCAGCACGATGACGTCTTCGCGCATCCGCGGCACACCCCCGCCAGGACTTCCGTGCTGAAAGCCAAACGTATCACTTTCGGCCTCCTCCAGCGGGTTGCGTTCAAAGGGCTTCAGCGAGTCTAGCACGGCTTGGTCTTCCGACTCATCTGCCATACTCCAGATCACCACGGCGCCGTACGGGAAAAAGAAAACGTCCAGCTCCGAGTCGCGCTCGACGGCGTGCAGCACGCCATCAAAGGCCTCAACCACAAGCCCGCGGCGACGAGCAAGCACGCGAGCAAGCGAGCGCATACGAAACTCTTGCGCCGTGCAGTAAGACGCAACACGATAAGTCCTTACAGGCTCGCTCGATACAACGTCCTGCGATTGCCCTGTGGTGACTCGCGGACCAGCGGGAAGAAGGTCAGCAGGCCTGGCCCTGCCCTGCAGGGGAACTGATTGTGTAGATAGGAGCTTTTTGCGGCGTGTGGCACGCTCCGACGCGTCTTCCATGATCTTGCGCGCGCGCATCGGATCTGCCATCTGCGACACATCTGAGCCGTGCTCTGCATCTTCGTCAGAATCATCATTCACCACGGTGCTCCAGGACGACTTGCGTGACGTTATACTCCGTGACAGCGCCATAGACGAGCGAGTCGTGCTATTCTTACGCTCTGCGACTTGCTGGGGACTCGCAGTTCCACCTGTACCATTCTGAACATTTGCGCGCTGCGCCTCTGCTGGCACAACTCCTTTTCGCGAGGCACCGCTGCCTATGTCCTCATTCTCCAAGTCTGTGTCGGTGAGCTCATTCCCGGCATCGTCCACGTCATCCGCACTCGCAGCCCCGCACCGAGTACCCCGCATGGACATGGCAATTGAGTGCTGCCGCCGATGCCTCCCGAGGTGGGCGTCGGCTACGATGGTGGCAAAATCCGGAGCGGCATACCGATACCGATTCCGCGTGCCACGATGCGCAGAGCACGCCATCCTGCCGATCCGCGCGGGCCGGCTCTTGTGGCTGCTGCGCTTCAAGCCACGATCGCCGTTAGCGAGGTCTATCAAGGACACGCCATTTGCGCGAGTCCCGCTGCTCCACGCGTTCAGAAACGCCATGCGATATACGACGACGACGGCTCCGACCCCACGCGCACTCTCACCGCCGCATGTCAGCTCGTCGCACACACACACATACACGTTACTGTCCGCGCGCACACCAAACCACCTCTTCTTTTTTTGGTTTTTGCCGCATGACCGCAAGCCGATTAGCGCAGCGTCATAGAAAAGCGAGGCGGTTTCATTAGGGAGAGCGTGTACCGCACGCCCAAAGTGAAATTTAGTGACTCAGCTACTCGTCAACGCGTTCGATGCGGTTGAATGGCGGCTCGTCAAGCACCTCGACGTGGCCTTCTTCTATCTTGGACACTTTCGCGAGGCTGATGATCGGCACATCGTACCCGCTCAGAGCAGTGCGGCCGCTGTCGGACACTTTCTCAATGAGAACGCCGACGCCCACCACCCGCGCAGACGCCATGCGGGCCAGCTTGAACAACGCCTCCACCGTGCTGCCGCCGGCAAGGAAGTCGTCGATAATGATGACTCGGTCGCTGGGACCGAGGTACTCCTCGCTCACCACAAGCTCGCTCGTGGTACCCTTGGTCGCGCTGCGGTACGTCGTCTGGTACGAGTCCGAGATCGAGATCGGCCGGCTCTTCCGCGCAAACACCAGGGGCACGTTCAGAACGCGCGCAACAGTGAGGCCCGGAATCAGTCCGGTCGCCTCAACAGTCAGCACCTTGTTCGGGCGCGTGGACTGCAGTCGCGCTGCGAGCTCCTGCCCGCACAGGTCCATCAGGCGCGTGTCCACCTTGTGGTTCAAAAAGCTGCTCACCTTGAGGATGCCGTCGCGCAGCACTTTGGCCTCGTTCATGATGCGCTGCCTCAAAAACGTCGCGCCCGTCATCGTTGTTTGCTGGAGATCACGCATCTCGTTATCGCGGCTGATCGTATCAAAATACGCCAGGTCAAACGAGAACCGCTTGTACAACACCTTGTACACGTTGTCTAACGCAGACGCCATGGCGATGATGGCCCGCGACGGATTCATAAACTCGAGCTCGCACTCCACGACGCCTTTGCCCACCACCTCAGTCTCGCCATCATAGTACACGGCCACGCTCTCGAAGCGCGCACGACGCTCTGGTGGCGACACGGGTCCGAATCGCTGCACTGCCTTTTCAACAATGTCCGAGTTCCACACGCGTGCGTAAAAGCCGCGATCATTCCGCATTTGCGGCTGCGCTGGGACGCAAAAGTCAGTGCTTTCGGCGATGCAAGGAAGGCCCGTCACAAGATAAACTGCATGTGCCTTCCACCGGCTCCACTGCTCAAGCGAGTGCCGCACGCTCGTGCTCTGAGGACTCTCGAATTCCTCACCGTCGCCAAGTTCATCCAGCGACGGCAGCGGCACGGTAAAATCGCCAAAGTTATGAGTGATGATCACGCCAACGCCGCGGTAAAGCCGAGACTGCGCCAAGAAGAGCGATCCTGAGCATGCCATGGTGTAGCTGTCCAGGAAGGGCGATCCAGTAACGTCGTACTGGGGAATGCCGTCCTTAATATCCCTCTGGTGCATCACGCGATCATGCCATACTTCCTCGAGCGCCTGCGACACCAGTGGGTCCGACGTGCGGAACAAGCGGCCAGATGTTGCCTCTGCGCGAATCGCCAGCTCGTCCAGCATATCATCGAAAGTCTTGCTCTCCATCGCATAGTTCGAGCCAACAGGTACCACATTAACGTCAACCACTTCCGGCATCGGGCTGGCCGCCGACCCAGCGGGCGCAGGAACAGAGCCAACAACTGGATCCGGCAGGTTATAAGGCGGCACTTGTGTCGACATCGGCAATGATGATCGATTCGAATACTGTCCTGCCAGCCCAAGATCGCGCTCAAACTGCTGCTCGTCGGCATCTCCTGCTCGCATGCTCGGTGCACCCGTGCCTCCCGGAGTCAGCATGCCTGGTGACGCAGACGGTGGAGGCGAAGCCGACGATGTCGAGCTCGAACTCGGTGCCGGAACCGGTAGCCATTCTTCTCCCTTTTCCTCGCCGGCATTCTCGATGTTCCTCCCAGGCTGGGCTTGCTGCACCTGCTGCATTTGCTGTGAACGCGCGAGGCGTTGCCCAAACATGCTTCGCTCTTGCACTTGGTCAGACTCGACACCGTCTTGCCGATGCGGGACGCGCACACCAAAATCTTCCTGGAGCATGGCCGACAAGTCCTGATCCTTCTGCTGGACTTTCGTCGCTGGAGAAGAGCGCGAGCCTGCGTTTTTCTTCTTCTTTGGGCCACGCTCCGATTTCTTCTTCGCGGCCCGTCTGGCTCCCTCGGCGTTCTGCCCAGCAGGCGGTGACTGTGCGGAAGAGGAAGCCGAGGGCGCTGTCGCCGAGTCGCCTGGATTGGGCTGATTCGGTACTCGCCCATTGCCCTGACCTTTCTGTGGCGAGGACGGTTGGAACCCAGTCGCACGGCGCAGCACCGCCGCAGATGGATGGGAGCGGTCTCGTCCTCCGCGCAAAACCCCCGTTCTTCCCGAAATACTCTGCGCCTTTCGAGCACCGGGCGGCGGAACTCCGGGTGGGACAAACGCAAAGAGCAAAAACAAATCCATCACCCGCTGCGATAAGCACGCAGCCAAATTGGTCAATATCCCTATAGACTTGCTCAACTTTTGCCAACGCGCTTCGACCAGATCGATTGAGCTCGTGAAAGGAGTGAGAAATACTCGTTCGGGTCTGGTTCGAGAGGGAATCGACCCTTCGTTTCATTTTTTTGTCAACCCAAATGCCTATGTGTGGGAGGGTCTAGTGGTCTCGAACCTGATTAGGGATTGTGCGGCGCAGCTTGCCGCTGCAGCGCGCACATGCGACACTTCGCACGTCAATGGAATTGGAGTGCCTTCCGTATGCCTCGCCGCACTGGCTGCACGCCCACCAGAAGCGGTACTGGATTTCAAAGTTGTGACATGTGGTGATCGAGAGCGCCGGGTCGATTTTCTCACACCGGCGCACCCAGCGCATGAAAGCAGCGCCATGGGGCGGGCGGTATTCGGCGTCCACCACCCACTGCGCCGCATGGCAGAGTTCGTGCACCAGCGTTGCGTACAGCCGCTCTGATGATGTCAACACCTTGCTACTGAGCTCAATCACCGAGAAGCGCAGCGAGCTGCCGCCGCGCTTGTCCTCCAGGAACCGCGTGAGCCCCGCTGTACTTCGCAGCCGCCGGTTCCAATTGATGTACGTATGGTCGCGCAGCTGGTTCTGGAACACATACTCGTCGTAAAACACAAAAATGTTGCGCGCGAGTTGGCTCAGATGGGTCCGGTTAGGCCCGCCAAAGTGTTCCGCCTGAGGCAATACATCACCCGCAAACTCTAAAGCGGCACTTGTGAACATCTCGGTGTGACTCCCAGTCTCTAGAGAAGGCTTGAACACGGGCACGGTTTTCGAATCGCCGAGAAAAGTACCGAGCGACGAGGCAAGCGGTAGTAATGTTGGGCGCTTGATTTCGAGGTCTTGCTTGTACGTTTCATCTGCATCCGTCAAAGCGGATGTCTCTTCGGTGCTTGCTGTGTGGTTTCTTGTCACGCTGCTGCCACTGCCGTCTCGTCTTGCCAACAAGGCACCGGAGGAAAAAATATGGTCCTCTGGCGCACTCGCGGTAAACGAGCGCATAAGCAGCCCTCGCTCTGCTCGAGAGAGTGCCACTTGGGCCTTTGTTCTGATCCTCTGTTTTGCTCTTCCTTTGTTTTGTTTCACTTTTGACTTTGCTTTTGCATTTACAGGGTCACTTTGTCGTGACTCCATACCGGAGAGCGGACTTTTGGACCGCGATTTCACCTTTCGAGGCCCAGAGCCGGACACTGAGCCCCCCGCAGGAGAAGAGACGGCATGTCTCTGCTTTTGCCTACATTCATTGCTCGTTCCAGACGCAGGGTTTCTTCGACGCACGCGGCTGACGCTCTTTGTACTCGTCTCTAAACTTGAGTTGTCACTGAGTCTCCCCGGCTGACGGCGCGCCGCGGATTTATCTGATTGCGCGGAAGACCCCGAAACCGTCGACGCCATTGCCGCGGCCGAAAAGCTCAACGCAGTCATTGCCGTATCAGCCACCATGGCGGCATCGGCCCAATCGGAGCCGGTGAGACCGAATTCACCCGTCATCCACAGCCCGCGCTTTTGCACGCCGCATGCCTGATATGCACCCCTCCTTGAACCCCCATACGCCACCCTATCGATTCCCCGACCCGGCGGCTGCGCAACAAAACAAACCGGCACGCGCAGCATCGACTTGGACACGGCGCTTCGCGCACGTCGGGCGGGACCCAAACTCCGAACCCATGCGGACGGCGCTGCCAGTCCCTGAAACGAGCCGCCCGCAGCACATCTCATATCACACTCATACGGCGCGTCGCCATCCGATGGAACACACGAAAGTTCCACATGCCATCGCCGCATCTCCCCTTTGCCTCTCCGTCTCTCCCTTCTGTGTGTCCTCGCGCGCTTGCACGTCTCGCTCCCGCGAGTGCTTGACCTGCTCGCGCACAAGCCACGCAAACTCGGTTTATCGGTTTCGATTTTCGCTGTACCCTGTTGAGGTGCAGTGATCGGTGGAGGTACAGCTTTCCTCTCCAACGCTCTACTAGCGAAACGGGCCGATTTCGGCGAGATTCCTACGAGCGCTGCTGGAGGTACACTAACACAACAGAACCTGCGTCGAAGTCTTGTACCCCAAGTTACCTCAGCGCGGTGTTTGTCTAAGGAGCTGCACGATGATCGACCGTTTACTCGGTGTGCCACACAATAACAAGCTTCGTTGCTGCCTAAGGCCGGCTAACTGAGTCTTTTGCTTGGACACGCGTGGCTCCACAATGCCTGTATGTTCTACGTGGCCTTGGCCTTGGCCCGAGCCTGGGGGCTTAAGCTTAGGCTTAGAATGGGATGAGTCGGTGTCTACAATCCGCGCGCCTTTGTGCACTTGGCTGTGTGCCATGAGGTTGAGGTGGCACTTGATCCGCGCTGAATTCATCCAGCAAGAAGGTAAGCCGTGGTACAGGGCATGAGTTGCGACGCATGCGACACTCGCGTGTGGCTATCACATCTACGGCGGCGTGGCCGTCGGGACGAACAAGAAGCGGTATCAGCCTCTTGAGCTCATCTTCACAGAAAAGCACTGTGCCATTCTGAGAGAGCGTCATGGAAAAGGCAGTTTCCTATTCCATTTTGATCTGGACGATTTTTTGATGCATTGCACTGAAAGCGCACGCATGCAGCACCCGGCCGGGGGCACCAGCTCACCTTACTGTCAAAGCGCGACGCGCAGAAGGCTGGTCACTGATGTAGATCCTCTCCATCAAGTTATGGATAGATATACCGAAACCATTGACTATGTTAAGCATGTGCGGCGGAGGCCGGCGTCGCATGGCTGCAGATTTGCAGGCAGCGAGCACGTTTCCATGCCAGGGTGCCTTGACAATTTGCTCGGTGCCGTAAAGTATTCGAAACGCTCCACTGTGACATCGGAGAAACCCAGCTTGCGAGTCAACGTTTTTGGGCGCGAGTGTGCATTTTACGTCGTCATGATACACGTGATATGATCTGAAAAGGAAACTACCGCTGCGAAGGCATGTACGGAATCAGAGCTCCGGTCGCTGTTTCTGGCGGCGCCCAACTCAATAAACACTTGAGTAGCAGGTCGGGAGAGAAGAAGGTGGCAGAGACAGACGAGGCATTGTCGGACAATTTCGCAGCGTCAAGCAAAAATTGGAGAGCCACAACGAAGTCCAAGAAAAAAAATTTCCGTCTCAGGAATTGAAAGCGGGACATCCTAACCACTAGACCACTGGGAAAAGCTTTTCCTCCGAGGAGAAAATCTTTCCTTCCCAGCCGGGGCTCTCAGCCAGCTGTCGCTGACGCTTGATCCCGGGACCTTCCCGGCTCTATTTCCAGACTGCGGGAGAGGAGAAAATTTAAACATCATAAATATTGTATTTGTGGAAAGTCCAGGGGAGACGCAACATTTTCAGAGTTCTGGCTCGGTTCAAAGTAGTGGCGGGAAAGGGGGGGCCAGTGAGGAAGACGGCTGCGGATGGCGGATTCGGTGTTCGCAACCCGCACAGGTCGCGCGGGAGCACCGAGATGGCGCGCATGGCTTGAGCGGATGCAGAGCTGCGCGAGAAGTGAGGTGCAGCAGCGGGTGCATCGTCCTGCATTTGCGATCTCATTGTTCGTGTTCTTGGTGCTGATCCCTGCGAGCCTGTTTTATTCGGTCCGCAGGTCGTCGCTTGTGTTGCCGATGTTTCTCAGCTCGGTTCCGCAGTATGCCTCAAGAAGTCCAACGTGGATACCGGATTCTGTCGCATACGGCGACGCCAAGTTGACAGGGACGCAGAATGAAAGCCGCGCTGAATCGTCTCTTCCACTGGGTGCGTTTCCTCTGGTCTTGCCCCGGTATTTGCCTGTGGTCGATGATAAAGACCACGTCTTGTTTACGGAACCCAAGCAAGCTCAGGAGCGCGTCGCGCAGGTCGTGATAGTGGGTGACCCCTTCTGTAAGGAGCGTGTGGATGCAAGTGTGCAACTGCTAGTGTCCCAATATGGATGGATAGAAGAGGAAATACTTCCCGTTTTCATCGACCGCGAGATTGACCTGAAAGTGGAATCGCCCGTTCCAATAACTCATGTCCACCCACGCGACAGTCGCGTCTACGCGTCCGACGTCGCGCGGTACGAAGCGCATTTGCGTAGCTGGGAGCATGTTTTTCGCAACGACCGTGCTGGTGCAGTGTTGGTGCTAGAACCTGGCGTGTTCGTTACGAAGGCCAAGGCGGACGCGCTCGTGGGATCCGCAGACACCATGGAGACGCGCACAATAGTCGCGAAAGGTGAAACTGCTTGGCACGCTATTTGGCTTCGGGACACAGCTGCAGGTTCGTCGGGCCAAGGCGTTGGCCTGCAGAAGATCGAGCCCAATCCGTTCGCACGGGCGAGCGCGTACATTTTGTCCAGGCAAGGCGTCAATTTTCTACTGTCTCGATTGACGGCTTACCATGCACCGCTGGATATGACATTGTTCTTCATGATAGCGGACTGGTATCGCGATACCTTTGTCGTGTTTGAACCACAAGAAGAGGTTGGACAAATTTTGGGAAGGTTCACAAATACAGATAGTGCCAATGAGGACGGGTGCGATGCATTTGGTTTTAAGATCCGGGAAACGACGTCAGATGTGTTTCTCATGGCTTCAGAATTCCCAGCTTACTTTGCGTCGCCGATTTCGCAAAAGGACGCAGAGCAGTCGCTGAAGCATGTGCATCACATGCGGAGCCAGAATCTGAAGCGACTGTCCGTTCTGATGGATACCGCGCCATTTATTGACAAGAGCGGAAAGCGACGATAGAAATAGTCGAAAGTTTGGAACAAGAAGGCATCATCACGAGCAGCATGACAAGACAAAAGTTGGGGCTTCTCGGACACGATCGCCCAGTCACGTCCGGCCGATTTTGTGTTAGCTATTCAGTGGATAAAGGGGAACAAGCACACTTATTCAGAAAGTGAAGAAAACCATTGCTGCAAGAGAGAGAGAGAGAAAAAGAAACCAGACCGCTGCAACAGGAATGGCTGCGTTCTCCACTGGCTCTCACAAAATCGGTTCGACGGGTCCCTTTTCGTGCATCTCGCGCTCAAAGCACGAGCCATATATGCTCGCCTTGGCGTCAAAAAGCACGTCGCGAAAGTCAACAATGTCGCCAAAGTTGCGCAAAATCGGGCGCTTATCCTCGTCCGTGTAGCCTGAAAAGAGGTCGCTCATACCAAGCAGGTCTGGATAATCAAGCACCTCCTGACAACTGAAAACAAACAAATGCATGACCGCCGCGCCGGCCATCTCAAAGCAGATGAGCAAGTCTTGCAAACCGCTGGCCTGCTCCATGGCCGAAAAGCCCTCCACGTCGACAAGAATGCCCAGCTTGATCATCAGTGACAGCACCATGCCCTGCCAAAATGTGAGGAAAATGACAAGCTTGACGGACAAAAACTTGGGTAGCGGCTTGTATGGCCGCAGCACGTTCTCGACCGCATGGTAAAAGCACAACAAGCCGTACAACGCGACGGTGACGCTCATGTTGTTGATGAGCACTGCTGCGATACGGACAATGCTGCGCAGTAGCTGAGAGCCGCGGTGAGCGGTACACAGCACTAACACAGCAGTCGCCGGCTTGACAAACACAAACTGCAGACAAGCCGAGCGCACAAAGTACATGAAGCCCGTGCCCAGTTTCATTGGCGGCAGGACTTCGGTGAGCGGGAATGGGTGCTCCATACGCGGTTGCAATTCTAGTGCGTGAATGAGGTGCCTCTCGCCGCCCCCGTAGTTGATGAGGAGCACCAGGAAATTATAAATGACGTACGCCTCGTACGAGTCGCGAATGACGTCGAGAATCAGCACGACCTTTTCGTTGTTCTTGAAAAAAAGCGAGAGCAGCGCGGTACTGGAGTACACGGGCACCATACCGAGCACGCGCACAATATGCATCTGCAAGTCTGGCCGCGAGTAGTGCGCCAGGTGCTGCCGAATCTCGTAGCATGACACAAACCACGCAAACACGGTGCTGGCCGTGCCCAGAATCAGCCACAGCGGAATCATCTTGGCTTATATTCTTGTTCTGCGCAATTGCGCCGTGCGGCAGCTGCACGACGGGACCGAAATACGTTGAGAACTCCCAAGCTACTTTACATTGAAGCGAAGCGCTCGGCTCTGCTCCTGTGCCACGGGACACATAATCTAAACTTACAACGCGGCGACGGCTCGCAGAGGCGCGCTTCCAACTCGCCAACTGTACATTGCCACCGCATGAGGTACAGTGATATCGGCGATTTCTGTTTGCTCTGTGCCCGCTGCCGCCAGTCGAGCAGAACGGCAGGTCGCTCAGCGTGTGTCCTGTGTTTCAACATGATGGACACGCTGCGGCGCGCAGGGTTGTCTGCTTGTGTCATATGCTCTGTGCTATCCCAAAATTATGGCCATGTTATATTTGAGAGATTAGTTATGGACAGACGGTGGAAGAAGGAAGAAAAAAAGCAGTTGCGAAAGGAATCACGCTCGCACCAGGCCAAAGCGCAGGAGCACGCGGCGCAAGCGCCCGTTGCTGCCACCGCCGCTCTGCGACCCGTGACTCGTGTGGTAGCCTAGCGATGAACTGCTGGCGGAGGGCAAAAGACATCTCAGCCCAACCAACGACTCGTGGTCGCGCGAGATGATGGCAAGAGAAAACGAGTTGCTGATCGCCGAGTGCAGGCAGCTGTCCACGTGCTGGAGAAACCGAACGAGCGCATGCGTCATAAAGCTGACGCGCTGCGTGCCGTTCAGGACACCCTCCGTTACAAAGCCCAGGTGCCCACCCAGGGCGTGCAAATCAAACTGGATGGGCGCGCTGCCGAGATCCTTTGCTCGCGGGTAGTAGTTTGGGTCCATGACCGGGTCATCCAGCGCCTGGAGACAGTACACAGGAACCACGATATGCTTGAGCAATGGGTTCACATTGCAGCGACGGTAGTAGTCCGACGCGCTCTCGAAGCCGAACATGGGCGCCGTGACCGCTTCATCCCACTCGTAAATGTTCTTTGCAGAGAGGACCGCCTTGATGTCAAAGGCATCCGGGAAGCGCTGGTGGATGGCTAGCGCCTTGGGTTTAAGCGTACGCAGAAAATTGGCCGCATAGATCGCGCGGCTCATGCCTTCGTTTAGCTTGCGCGCGGCGTGGTACGGACTGAAAGGTACGCTCGCAACCGCCGCGCCGCGCACACCAAGACGCAGTGCTTCATGCCCTTGCTCACCCAGCCACTTGAGAACCACATTTCCACCGAGAGACAGGCCCACCAGAAAAATGCTAACCGCGGCGCCAGGCTCGGCGTTGTGAGCCAAGAGCGCCGAGGTCTCGCGCACGAGTTGGTCCAGATCGTCTGTGAACCCCAGGTGGTACATTTTGGGCGATTGCAATGCTGCAGAGTCTGTCCCCGCTCCCGAGCCGCGCCAGTTTAGCACCTTTACCGTCCAGCCCAGCCGATGTATTTCGTCCACAAGCCGAATGTTGTACGGGCCAAACGATGACGACTCGGTCCCTGGCACTAGAATGACCACCACGTCAGTGCGTGTCTGAGCAGGTGTCTCGTGCGCTGCTTGCTGCGGCACTCCGTCTTCTCGGGCCTGCTTGTCACCAGTTGCTGCATTCGCTACAACACCTTCTGCTGTCTTGTCGGCCGCACCGAGCGTTGATGTGTCGCTTCCTTGCGTAGCGTCTTTGCATAGCGCTGTTGACTTCGCACTCCCCAATGTCTCTATGTGCATCTTACCTTCAGGGGGTGCCAGAACGTCCGTCAGCTGGAGCTGAGGCGGCGCGAGTCCAAAGCGAGAGGCGCCAATGTCCAGCTCGATTCCGAAATTGCGCAGCGATTGCGATAATTGCTTGTGGAGCTGATCCACGCCGTCCACGAGTGGGAGGGATGGAGGCGAGGACCACTCGGCCGCGGCATTTGCATCTGCTCCCGACTGCAATTGTATGTGAGCCAGCGGGCCGACCGAATCGACATAGAAAAAGTCAGAGTCTGCCGTGAGGAGCTTGTCTCGGCGGTAGACCCAAGACACAGACAGAGGCGTTACAATGGGGAACACAAAGCCCAGCAACGTCTGCATGTGGTTGTTGCTCGCCCAAAACGGCGGCTCGAAGCGCGGCACGGTGAAGCGACTGCTCATCAACTTTGCGAGCTGCAGCCACGTGTGGAGCCCCACTTGACGGCCCCTTGTGATCACATACCCGCCATGATCGCCCACGCACGCTGCGCCAACATGCGACCTGGACGTCGACGCGCATGACGCGTCAGCACCTTGCAGACTCTCCAAACTATCGACACTCACCAACCGTCCTTCCGAATGCCGCCACCAGTCCATCTCCTCTGCCCAGCCCATTCCCTTTCCCCCCGGCACCAAACCCTCCGCGCCCACCTACCCACCTCCCTAGCCGCCGTCCCACCAGCCGGCCGGCTCACCCACCCACCCACGCGTGACTCCTCCCCCTCCCTTTCATGCCCCATCACTCCGCCGCCATGCTTCCCCACTTTCACTCCATGCCACGGCGCCTCACTCTGCCACCCACAGGTGTACACCTCACTCCAAATCTCCAATTCCACCAACCCCCCTTTCCTATCCAAACCTCTCGCCCTCTCACATATAAAATCTGCCCCTGACACGCACACGCGCGGCTCACTTCAATATCTGTTGGTGGTGGTCGTTTCATCGGTTCCTCTCCTCCAGCCACCTGGCGCGTCACCTCGGGCCACGCACTAAGAGGCAGATGCACTCGATACCGCAGGTGTTCTTGTCACGGATCAGCATCGCTTAAACCGAACCGATAAGGAATCGTTGAACGAGATATCCAGAACGCATGGCTACTTGACACGCGGAAAGGAGACTGTGGGAGCGGCGGAACGGAGGAACGCCGCAAGCGCGCATGTATCGTCAGGAGGGAAGCGAACCTGCTCTTCTCGTGTTTGATGACTGAAGCGAGCCGAAGCGCCTGTGGTCGCGTGGTCGCTGGGTTCGTTGGTCCCTTGGTTCGTTGCTTCCCACGGGTGGAAAATCTTCCGGTTCTTCGACGGCCCCGTAACTGTACCCAAACGGACTGTACGTAGTTTGTGCTCAGACGCGGGTGTTTTAATAGACTACGCGCATGCGGGATTTTCGTCCCGGGTTTTGAGGGGATGCAGCTCGTATTTTTGACCGGATCGACGAATCTGGAGAGCATTTCCGGAAGATCCCAGATTGGTGTGGTGCGGAGCGGGAGAAGAAAGCAGAGGCGCTGTTGGAGCAGGAGACAGTGGTGGCTTTGGGGTTATCGTGGGGTGCATGAACATGGCCGCGTTTGTGTGCGGTGGGGTACAAGTTGCTGGGTCGCGTGGTGCGCGACGGAGGCACGGGCGGTCGAGTCATGTGGCGGCGTCGCCGGCCGTCAGCACGCCCGGCACGCGCCGCGCGACACGCGTGAGCATGATTCAGAGCCCGTTCTCAGAGGGCCCGCCAGGGATTGAGGAGTACTACAAGCAGAAGATGGGGCTGGGGAAGAAGATCACGGGGGAGCCGATGGTGATCGGGACCGGCCGCGCCACGTTGGAGGAGTGCGCGGGAGACTCGCAAGCGACGTGTGCGAAAGCGCTGCAGCGCGCGATGGCGTCCGCGCAAGTGTCCGAGCTCGCAAGCTGCGAGCTCGTGCACGTCACGTACACGCTCAACCTCGATCCAGCTCAGGTGTGGCGCGCAATCGATACCGAGCACCACACGCGCGTGCTGGGGAGGAGCATCACCAAGAAGGACACCGCGGAGCAGGTCGAGGTGATGGTGATCACCGGCGGCAGTGGCGTCACCATCGGCTGGGGCCGCGCACATGTGAAGGACGTCGAGGACAACCTCGTGTCTGACGACGAGACTGTGGGCGTGAGCCCGACGGTTGGGGAAACGATGCAAGCCGCCGTAGACGCAGCGCTACTGCAGGCTGCAGAGGAAGCCGTCACGGACATCAAGTCGAGCGACCCAGGCGACGTAACGTTCTTCTTGTTCTCTCACACGCCCGGTGCGCGCACGGATCACGTGCGCGCAAGCATCGAGCAGCAGTTTGCCAACTGCACGGCGTACGGTGGACCGGCGGCCGGTGACGCCTCGCAAAACGGGAAAGGCTGGAGCGTGCTAACGCACGAGGGCCGCGTGGCGAGTGGCGATGTTTCCGAACAGGAAGTCGTGATCGCGGCAGTAAGTGGCTCGCTCAGCTTCATGCTCTCTGCTGTTGTCAAGACCTGGGCTCAGCCCAGCTTTCAGGAACCGCTGTCTTACATGATCCCGCAATACACGGACAACGCTGCCCTCAACTTGCTCACAGCCATCCGGTACGACGACTGGGAAAAGTTCATCGAGTGCATCGAGACTAAGAATGTAGAAATTAATCACAAGTGGCAGGACAAGCAGAACCAAATTCCATTGCTGGCCGCATGTGCGCGCTGCCGCACGCGCATGGTGCGTTATTTGCTAGAGCGAGGCGCAGACATCACCCATCGTAACGACGGCGGATTTACGGCCATCATGTACACCAAACTTTTGGAAGAATTTGATCCAGACATGGTCAACGAGCAGCTCGCTGTGCTTGAGGCTTTCGGCGCGAACATGGTGCTGACCGAGGAAGAAAAAGCGCTCATCGCCAAGGCGACTTCAGGCCGTCTGAATAAAAAGTGATGCCGTCAGGATAGAAATGGCGATGCGCAGGAAGAGTGAACGAGAAGGCTGTATAGATGAGACATATCATTAGAGAAACGCCCGTGCTGAATGCTGCAAAGCTCAGTGCTGAGTGTCTGGAGTGGATTCTGTCGTGATGAAGTACCAAGCAATAATCCACAACTTCTTGCACGTGAATCTAAACGAATGGCATGAAAGAACAGATGCACGTGCCCACATTGATTTTTTCTACCTTGTATGGAACGGAAACGGTTCGTTTATGACAAGCATGGACCGCGCGTTCATTGCGTGTGAAAGCAAGGTGAACAGCGTGACAAGCATAGCTTTGAGCCTCTGACCGAGGATATGGATAAGGCCAATGGGCATGTGACATAGCACACGGCATCGGCGCACTGGTCGACGCATCTGGTTCTCATGACATTCGCATGCGATGTGCGATGAAAATTGTACGCTTATCTTTCTGTACGTGTACGGTAAATTCTGGGAGAGAAAGACACGGACCCGATCAGCGATGGATTTTTTCGACAAGCAGGCCTGCCGAGGCGCACAACGTTATCATTGTCGTCACCGGCATACTCGCCGCGCTCTTCCCCTTGGCGTGCGTTTCACACGTGGACCAAGCCGTTTTTCATGCCTTGGCGTAAAACACAGGGTTCACTGTACCTCCCAACCACGTTCTCCTGAACCACATACAAAATATATATATTTTAAGTTTTCCTCTACTCACCCTAATTTTACGAAATCCCCACGGTGGGTAAGAAACCGAGCACATCGGATTCCTCATGCCTGCCTAGCTCAGTTGGTCAGAGCGCCAGACTTTTAATCTGGTGGTCGTGGGTTCGAGTGGCAAAACTTTTTGCCTCCCATGGCAAGAATTTTTGGCTTGATGAGGATGTGTGTGTAGAAGCTGCCGCCCGCGGTAGGGAAGTTCGGTTTACTTGCTTTGCGATTTGCTGCTCCCATCACCCGCATCCAACAGAGCCAGCCACATCGTGCCGCGCACAAGGCGCTCGGCGTCAAACGCGACGCGGATGGCAAGCAGATACGGAAACAGTGGGGCCAGTTGAGTCTCCCACATCGGCCACCACGCCGGATTCACGGCCATTATGTTTGTCGCGTCCAGCGCAAGCGACGCGGCATGGTACGCTACGTGTCGAATGGTGCCGGGAGAGTATCTGAGCGACGAGTCGTGCTGAGCCGACAGGGTAGCGGCGCTGCTTTGCCCCCTGCTGCTGCGTAAAACCGAAAATTGAAACAGCCACGTCGCAAAAACGTTCAGCGACAAGGCAGCCAGAAGCCACTCTCGCGAGATGGGCTCGGCCGCACGTCCCTTGGCCACAAGATCGTGCGGGGTCTCGCAGATCACGACGCGCACAAGTGCCAGAACCGCCGAACTAAAGAGAGCGCCGCCTTCGTACAGCATCCGAGTTGCACTCGGCATCGCGACGGACGCAAACGAGGTCCCTACCAGCACCATACGCATACCTGTGAGCGCCGCAATCGCCACCCACGCCGCGACATAGTCGCGCATGAGACCTGGCGCCACGACGCCAAGCCAGGCCGCGGAGCGTTCGGCGTCAAAAACGGCGTCGGCGCCGTCCGGACCGCGCGGGTACACAAACAAACATGCCGATAGTATCGCAACGGTACTCATGGCATAGAGCCCGGCCAGCTGTGAGTTTGGCGCCGCCATCTTCATGGGTGGCGGCGATGTTCTGCCTCCCAATCCTTCCGCTACGCAAATGTTGGCGCCAAGGTTTCAAATTTAAAAATCCGTGTCGGTCGCGGCAGGTGCGTGACAGAGCGGCGGAAGGGCGCAAGGCCCCGAGCGGTGTGACGAGCCATGAGGGAAGAAGAGAGGATGGAGGAGGAAGATCTGGAGAGTGGATACGGTCTGCGAGAGACGGCTGAAAAAGTTGCGGCCGAGCGCGATGTGAGAAGTGACGCGGGGAGCCAGACGGTGCAGCGTCGCTCATACACGAGAAGCGATGTGGTAATGACGGCGCTCGCTGGGTTTGCGTCAGTGAAGAGCGTCGTTGCGAGACTGTCTGCGGTGTTTGCGCCCGTCGTCGATGCAGTCTCGGCGCGTATTGAAGTCTTTCGCGAGAGGCGTCGACGGATCAGGGAGGAGCAGGAGCGCCGATTGGCGCGGCGCCGACAGCAGCGTATCGCCCGCAAGCAAGAGTTGGAGAATGACGACATTCTCGGCGACGGTGACCGGGGTGACTCGAGATCAAGGAAGAGGAAGTCTGTGTTTCTGGGTGCGCCAGGTAGTACCGGCTTTCTCACGGAAGAAGAGCTAGAAGCCGAACTTCGCGCGCGCCGCGAGACGCGGCAGCGAGAGCGAGACCGGTACCTGAGGAATATGAAGCAGGAAAAGCTCGAGAAACTCGAAAGCCAGATGAATTCGCTCCGCCAAAAACTAGGCACTATTGATATGAACGCCATGCAGATCCCTGACCTCGAGTCGCTCGAAAAATTGTAATGCCGTATCACCTTCTCCACGACAGGAAAACAGAAAAAAAACAACCAATGCGCGGCCCCTTTCGTCCATTCCACCAACCCGTTCCTGACTGCCCGATCTTGAGCGGGGTCAGGAAGCCACTCGACTGTTTGCACCGCTGTGCCGCAGCGACATGCAGAATAGTACACCTTGTCGCGTCGTCACTCCATCTGGCAAGTTCAATGTCACACGTCCTCCGGGACTCACTTGCCTGAAAACCTGAGAACATCCGATCCGACAAGTGGCGCGAAGTGTACAATCAAAAACCCCTTACTTTCATAGAAGAATATTCCAACAAAAGCCGACTATTTCGATAGGCATTCTCGCATAAACCGATCAGCCGATAAACCGCTCGCAGAACACCATGTAAAATTCGCCGAATTTTACAGTTTGTCGGAAACTACCAACGCGATCAAAATCCATTGCAAAAAACGCGCGTTCTTTGTGAGGAGCGTGAAGGACCAACCCTATCGGTTTAATGGTTTATCGGATATCGACTAACCCTACTCTGGAAAGGGAAGACGACTCGAGCAAGTCTTTCAACATCGACACACGTTGTGACGACCTCAGGTGTGGCAGAGTGGCGTAGTGGCGCAGGGATTGGAAGGAGCAAAGGACGTGAGGAAGTGATGAGGGTCGCGGCGCCTTTGTCATGTTCCGAGCACGAACACGAAAATAAAGCTGGACTGGAAGCGGACGCGCACCCGGACTCAGACGTGCGCGGCGTGGGCGCAAATGGTTCGCCTTGGAGCGCCGGCGATTTTCGGCGCGAGCAGCAGCTTTGCGTGGTTCCGTACACGCATAGTCGTGAGCACGCCAGCGAGTATTCGATTCTGAGCGGTGCACCGCAGGTCCGAGAAGCTGCCCAGGCGTTCAGCACCCATGCCAGTCCCATGTCCCATCGGCGCGTAAGGTATGGAGGCGCGGAACCCACGCTTCGAATGGACTCTTCTCATGTCGTCCACCCGGGTGCTTCGGCTGGACGAACGGAAGTGAAAGCGCGTTGGGAGGATAAAAATTCTTTGTTCATGTCGCACACGCAAGCGGGGCCGTCGGAGAAGCACGAATGTCATCGAGAGAGCCATGATGCAGAGTCAATTGTGACTCCCGGCGTGGCGCTGAATCGGTGGGCTGCCGGCCAGAGCACACAGAGCGTGCACGAAGCGTCATCAAGACCTCCAGCGGCGCCACACACCCATCATACACCCGTTCGCTATGTTGTTGGGGCGCGTACGCGCGTCGTATACGTAGGTGGCGCCCCGGCACCCTACGCCTCGCATGCAAGTCGCACGCGCTTCGCCGCGCCTTGGGAGACCCGACTGGAACAGCGCGCCCGGAGGGGTGGCTCCGTCTCCCGCAGAAGGCGTTATTCTGCTGGCGGGCGCGACCTGGCAGAATCATCGAGCAGTGAGTGGGAGGACGAGCGTGAGCCTCACATCCGCACCGCGGTTCGGTACACTGCGCACTCTAGTGACGTGGTGCAGCGCATGTACTATATCCCGTACGTGGTGGCATCGGTGCTGCAGATTCTTTTCAATGCGTGTCTGGCGATGCTCGTACTATACGTGATGGGCACTTTTGTGTGGAGCGTGCGCAGTGACGTTTTGCGGAAACTCAGCGCAGAGATCGAAGCGAACGAGCTGGCAATTGGGAGCTGTAAGGCAGACTTTGAGCTCAATCGGTGCGTAGATATTTCCCCGTATATCCCGTACATGAAGCAACAATGTGAAGCGTGGGCCAAATGCGCCGAACGCGATGCCAAGTCGCTCGCGCTCGTTACGCGGCTGTCGGCTGAAACCGTGGCGGACGTCATTAATTCTTTCCTTGACAAGATTTCGATGAAATCACTGTTGGTCTTGCTATGTGCTGCGGCTGCCATAACCGTGCTCAGTAACATCGCACTGTGGCTCCTCCGTATCAAAGCTTACCCGCACCCACCTCCTCCGCAACACTACCCCAACTCGAAGGAACCCATCGAATGAGAACAGCAAGCACAAATAAATAGAAAGCGTATTATTTCAAGGGTTGACGCGCGCCCGCTTCGCGCGTGTCGTTGAGGCCTCTTGTTCGTCGGCCTTTCCAGTACCTGTGCTGGCGTCCGACTTTGAAATCGCGCGTGTGGCGTCTTCAAGCCAGCGCAGCTCATCATCAGTCCATGGCCACGCGTGGCGCAATTTATGCCAGATGCGCATGTGGTAGTCGTTCAGCCAGTCAAGCTCGGACTGGCTCATCAAGCTGAGTTCGAGCAAGCTTTGCTGAATGGGTACGTGCGTTATGTTCTCAAAGGTGATATAAGGCGTGGAGCCAAACTGGTGAGCAGTGTTGGCACGCACAGCAACGACGACGCTTTCAATGCGGACACCAAACTTGCCCTCTTCGTAGTATCCCGGTTCATTACTGACGCACATGCCTTCCACAATACCGACAGGCGCTGTACCCACGCGGCTAGAAATGGTCTGCGGTCCTTCATGCACGCAAAGCGCGGCGCCAACACCATGACCTGTGCCGTGCCGGTAATCCAGTCCAGCTCGCCAGAGCTGTGCTCGTGCCGACGCATCCAGAACCGCTCCCAAAGTCCCTGCGGGAAACACCAAGGTTTCCATCTGAATGTGCCCTTGCAGAACGCGCGTGAAGCATTCGCGCACATGACGCGACGCAGCGCCTCCAAGCTGTATTGTGCGCGTCACATCTGTCGTCCCTTCAAGATACTGCCCGCCAGAGTCAATCAGTACAAGTTCCTCTGCGCTTGTACGCGCATTACTGCAGTACAAGGCTTCGCCGCGCTCGGGCTGGTAGTGAATAATCGCCGCGTTGGCGCCCACGGCGCAAATGGTGCCGAAAGAAATGTCCAGGAAGCCCGGTTGCTGTGCACGAAACTCGAGCGCCTTCTCTGCAATATCGCATTCGGTTGGAAACACACCCTGCAAGGCACCATGCTCCAGCCAGTGCAGAAGCCTCACCATGGCCACTGCGTCTTTGACATGCGCCGAGCGCAAGCCGTTTAGTTCCGCACGATTCTTGACCGCCTTCATCATCGGAATGGGACTCTGGTGGAGTGATGACGCGCTTGTTTGCGTTAGAAGCATTGACGTGGTGTCTGGATCCATCCACACCTTTTGAGAGCACGTGCACATGGGTCCAGAACTCGTGGATGCCATTCCAGTGCCCGTGCGCGGATCCAAACATTCAGGAGAAGCAACCAGAGCATCAGCAGCAGGAATACGTGCAGGTGCGCTCACAGTCGCAGGGGCCACGCCACTTATATCTTCTAGCAGTGCGCGAGAATCGTACGCGGCAACGCGCACATTCAGGCTGTCTAAATAGTCTCGTACACTCTGCGAGGCGGTGGCGTTGGCGTGAATGTACAGCACGCAATCGTGCGGCCGTATCCACAAGTAGGCCAATGCCACAGGCGTATGTGGCACGTCTTCTCCACGAATATTGAGCACCCATGCCACTTCGTCCAGTGCGGAGACCAACAATGAGCTGCGCTCGGTGCTCTGCGTACGAATGTGCTCGCGGATCAGCGCCAGCTTGTGCTCGCTTGGTGCTCCACTCCATTGCAGTTCATGGAGACGCACCGCGTGGCATGGCGTGTCTGGGCGAGCACAATGCTTTCCGCTGAAACGTTCCCACACAACATCCACCAGGTTAGGTCCAGACAGCGGCACCAAGCAAACATTCGCGTCGATCAGCTGCTTGGCCTGTCGCTCAGTGTAAAGCCAACCGTCCACGCCGACCTTGGCGTCAGCCGGTAGTGCGGTCGCGATATACTCTTGCATCGTCATGTCGGCTTCGCGTGCCTCAGAGTCTGCGTCTGCAGAAACACCTTTGGGCTTGGTTTCGGACTTTAGCGCAGCCTGCGGCTCAGCGGCGGCCCGGAACGGCATCCGCATGAGTTTCCATGGCGCCCGGAGCTGCTGGGTGGCCTGCAGAAAGTAGCGGGCGTCTGTCCAAAGCAGCGCAGCTTCGCGCGTGATCAGGCCCGTGCCAGCAGAGCCGCTGAAGCCGCTCGCAAAGTGCAGCCGTTCAAAGCACGGCGCGGTGTATTCGCTTGCGTGTGCGTCTCCGTGCGGGATAATCAGCGCGTCTAATCCGTGCTCCGTCAGCAGCTCGTTCTGCACCAGGGCTAAGCCTGCTGCGTCCATTCCATAGGCCCAACCTCTCTCACCTTGTTTTGATGGCGACACAGGTTTCCGTTTTGCGCTGTGTTTTCTGATCGATAGACATTGAGA
Source organism: Porphyridium purpureum (assembly GCA_008690995.1). Taxonomy (NCBI): domain Eukaryota; phylum Rhodophyta; class Bangiophyceae; order Porphyridiales; family Porphyridiaceae; genus Porphyridium; species Porphyridium purpureum. Next base: position 2,085,339 of record VRMN01000003.1, on the reverse strand, counting down.
TGGCATGCGTTAAAAGGTTTACGCTGGGCCGAAAGTGTCGTTCGCACATTTTCCCCCTCTTCCCTTTGTGCATGCGTACGATCTGTTCTTTAATTAATTACCGGCGCCGCGCCGTACGCTGCTGGACCTCCAGGTCTTCCTCAATCTCCTCCAGATCAAAGTACTCCTCCTCATCCTCATCATCAAAGTCGCCATCTTCGCCTTCGCGTCCTTCGTCGCCGGAGTAATCTTCGTCGATCTGAGAGTCCGACTCTGCATGGGCATTTGAAGCGCTGCTAACATACTCGTCTTCGTCCTCTTCATCCCCGAGCAGAACCTGATCCTCGTCTTCAGTGTCCTGCTCATAAACTTCGTCATCTGAATACTCATTGCCCGTAAACACGAGGCTGCGCTTTTCTGCTGCGGCGCGCTCGTCATCGGCGCGTACGTCGCTGAACAGTACAGTGCGTCCGAGTTTAGGCGGCGCGGGCAGTGTGGCGCCCGGAAATAGATCCTGAACGGCTTGCGGTGGCGCCTGCTTGCGATCGCACCAGCGGATCTTCTCGCGGTAGTCCGTGAAGAAGGACAGCTCGTACATCTTGGACGCTAACCATTGTGGCGAACCTTTGGTCGGCACACTCGGATTTTGTGCAAGGAGCGCTGCAAGAAGCTCAGCATCATTCTGAGCGTCGCTTCGCGACTCGTCTGGGCGCACCGTCACGTCCTGTGCCTGAACTACTGTCACATACATGTCTTCGTTCATTTCCCACGTTTCACCCACCGCAGAATGAATTCGCAGCTGATCCTGGTCGTCTGCCATATTCTCCTCGTACGAGTCAAACTCGTTGTACTTCTCCAGATCTGGAACCGCCGGCGCGGCTGCTTCGTCCAGCAGATCTGCCATTTCGTGAAGATTTTGTTCGATGGCGCCACGGAGCATTTTGGAACCAGATTCAGCCTTCTGTCTTTGTCGCGAAGACACGCTCACAACCGGGGCCTCGTCATCGTCCTCCTCTTCGTCTTCATCCACAGACACGTCACGATCATCATCCTCGTCTCGGTCAATGTCATCTTCTAGTCCGTCTTCACCCCCTTCATCTTCATCTAACTCATTGTCCACATACGCATACGATGACAGGTTACGTGACCTCCCGGTAGATTCCGCATCTTCATCCTCCGCTATATCATCATCCTCATCATCGAGCTCGGCCCCAATATCCAAATCACTTTCATCCCCGAGCTCGTCCTCGTCTTCAACATCGTCCAACTCCTCCTCGTCCTCGTTGTCGTCTTCAAAATATGCGCCGATCCCAAAGCGGTCATCGTCCTCATCGCTCTCGGAAAGCGACACTTCAGACGCGCGCTGCTTCACGCGCCGATGAATCGGGCCCATTGAATCGTCGTCCAAGTCATCCTCCCCTACAATATCATTGTCATCCTCCAATTCGCCGTCCAGCAAGGCTTCGATGTTCATCCCTTGGCTATCTCCTTCGTCAGACAGGCCTTCATCATCCACTGGGGCATTGGCAGAGCGCCGCGACGAAAACGTCTCCGCACCTCCTTTCGCTCCCTGCGGAGAGAAGGAGTCTTCATCAAGGATCTGCGCGCTCTCAAGCGGATCGTCGATCTCCTCGTCGTGATCCGCAAACAGCTCATCAATTTCATCCATGTCATGAGGCGTGCTTGGCATTACGCGCCCCGCACGCGAGCTCGGTGCAAAGTCCAAGCCATCCCCAAAGTACTGGTCAAAACCCGCGTCATCAACACGCTGTCCATTCCTCTTCTTCACGGGCTCGACGGAAGCGGAAACCGCCGCAGGCGGCCGTGACGCTTTGCCGGACCTTGCCCGACCAGGGTTTTTCGGCGCAGACTCTGCCTCGGGGCTTGCGGGCACAATGCCGTCCCGCTCATCCAGTTCGTCGAGGCCAGCTAGAAGACTTTCCTCGTCATCCTCATCTAGCATGCCCGCCTTCTTTAGCTCGGCCTTGCGCGATAAAAAGTTGAGGAACTCCTCATCCTCCTCCGACTCGGGACCGCTCGTCACGATCTCAGCCGCTACGGGCGCTGCCGACGCCTTTCGCACTGCGCGCGGCTTTTTGGTTGCGCTGCGCTTCGCCCTTGTCGTCTTTGGGACAACTTCCGATTCGGATTCGGAAAGGACTTTCGCGGCCGGTTGAGTGTCGGCGCCACTTTGCGACTCGTCGTCTGCGTCTGTTGCGACGGACTTTTTCGTACGCCTCGTCGTCGCCGCCTTCTTTCCAGTTGCTTCTGTACTGCGCTTTGCCCGCGTTGTCGCTGTCGCCGCCTTTACATTATCGCTACTCGCGTCCGTGGCGGGCTGATTCCCGCTACTCCGCCGCGCCGCACGCAGCACGAACGTCGGCAACGGCCGGCGCGGGGCGACGGCGTTCCTCTCCTCCTCGCGCAGCCGCCGCAACGCCGCCGGCGGCGGCAGAGCCGCAACATCCAGCCCATTGACCCGCAACCCAGGCGCACAAACCCCCCAATGCCAGCCCCAGCTCACAAACATGATCCCCATGCTCGATCCCTCTGCCCCTTTCCCTCCCTTCCCCAACGGCCCCAACCCGCACGCACACGTGCGCACACCACCACGCCTGCTCGGCGTCCGAGTCCACGGCGACGCGTTCTCCACGCCCGACCCACACCACCTGCCCTTTTCCAGACACGCACCAAGCGCCCCACGCCACAATCTGCCGTTCTCTCTCTCCGCCCCGCCCCGCCTCTCTCTCTCACAACTTCCCCCGCCGGAACTCGCGTCTTCGCCCGAGCGCCTTTCCTTTATCCACATTCATATGCCATCCTCACAAGACCCATACTAAAATACCTCCATCTCAGCATACCGCCACATCAACCGCATTGCAGAGGTACAGTGGTTCGTAAGCAGTGTACGGCGGCTGGGCTGCGGGAAACGTCGTGCGCAAGGCGCAGTGGGACGTGGAGCCGTGGCGTGCGCGCGCATGGAGTCGCCGCCACCGCCGCCACAGCAGCAGCAGCTGTAGCAGCGCGATGTGGCTGCCAGAATATCGGCTCGCGCTGGCCGTCTGGACGGCGCTAGCGCCAGTGGCGTTTGTCGTGCTCATGCTCGGTGTCCAGGCGCCGAATTACGGCAGGTTCTTCAGCAACCAGCCGCGCGAGTGGTTTGCGCCGCGTTCCGACGTCGCGTGGTTGATCATGGAGTCGCCGAATTTGGTCGGCGCGGTGATGTGCTTGTACTGGTGCGCGGCACGCGCGGAGAACACGCACGGACGGCCTGTGCGCGCAGAGAGCTACGTGCTGGTCGCGCTGTTCGTCGTGCATTATGTGAATCGCGCGCTTATATATCCGCTCCGCATGAAGAACGGCCAGAAGCGGACGTCCGGATTTGTCACGTGCATCAGCTGCGTGTTCTGCTGCTGCAACAGCTTTTTCGTGCTGAGTGGCATACTCAAATACGACGCCGCACGGGTGCCTGCCGCATCCTCGGTACCCTTTTGCGGCGGGCTCGCGCTGTGGTGCATCGGCTTCCTTGGAAACATACACGCCGACCATGTGCTGCGGACGCTCCGCCAGCACGCGAACGATGCGGCGTACCGCATTCCATACGGCGGCATGTACCGTTTTGTGAGCTGCCCCAACTACCTCTTCGAAATCATCGAGTGGAGCGGCTTTGCCCTTGCTGCGTGGCGCGTGCAGGCCGCGTGGGCGTTTGCGCTGTGGACGACGGCCAACCTGCTTCCACGAGCGCACCGCGTGCACCAATGGTACATGTCCGAGTTTGACTCGGCATACGCAGCGCTGAATCGGCGCGCGTGCGTGCCTTTCATCTTCTAGTCTCCGGATGCGAAGCGCAGCGAGAACACGGACTTGAGAACCCCGCAAGTCCACCTCGGAAATTCGTCAGAATGGCCACATTCTACTACTAAAATTGCACATCTCGACCGACACACACACGAGTTGCACGTAGGTGCTGACTGGATGGGCGGATGTGTACGTTAGCGCGGCATGGAATTGGACGCAGCGCAAGAACGTCTCGCAGCCGTGTCGTCCCTGTCACGGCACGTCACGCCGCGTCATACCAATGAAGGGCCGACTTACCTCTGTGTTGTGTAGGTAAGTTTACTTGCTGCGGGTCCCGGCGTGAATCGAATGAGGTCCGGCGGCGACGCGGAGATGAAATCAGGTAGGGCCGCCTTTACAGGGTTGACTTATTAGACGCCATGGAGCCGCATGCCGCGGGCGGTGGTGGACGTGGGCTTTCAGTCCGGCCGCTGTTTGGTCTGCGGAGGGGAACGGATCCAGATGAGAATATGGCCACTGCGCATCTTGTTGAGACACCGCAGACGCCCAAGTCCGCCACGCTGACGTCGCCCCGCTGGGGGAAGAGGGAGAAGGCGCCGTTCAAGGCAAAATTCAAGGTCCCGCGCGAGGTCAACGAGCTGCTCTCACTTGACCACACCAACAGCAGTCACCACAACAGCACGAATTTCAGCCTGTTCTCGCCACGGCGGAACACTGCGCTCAGCCTGCTGGATGGATATTGCGAGCGCAAGCGCACCATTTATTCAAGCAATACGACCGCTGTGTTTGAAGTGCAGCTTATCAATGACCTCGTGGTTCCTCCTTTCCCGGAAGCTCAGCAGCCCTCGCTCCAGCAGCGCGGGTCGGTAGCGAGCGAGGGGTGGAAGAGTGGCACGAATGCACGGAGTAAGAGCAGCATAAGCACGTCACCAGTGCGCGGAGCTCGACGCTCTGAAAGCTTTATGGTGGAGAAACCCGATAGGGGTACCTTGGAGCGGGTGCTTAGTCCTAGGTATGCGGCTGTCAAGGCCATACATCAGAGCCGGATGGAAGACGTCAAGGAGCTCGAGTGCGCGCAGAATGAACTACAGATTTCACGCATGCTAGCCGAGCAGGAGTACAAACACCCTAACCTTGTGCAGGTGCTAGACGTCAAGTACTTTGAAGAGAAAAAGGTTTTCTTTGTGCTCATGGAGCTACTGACCGGTGGGTCCCTTCGCAGCGTGCTGAGGCGACATCCGGATGGCATGCCAGAGGGATTCGTGTGCGAGATCATGTTTCAAGTGCTTGATGCCCTCTCGTTTTTGCACAGGCGCATGAATGTGGCGCACCGTGACATCAAGCCGGAAAACGTCATGCTGCGACGTGAGTGTCTGGACCCATCCGATCCGTCCACGTACACGACGCCCGACCCGGACCTGCTTTGTATTATAGACTTTAACAATGCTGCAGTGATATCTACTCATGCCTTGCGAGACGCGTACGGAACGCTCGAGTATGCAGCCCCCGAGGTGCTCGAGCACAGCGTCGATTACTCTGAAAAGTGTGATCTATGGTCCGCTGGCTGTGTTATGTACGAAGCGCTCACCGGAAGGCCTCTTTTTGACCCACAGCATGGACAGGTTGCCATAGAAAGCATCTTCGTGGCCGATATCCCATCCCAGTTGTCCGCAGATCACGCTAGTGGCGCGTTCTCAGCTACTGCGTTGGACCTGCTGACTGGATTACTGAACCGTGACGCGAGCGCGCGCTTATCAGCAGACCAGGCCATGAATCATAAGTGGTTTGCGGAACTTGTTCAGCAACGCCCAAAGAAGCAAAAGGAAAAGGAAAAGGAGATGGGACTGCGAAGCCCGCTTGCTAGGCTAAAGGCTCGCACGCGGTCGCCCGGCGGCAAGGGCAGCACTCCCCCGGGAACCCCGTCGCTTCATGTGCTAGAAATGCCCAAGCTTCGAATCGAGTCGAGAAAGGACAGTGCGCCGATGTCGCCGCTCAGTTCACCGCGACGCAATCGTCTGGCAATGAGCCCTCCGCGCGGCCAGGTGATTAGCCGAGCCCGCTCTCCTTTGAGCCCACGATCCGGTACAGGCACGAGCACAAGCCGCGCACAGTCTCCATGCAGTCCGCGTGCGACTGACAGCCAGGACAAAAGAGATGCAGTGTTCAAGTTCGAGTCGGCCGATTCATGAGTCTGGGAGCTGCTACCTTTTCCTTACATGGCCCTGTCCTATTTATATGAACGGCAAGTGCAATGGTACCTTGTCTGCAATAAAACTGGTACAATAGCTTGGAAGACGTTCTCTTCGCCTGAGTGGCATGCCTGCGAATCCTCGGGTGCTCCGACGTGCAGTGAGGACATGCGGCTGAGCTCCGTCTGCACACAATTAAGGCATCGACAATCGTTGAACTTGCTCACCAAAAAAGCATGGAACCGTGCCGGCTGTCTTGGCAACACATCAGGACTGCTCAAATCAAGCAGGTCCGACTTGGGGTGGCGTAAACAAGACGCGTACATTTTCTTCCCGTCGCTGATGTCCAACAGACTGTACAAGTGAGTTGCACCCAAACAGCTTCCCGCACTATCACCTAGCCGTCAAATCAGGACAATGGCCACTCACATGTTTGCGAGCCTCGTCGCTTGCGACGGCCACAAGCAAAAATGAAATCTCGTACGGCGTCATTGAGATGCAAGGACGACAAGCCGACAGAAGGGAGACCGGAAGTGAAGCAATAGCTGGGACAAAGATGGCGTTTGTGGGAGCTTCTTCGACGACGGCGCCGGTATCCGGAAAGCTGCAGGCGAGTGCGGCGTGTTCATGGGCGGTGGCCCCGAGCACGGCGTGGGTGCGACGTGCGCACCCGCAGTCGCGCACAAGGTTGACGCGTGGCGTCGTTGCCATGCAGTACGGCAACACAAAGCCCGTCGTGGTCATTCTGATGGGGAGCGCCGCGGACGAACCGCATTGTGAAAAGATTGCGAGCGCGGCGGAGGCGCTGGGTATGGACGCCGAAATGCGCATTGCTTCGGCGCACAAAATCCCCGCCAGACTGCTTGAGGTGATCGCCGCGTATCAGGCAGACCCACGCGACAAAGTGTACGTATCGGTGGCCGGACGATCCAACGCCTTGTCTGGGATGCTCGACTGCGCGGTGAGTGCGCCGGTCATTGCCTGCCCGCCGTACTCGGACGCATTTGGCGGGGCGGATCTCTTCTCCTCAATCCGCATGCCCGGCGGCGTTTCACCAATGCTCGTACTAGATCCAGCCGGTGCTGCTCTAGCCGCGGCCAAGATCCTTGGCGTGCATGACCGCAACGTGCGTGCAAAAGTGGAGGCGTTGCAAAAGGCAAACCGTGACCGACTTTTCGAAGACGATGCGAAACTCACATCGAAGCGGAAGTCGGCTTCTCCGTACACAGCACCTGCGCCAGCCAGCGGCAGCTCTACTGCGGGCAGCCCGGGGGGTTTGTTCGAGCAGTACATGCGAGATCGGGCCATGAAGGGTCGATAAATCATCGCGCTGTTGGACGTCTTGCTTCTATGTCCTTCTGGTTTCATGTACCTTGTTCAAGTTTTCTTTTTAGTGGCTGATTCCACTCGAATGTGACCACGGGCTAGACCACTTGCGGGCGTGTGCTCATCAACGAGACGGAGAGAGGTCGTGAACTAGTCTGGAAAATGTCAATTAAAAGGTCCACCCCTGGGAGATGTCTTTCAAGAATGACAGCGGCCCCGCGCTGCGCTGCGCGTGAATGCCCTCCTGCCGTGTCCGATACTCAAGCAGCTCATTGATGCCTGCCTCGACTTGGGATCGGGTTAGCTCGTACAAAGCCTGCTCGCGGCCAGCGTCCTTCATGGCATCAAGCTCAATGGGCTTGTGAAATTTGAAGTAGAAACGAATCGGTCGCGGGAACGTCGTAATCGGATGCAGGTGTTCATAATCCATGCCGAATCGATCCAGGACTTGTGTGCGAATCAGCTCGCCGATGATGGGCAGTTGGAGCTGCTCCTCAGCATCCAATAGGATCGAAACCGAGTCGTCCGCACCTATCGCCGAAAACGGCACGATCACTGCGTTGAACTTCAGTGCTGCGCGCACAAAATCGACGTTTTCCTTCCAGTGCACCGCATATCCTTCGCCGCGCCGGCGACACACTTCCCTGGCGCCTCCAGGGTACAACAAAATGGCTTGCTTGTGTTTCAGCAGCCGGAAGTAATTACGAGGCGTGGCGCGAACTGCACCAAAGCTTTGGACCACATCTCGCCATCCGCCGCGCGTCAATGAAGAAAACAGCTCGAAGTGTGCTGGATGTGCTAGAGGACGCAAAGTCACGCCCGCATCAATCAGGTGTTCGATCAGCAGTGGCATGTCGAGGATGCCATGCACCGTATGGTTTCCCACAAAAAGGATCGGTCGGCGGCGCATTGCACCGTCATCAGCGTCAAGAAAGCCCGCTTCGCGCATGCGCAGCAGGTTTTCAGTGCCGAGAAATACGGGCCGTGTGTAGGATCTCCACGGGTTCAACAAAAGCTTGCCGCGCTCAACAGCCTGCGAGTCGAGGCGAAAGTCTGGATCGACACCATACCCGAGCGTGTCTCGTGACGCCGAAGGAAGGCCATCCGAGCCAGGTTCAGGAGTTTGCCGGTCTGTCGATTTTTCCTTGCGAGCCTCCTGTTTTGACTCCGAGAGTCCAAAGATGGAATTGATGTTGATTTCATCTTCAAGCAAACATGCATGAGCGCTATGCTCAAGTATTTGAACACGCGAGCTTGGCAGCACAGCGCCTAGTCGCTGCGCCTCGCGCACGCTATCGAATAACGCGTCCTTTGCGGCACCCACAAGAAGGGTCGGAGTCTGAATGCTTCGTGCAGCGTGCTCAATGTCGGCCTCGGCCGCAAGCACAGCTTGAATTCTTCCAATAGTGTCGACGAGACTGGCATTCTCGACAGAAATCCGACCCGGCATTCCGCGCGCAGGCACGAGCTCCGGACGGAGGCGCGCTTCGTCGACCAGAATGCGCCATAAGACGAACGTTGCGAGTGGATACATGCCTGTGGACAGAGGGCGAACGCGGTCAAGGGTCGGCATGGCCACAGACGCTAGTCGCCGAAGCCATGGCTGATACAGAAGCGCAGACGCCGAGTTCACAAGCACCAAGCGATGCAAAGACAAGGGCTTCGGCTCCATGCTCTCGAGCTCCGTGGCTGCCAGCATCGCCACGACCGCGCCAAACGATTCACCAAGGATAGTGATTTTTGATGCAGATGCCCCGATAGCACCTTCTTTTCCGCAACCTGTCCCTGCGAGCCGCTCGCTCTGTTCCTGGATTAGATGTACGGCGCGAGCGGCCAGCTGTGTTACCAGACCTCGAGTTTCTTCTTCGCTAGGTGATCTGCGTTCATGACCATTCCGGCCTACGTACTGAACGCTCCACACGTGCGCGACACCGCTGCTCATTAACGCTTGTGCGTGAGCGGCAAGTAAAGGCACATTTTCCAGCCCCGCGAAGAACACGCAAATGGCGGATGGCTGCGGATGCCATACACCGGCACGTGAACCTACCTTCGACTCGCCCGGATCGGAAGCTTCTTTGTATGCAAGCAGCCTGACCTTGTCATTTGCGGCTATTCTCACCCACTGTCCCATCCGCTGAGCATCACTGCTCACCGGCGTCTGCGCATCGCTTGCCAGTGGCGTCGACTTTACCTGCACGCGCCGCGGCAGCCTGGAGAGACTCGTGTGCGGCTGGCGGTTTGTCGGTCTGAGCGCGAGGGGCCGCGAGCGTGCAACGCCCGGTGCAGCAACGTAGCACGTTCTGACCCCGAGATCCATCGCCTTACTCGTCTCTGTCGCCCAGTTTCTCCAGTCCGTTCATGCACCTGTCCACGGAGCTGGTTCTGCCTCCTCTCGCGTGGAGCCCAACCCAGCTCCGCATCCGTGGCGCAAAAAGAATAGAACAAGGACGAACGCCAGCCTTGATGCGACGAAACGGAACTCGAGCGCATGTTCGCGCGTTGCGTTGGTGGAGATGGGAAAGTCGCGGCCCGAGCTGTGGCTACGCTCGCGGCCGCCTGTACAAGCGGCGGCTCTGTTTCTGACCATTGTACTAGTCCTTGTGTGCGGGTCCCACGAGATTCTCACGCAGGTGGTGCAGCCGTGGCTCGCGGACTGCATGTTTGCGTCAGAGATTCGCGCGGAGCGGCTGTTGTTGCTGCAGCAGGAGCAACAGGGCGACGTGCAGCTACTCTTCAATGGGAGCGTGGAACAGAGCGCAGGCTTGGTTGATGACTGGCAAGTGGGCGGCACCAAGCCCTTGTTTGATATGCACGCCGAGGCGCTGCGCGTGCGTGAAGAAACGGAGCTGGGAAGGCTCACTACGCACGAGCTGAGTCTGGTGCTCGCGCATGTCGCTGGGCTGGGCGAGCCGTTGGTGGCGTGTGCAGATGCTTTATCGTCCGATGAGCTGGCTGATCTGGGCGCTTCTTCAAAGCCGCACGCAGAGCCGCGCCCGCTCGTGAATGTATTCACTGCCAGTGCCGAATGCGCATTGAGTCTGGTGAGGCGTCTGGATCAAAGCGAGGGCGTGCTGGTTTTCTTGCGCTTCTGGCAGCTGAAGCCGGCCGATCAGCATCGAGTGCTGGCTGAGTACCACGAGCGCGCGCGGGTCTTGCCGATCAGTGGTGAGTCTGACGGCATCGTGCTGTTTTCTGTGGGTTCGGATCCGCACGTGACGACGTCGCTGGGATCAGCGAGCTCGGGAAACTTTCCCGTGTTCGAGTACAAGCAGCGGTTGAAGCAGCAAAGTGCTGCAAAACGTTTGGGGGCAGACGCCGTCACGCTCGCGCTGCTGTCGTGTATCTTTGCTCTGATCCAGTTCCTCTACACGCACTACTTTGAAGACACGCTTGTCAGCTATGTGTCCCGCGGCGGCAGCAGCAGCCACCGCGCAAATCTGCTACCGTAGAGTAGGAATCGTTACGTCGTGCTGCGTGCGAAAGACGTCACTGTGCGTCGAGAGCAGACTTGTTTCGGGCGACGCCTGTCCACGTCCACATTGTAAATCATGGCAGCGCACGTGTGCGCGTCAGCACAGCCGCGTTGGCACAAGCCCTCTGGACGATGGCTGACCACACTGTCCATAAGTGCGGGGCAGGCCTCGCAATGCGTGTGGACACCGATATAAATAGCCTTTGTGCCATGAGCGCGGCTTTGTGGCACCAAATACCCTCCAAGCCACCACCAACACACCCACCCAACCTCCTTCTGCCGGCCTTCATTTCTTCTTTTTCTGCTGCGTAAGCGCACATCGTGCCACGTGTTCAACGAACGCAACTGGAACATCGTATTACGCCAAACCTGTGCGGTCCCACTGCCAGCAGCTGCCACCGCAGCCCACGCAGGCTCACAGCCATCCTACCAGAAGCCGCTGCGTCGACGACGACGAAGATTGAGATGAGCATGACGCGTCAGCACGTGAAGCGATGGCCGTCACACCGCATCGCATCCCACATCGCTGCTCCCCCCCTCCTACACAGCAACCAACCACCCAACCACACACCCACGTGTTTTGAAACCGGGACGCCCTTTCTGCTTTTTCTCCTCACCGGACCGCTTTCAAAAGCCGTAGAAAAAGCACGAGCAAACGCACACCAAACACCGCGCTGTAACCCTAATAACCCTGCTACTGCTCGTTTCCCTACTGCAGCGCCCCATTTTGTCACATGCACCACCCGTCCCGACGTGGGGCCTATTAAAACAGGCCGCTTTATACAGAATTGGTTCTTTGCGTGTGTGAACCGGTCTAGTCAGATTTCGGATGGCTTGTACGTTTTGTATGTGCGCGGCGCCATTTTGATACAAAAGGCGTTTTGCGTGTGTTGTGTTGTGTGCGCGCGTGGGGGAAGGGTGCAGGGGCTGAAGTATAAGAGGCGCGGGACGGGGGTGCCAGGGCGTGGGGAAAGGGTTATGCGGCGGTGGCTGAGGGTGGTTATCGTCGTGCGGGGTGTGAAGCAGCCGGCGCATGCTGCGTGACGCGACGGCGCGCGCGCTGATCATAGGTACCGCATTCCGCGCGCACGGGTGGGCCGGGGCACAGGAGGATGCGAACAGAGTGACGCGGTTCGTCGGGGTCGGAAGAGCAAGAACAAAAGAGCGAGAAGCAGTCAGGGCCAAGGCGTGGCGTTTTGAAGAGGGCGAGCCGCATGCAGGAAGCTGTCGGCGCCGCGCAAACGCACCGGCACGTCGCGAGGACGCCAGCGGTGCACATGGAGACCGCCGAGCCGGCCGAGCCGGACTGCTTTGATCCGCTCGGGATTCGTCCGAGCGTGTCCTGCCGCTCGGGCGCAGGGGTCAAGTACATTTCGCCGCGCTGCGTGGCCAAAATGCTCGCCGCCAAGCTGCGGAGAGGCACTGCGCCCGCGCCCACGCAGACACCGGAGCTGGAACCGCTCGACCGGGTCAAGTCCCATCTCAGCGTGCTTAGCCGCGAGATCGGTTCGCCCGTCACCCCAAAGGACATGGGCACGAGCATGCGTGCAAGCCTGGAAATTTCGCCTTTTCATCTGAGCAAGGGAGCAGGGCCAGACTGTTTTGACAGCAGCACGTCGTTTGCGAATCCGGAACAGGTGGACGAGATCGACGACCCAGTTGAACAAGAAGAAGAGCACTCGGCCTCGTCAGAATCGCTGCAAAGCATCCAAAATCTAACAGGAAGCGCGGGCGACTGGTGCTTGACGCTCATTGACTGCCGCTTCCCGTTCGAATATCGTGGCGGCCACATCGTGGACGCTGTGAACAGCCCGTACCCTTCCGTGCTGTTGGACATTGTCCCTGCCCAAGCGGCCGAGCAACACGTACCGCCGGCGCATCACATTATTGTGTTTTACTGCGAGTTCTCTTCAGAGCGCGCTCCGAAGCAATGGCAAGATTTCCGGCAAGCGGATCGTGGTCGCAACTCGCACCAGTATCCGAGGCTGTCTCACCCATACATCTACGTCATGGCTGGCGGGTACCGCCAGTTCGTGGCCCAGTTTGGGGAATTATGCGCGCCGCGCGCCGGGTTTATTGAAATGAATCACGCATCACATCAGTGGGAGATGCGCGAGTGCTTTAAGAGGCTGCGTAAGGAGCGCAGCAGTAAGAAAAAAAGTTTGTCGCGAAAGCTCGAGCATGAGGAACGCGGTGCAGACTTGCTTGCGGGCTTTTCATTTTAGAGCGATAACCCGGCAAGGGGACTGGTAGGTCTCAACGTCCCTGCGAAGCGCGCTCGCTTATTGGCATTACGCTAGAACGGATCCGATGCCGCGGCTGCTCACAGCAGTTTGCGCGTGTCTTGGCTTTCCGTCACGCCACTGCCCGTTTTTGTACTTTATTTGGTTACTTTCATCCGTCCAGTGCAGCAGTCCCTCCCTCGTGCCATAGGGATGCTGCGCGACAGAGACGGAAAGTCTAATATATAATGTGGAGCGGCCGCAGCGGCCGCTTCCCTCGCTTTCAAGTCTACCTCTTGTGGATATTGCTCGGAACAAACTGTTGTCACGCCCTTCACCACGCTGAAGCGCGAGGATGAAAGTCTTGCGAATAATGCACGTTTACTTCAACCGCCTTGTTCTCGAATAAAAGTAGCAAATGTATCAAGGATGGTCTACTGCTGCCTGTCCCCCATGTATGTTTCTGTCTCGTCCATCGCCAGACTCCTGAACATCGTTGTTTGCCGTCTCCCCTCTTGCCTCCGCTAGATAAGAAACGGTTTTGCAACCCTACATGGTCCATGCGCTTGCACAAAGACGACGAGAGGGAGCGTTCCTTCCTTCAGTTGCCGCGAGCGCGTCCTCGCATTTGACAGCAAACGGGTTGACGCGATTACGCGTTGCATGAAGACGCCATTGTTAGCATGGACGCTCGCGTGCGACGCGCACTGCGAAAGGTCAGCCAGCAGGCGGAGCAGCTGCACGTGCGTCCAGGCAGCAGCAGGAGTGATCACGCGCGGCTGGTGGACAGACTCAGCCAGAATGTGTCGTTGCTGAGCCAAACCCTTGTCAGTGGCTGTACAATGTGCGAGCACCGCGCAGATGACGAGGCATGCGGTGGGCGTCGCGTGTGTGCCACACCAGACCTGATAGAAAAGCAACTCGAAGAGGTTGCGATCCAAGTGCGCGCTGCAGTGCTCGGGATGATGGACGCCGTCGAGTCCACGCACGCCAGTAGTGCGGTGTTCCGCGCTGATGTTGCAGTGCAGCTCAGAAACATGCTCAAGTGGCTCAACATTCCCGCGTCCGGGCCAGCGCCGGTTTCGCAATCACTGACAATGGCGCCTGCTCCGACTGACGTACAGCATCATGCAAGCATGTGCGAGGAGCGCCACGTTCTGAATGTCATCAGGGCAAGCATTGAAGAGTGTGGAACAACGCTGTTGCGCCGGATCTGTGGATTACTCGAGCCTCGCGAGGACGGTGAGCCGCCTCTACCTGAGAAACTAGCCAGAACGCTGTGGGGCGCTGCCCTGCTGCTCATGCGCCGCCACGCGGTGCGAGCACTCATGCGCAGAAGATTGTTTAAGCGGTGGACCTGGCTTTGTTCAGTGTTGCTCTGCCTCGGCGGATCCAAGGAATCGAGCGATCCAGACGCGCAGGGCACGAAAGTGGCGTACAGTCGCGGCATCAGGACACTGGCGTGCCAGCTTTTTGAGTGCCTTCCAGCTTGCATTGCGGATGCGGACGGTGTGCTTCGCGTTGTACCCAAACTGGCCGAGGACACGGCCTCGAGCACGAACGTGGCTTCTCATTTGAAGCCAAAGAGATCAGATGCATATGAATTGAAGAAAGGCCCCGAAACGGGCAAGGACGAGCGGACATCTTCACTACGGCAAAGCGCTCGTGCGGATCGCGGGACTTCAACGCGACCGAGAGGACAGAATGAGCTGCAGTCGGCAGCCGACGATGCGCTGTATATTTTGCTGGCAGAGTGCGAGGTTTTACTAGGACTTCACGGTGGGCCTCGCGTCTACAAGGACCAGAAGGCGGCCGACCGATACGGTGAGGAATTTTCGTCGATACTGAAAGTGTTGGAATCGTGCATGTGCAACTTTGGACGCGACCTTCTCCCGCAGCTTGGCTCAATCGCCCATTGCGAAAGCTGCGCAGCGGTTGGGAAGGTGCCCAGTGGCGGAGCGCCTCGCGCGATTGCCGTCGGAGATACACCATCGAGAGGAGCGCCGGCGATGGCATCCGAAGATAGTATGGCTGCAAGTTGGAGTGCACCTGCAGCGGTAGTCTGTATGCACCCGTTGTGGATCGCTGCGTGCCATGTAGCATGTACACTACTTCTCGACGAGCGGTATGAGGAACCGAGTGCGAGATTCCTCGGCGTCCTTTTGTCATGCGAGGCACTATTGGCGCCACCGCTGCACTCAGGCACGGATATAAGTATGGGTCATGTATCAGGCTCGCAGCACACATATCGGGATGATTTCTGTGAGCGCCTACAGCTAGATCTGAATGTATCGAATCCTCAATGGCGGAAAGTCCGTGCGCTGATTGTGCAGGTGGTCGCGGACAAGCTGACTCGGCGGACGCCTCTCGACCTGGTAAATTCATTGAATGCATTCAATGCATGTACGAACGATTTAGAACAAGTGGGTTCGGCTCTTTTTGCGCCCCGCACACTGTGCGATTGGGTGCAAACGAAACATGAACTTTTGGCAGACGACCTTGCGGCTGCGCGCGTGCTGCGCGTGGCCGCCTGCAGCATGAAACGGTGGCGTGTTCACCCACGCTCCGCGCCATGGATGCTGAGCAATTACTGCGTGCGCGACCCGAGTCTGAAGTACTGCGTTCTTTCATCCGGTGGCTGTCAATTTGTACAAGCGACATATGCGCTTCAAAGTACTCTACGGCGTCTTGACCATCTGCATGCTCGCAGAGGCACGCAATCTTTGCTGCGTCAGCACTCGCGCGACGTGGCCGGAGGCGATGCAAGAAGCACGGCTTTGGAGCTCGCATGCTTGTTTGTCATTCTGGAATCTATCATGCTGGCAACAGAGCACGTGTTCTGGAACACGACCTGTGGTATATCATCCTCTGAAAACAAGCACGCTGAAGAACTGCATGCCTTGTTGACGGGCGCTGAAATCGATCACGCACTGGGCGAATGTGTAGCATTAAGTGCGCGGAGTGAGTATCAAGCGAAGAGCCACCCAGAAATTGCAACCGCGCAAGACGCTTCGCTGCGCGTGACGCTCACAGCAGCGACGAGTACTTCTGACGCACATCTTCGCGCGTCACAGAGCACGCGAGAGGTGGAGTGGCCATCAGCCGCCTGCGTTCCGAGTTCTAAACCGCAGGCGAAGCACGATGAACATCAAATACTGCAGCTTGTGCTCCTGGCGCTGCTGTATCATCGAAATGAGTGGGCAGTACGAGACGGACTTGATTCGGCGACTGGCTTTGGCGTGAATTTATGCAAACCATCTGACTCGCCGTTTTCATTCGCATCACTTGACACCTCGTCCAGTGTGCTCGGCTGGCTGACTCAGCGCTGCAAAGTCAATCACCTATCGCGTTCGCTTGTTTGCGAGATTTTGCGCTGGAATGCCGCGCAAGCGTCGAGCTGTACTAATGTGGATTTGCGTTTGTCAAATGCAATTTGGTCAAGTATGCTCTCTGGAGTAGAATCTGACGCCATTTCTGGAGGTTGCACTTGGTTGCCTGGCCAGACCAAGGCAGCGCAGCCCGCGTCATCGGTAATGTCGGCCCTGACCGGCCCAGACAAGACGTTCGATGATCTGAACTGGAATCAGAATCGGTTCTGTCCGACCACTTTCGTCCACTCGGACACTTGCAACCGTTGTGCGCCGGTGCAGAGCGCCCTTGCACTTTTAAACCTGGTCACAAGTGGCCGCGGCGCGTATTCGAAATGCATGGTGCCGTGTGTGCTCTTACATATGGCTGGCGGGTCGTCGGCGTTGCTGCGTAGCTTGCATTCAAGTTCCGCGGAGACCCTAGTAGAAGAACCCATGTGCGATGTTCGTGAGAGTATAGAGGAATACGTGGCTGACTATCGTGCAAGAGAGCGTTGCGGCGAGCTTAAGTCCACATGTCTCCACTGTGAACATTGTCCGAGGACCGCAGAAGCTAGACCAGAACGTGACAGCAATACGCTCAAAGTGCGCCTTTTGGACCATTGCGATATGAGCACGTGCTGCATGGCGGCACTGGGAAGCAGCTCTCCTTTCTTGACGATATCAGCAGAGGAAGATGACACCAGCTTCATTCTTCCTCAGTTTCATGAAAGCGGCGCTTCCGCGTCGAACGAATACTCACCATGTTCGAACGATTTAGCTCTGTTTTCAGCCCAGCTTCTGCATGCACAACATATGCCAGCGCTTGATGAATGGAGGGCTCTTTTTAAAAGTGTAGCGCAAGCCGTAGCCTCGAGCGGACCGCAAGCGGAGCCTGCTGACCGTCCGGCGAAAAGAGCCAGGGCGTGCGGTGCGAGATCGGGCATTGTCGAGTGGGGCGCCGGCGATTGTGCGACAATTAATTGTGGTTCTTTTTCAGCGCGTCTGAGTTGCGCGAGCGAGGGAGCACATGAGAAAGATCATTTGCTTGCCGACGGGAGGAGTGAGCTTCATCCATGCGACGCGTCCACTGAGGACCGCGGGGAGGGTTTGTCCCTAGCCGTTCATTTCCACATGACAGTCGATGACCTCGTAGCGCGCAGCTGCCTTGGTGTTGCTCTGATGTATCGCGCCAGATTTCTGCTTAATGAGAACATTTCCTGTGAGCACATGTCTAATGCTGTGAGGACTGGGGCTGCCTCACTGCGATCAAGGTCGCGGATCGAGTTTGTGCTGTCATTCAATCTCGTACTTTTAGGCTGTGCGCTGAGGGGCTGGATAAATTTTCCGGCAGGCGTTGCCGAAGGCGTAATGCAGAGTAACCGGCTTCGAGCCGTACGAGCCGCACGTGGCAACGGCGCGCAGCTTCTTTCCGTACTGCTTTCAATGCTGTCAAACCCAGCGTCTGGCGCCATATTTTGTGGGGTCAATTATACAGCCCTGCTTCGCGATGTTGCTGCTCTGGTCATGGCTGATGGTGAACTTTTATATGAGCAATGTCTTGGGACTACGTTGTTGTCATTTGGTTCGAGTTCTGCATCGAGCCCGACGTTAAACTCGGCGTCGGGCGCGGGATGTCCCGCAGCGGATTTGGGCATTCAGAGTCAGCAAAGCGGAACAGCGGCTGCCGAAAGCCGCAAGCGTATGAAACCGGGGCACGATGGACACGCATCGAGTGGCATGACGAGCTTTGAAGTAGATGGCGTGCACGACATTGTCACCCCTAGTCCTATCGGGGATGCTGAAAATGCATGGCGTTCGAGAGTGCGGTCGGTTGACGAAAGATATTCTGCTATTTTGACCCAGCTTGCAGACATGCGTAATTTTGCTGCTTCAATGATCAGCGATCACGATCTGGCAAACCATCGGCTTGCGCCGCTTGGAAGCGCCCTGTTCGAGTTTTCAGGGTTTCTCGATTACACGCATCAAGTTGCTCCGCAGTGGGAGTCTTGGCCAGCAGGTGCACGTCTTCTCGAGCACTGGTCCGCTTGCGTTCCAGTGGACTGGACCTTGGATTGGTTCATGCTTTTATGGTTGCAAGCGCCACGTACGTTCGAGGCATGGCTCCGTCGAGCAGCAACGTTCCCAGATGGGCGCGTACCGGAAGCGTACGCCATGCATCGACTCGATGCGTGGTTTCAAAGATTTTCTGTATTTCGTCTCATTTGTCTGCTTTTGGTATCTGTTACGCCAGAGCATGGTGTAGGGATGCATAGTCTACGGATTAGTGCATTCTCGGCCTCTATGGAGATATCAGTCAGTTCGCTGTGCCGTCTTGGACGAAATGTGTTTGATGCGCTCAAGAATGCTGCCAAGCTGACGCGTTTTGCCAAGCTCGAGCTGTGCTCTTTGTTTGAGCTTCTGTTCGATTGTGTTGGGCTGCTGGTGACCGCCACCGAGGCAAATTTAGCGACAGGCGTGAAACAGGTTTGGCACGCCGACCTTCAGGCACTTGTGTGTGTAGTTGTGCGTGAGCTGGACGAGCTTCCGCTCCTCGAGCTTGCGCGCCCCTTTCGCGCAAGATGTTATGCTCGGCTTCCCTCACTGTTGATGTTCGTAGGTGCTCTTGGTCCAGCACACAGTTGGGCGTTCAAGATAGATGATGGTCTTCCTTCTGAGCACAGTGGACAGGAGAACGATGTACAGGAAGAGAGAAGCGTACAAGACGACCTGTGCACACCAGTGCTGGTTGCGGCTCTTGTCCAACAGCCATTCTTGGATCCAGACACCAACCTGCGAGATCGATACGGAATCCTCTGGCTAGCACCAGGCCGGTCTCGACTGGGCGTTTTGCACCTGCAAAACCTCGGAGTTTTCGAAGCCTTGTTTGACGTGGACGCTGACCTCGGGCTCGCTGCGACAGACCAGCAAGCGCATCATTCGCATTGGAACCGGTCCATGATCACTAGCTACGCAGGAAGCTACACGCGTATGCTGCTCAGCGGGCTGATTTTCACATCTGAGACGATGGCCTCGGTGTATGATTCAATGTGGTCTTGCGTTTTGCGCGTAATTTGTGGAGATGCTTGCGTGGGCATCGAACGCCATTGCATTGGTGAAGCTGCATTTTTGCGTTCATCGCTGGTGCGACATCTCCACCACGGCGCGTCGCGCTTGGGTTACATTTCGGTGCAAGCGTTCCTGGAACAGAAGCGCAAGCGGTTGCTGGCTTTGTTTTGTACGCGACTTTCGAGACACGTGTACGACCCGCTCGACTTTCCGGAGCATGTCTGCGGAAACAGAATGGGTACCGCGCGAGACAATCGTGTCGCCCTCGCAAAAAGCAATGGCTCTGAGAGTGCTATTGGTGCGCCACCAGCTGGCGAGTTCGAATGGGTACATGATCGCAGCGCGGGACCGGGGCTGCGCATGGAAAAGGAACGTGGCAGTGTGCTGTCAAGCGAGACCTTGACAAGGCACGCTTTGTATGATCATCACGCTTTGGCTTGGGTAATTTTGCATGCTTGTGGGGACCAGTGTGAGGATCTGGACGCTTCAGCACTCGCAAGGGCGCTGGAGCGACACCTCGCTCACTTAATACGAGCCATTGGACTGAGGCAATCGGTCATTTTCTTTTTGCGTGAGCATGCAGAGGTAGCAGTGCTACTAAAGAGCATGACCATATCGACGACTGCACCGACGGCATTGCACCCCAGCGGCTCATTCTGGCTTGTACAAAGAGCTGCAAAGGCTTTTGACGCAATCATTGTTCTTTTGGGTGACACTCAGCCCGTGCTGGATGCCTTAATGGGCACAACCCATACTCGTGCGCGGCTCTGGCTTGATACGATAACTGGTGTGATGCCTACTGAGGAAGATATTATGAGTCTAGCGGCCAATCGTTTGACCTCGCTCGAGACAGAAAAGACCAAGGGTCATCTGTTCAGCTGCGGCGCAAGTCGTTTGTCTCCTGCACTGGCATCTGAGATGCTCCTTCGAACTCAAGTTGTGCCAGGGGCGCCGCCTCTTTGGAGCTTTGCTCAGACACCTGCATGTTTACCGGGAAAAAGCGGCGAGAGTCTGACTTCACGTCACCAAAGTAACGCAGATGGCCTCGACACGGAAGCTGTATTGTGGGGCTCAATGGTGTCATGGTTATTCAGTCTTTGGGATGCGCTCTGCGCGAGCTCAGAATTCGCCTGCGTGGTGAGCACGGCGGCGAGCTTGCTTGTCGTGCACAATATTTTACAAGACAGCCGCGGTACTGCGCTTGGTGGCGACGTTCGCCCGGCTAGCTCGACTAGAGGCGACGCACGAGGCAAAGCAGGATCTCGTCGAGCCATGCCTACTCTCTCGGAGGCACCCGTTCTTGAGAGCGGCATGCTGCATCCACGAGCAGTCGCAGTGACCCTTTTTTTCAGGTTAGCGACGCTCTGCATGCTTCGGAGCGACGATCAGGATTCAAACACCAGTCCACGTGTTCGGGCACGAAGGAGAATCCACGGAGAACAGAAGAAGTTTTTGCGTGGTGAGCAGCGTTGGGTGCTGACGACAATTGCGCAATGTGTTCTTGACGCGCGAGATACTTGGGCGAGTGCGGGTGAATTGGGGCCAAAGTTGACGCCGAGCGTCGCCCGCGTGATGGAGTACGATATTCTTGGTATCCGTGCGGACGACGAAACGAGGCAGGATTTGCATCCTATGCGAGCCACAGCATTGTCCGCTGGTCTTGCTGATTTGCCCTTGTTGGCTCTGTCCGGGTCGAATGTCGCGCGGACTGTTTCCAGTGTCTACAAGAAAGCGTTTGTTGATGAGTTTGCCGCAGAAGCCCACGTGACGACGGACGCTGAAGTGCCTTCTTCGTTTCAGAAGCATCTTTCTCACCCGGTTCTGGCGCGGCGCTTATCGGAACTTGAGACAAGCTCTGTAAGACTGTTCTTGTTGGGCCTTGCATGTCCACGGAACGTCCTGGGGCATCTTGTCGACAGAATTGTACGCCATGTGTGTCCTAGCGGACCAGTTGAAACTCAACGACGAAACAAGAACGAGGTTGATGTCTGGAAAGAAACGGCTGACCTAGTTGTAGGCATTGGGGGATCGCATGCGATCCTTGGAGAACGGTGGTTGAGTATCGTGCTTGAGTTGTGCCTAGCGACACGCACGGGTGATGACGAAGCTGGTGCTAGACTCCGTACGAGCCTGCACCGCGTATGCAGCAGCCTTGCCGCCAGCAGCATGTGTGAGGCAAACCTAGTGAGCAACAATGCGCGGCACGTACGCGCCTTTGAGGAGTGCTTCGCACTGCCCAGCGGCATAGACCGGCATCTGCGCGAGAATGCCGTGCGTGCAGTTGTGTCGGCATCAAGCGTAGGCATGAGTAAGCGTGGCGGCACTGCAAGGCTCATGCAGAATTTGACTCAAAATGTTTCCCCCACGTTCGTCACGCTGCTGCGGCTTGTGCGCGTGCTGCTGTACGACATTCAATTTGGGCACAGCGCGACTATGGGCCGTGCGTCGTATGAATGCCTGCGCAAGATTCAACGCACGCTCTCATCAGCTGGTACGAGTAGCAAGGCCACGGCGTCTGTCAGTCGGCTTGTTTGGTCTGCATGTGATTTGGATTCATCTTTCGCTTCCGCAGATGACATTTTGGTGCAAAAGGGCAGCACAGCTCCGCTGACAATTTATGGAATTGGAGACGACGCATTGTGGCGGGGACTCGAGGTCGACTCGAAATGGTTTGTGGTCCAGCTTGCACGGAGCTTGGCGCATGTCAGCTTCGTCAGGCAGGAACCTATTGTGACCCATTTTCTTGAGCACGAATATCTAAGCGCTGATCGTGCACGACTCGTGCTGCCTCTTCTTCTAAATGCGATCGTGAGCCCACGCTACGATCCCACCGCGGTCTCAAGCGGCGGCACGCAAGCACTGTCAGGTAAGCAGCAACAGCAACAGCAACAGCAACAGCAACAACAACAACAACAACAACAACAAAAGCAGCAGCGAATGCTGGTGATGAATACTATTGCCATTCTGTCGAGCCGCCTGTGTACGTACACATTGACACATGATTCCGCTTTCATACCGTACTCGTTGGATACGTCGATCGGCGTGCTCGTGATCGAAATGCTCAATTTTGTGGGCGCTCAATTCCGTGCGTGGCTGTGTGAGCAATCTGCAGCGGATCTCTTGGCCACCGGAGGGAGTGTCTCTGCTGAAGGCTGCGGTACCGCGCATCTTCATTCTTACGTGCTGGATATACCGTATGAACTTGTAGCGAGGACATGTCTTCGATGTGGACGCACAGAAGACGCCGTTTTGTACGCCGAGCTCGCACTCCGGGAAGCTAGCGAGATGATGACAGACATGGATGCTGACAAATACACTGAGAAACTACGAAACGTCCACAAGGTGCATCAGCGAGCGTGGAAGACGCTCAGCGAAGCATGTCGGGCGCTGCAAGATGCAGATTCCTTGGCCGGGGTCCTAGTTGTTAAGCGAGACTTCGAGGCTTCGTTCGTGGCCCGGCTGTGCGAATTAAAAACGTCACACGCAAGTGACATGCAAACGTGCTCAGGGAAGGATGAGCATGAGCTTGCTGTGGAGTCACTCCTCGGTCGCTCCTTGCGCATGCTGGGTGAGGACGTAGACTTGAATTTGGAGCGCGGATTGAGTTTCCATGCCCTGCGTGATATAGACTTGCAGCTAACACAGAGATATTGGGCTGAAGGTGGAAACGCTCGTGCCACGAATTCACATTGGTTCGGTCGGCAAATTTCTGCGCTGCAGCATCTGGGACTGTTCGGCACGATTGGACAACTGTTCGAACACGAGATAAGTAACGTAACCAACAGCAGCAGTAGCAGCACTGCGATCAGTGGTGCAGTGACA
Organism: Porphyridium purpureum; assembly: GCA_008690995.1. NCBI lineage: Eukaryota > Rhodophyta > Bangiophyceae > Porphyridiales > Porphyridiaceae > Porphyridium > Porphyridium purpureum. The sequence continues at coordinate 2,062,115 of VRMN01000003.1, read as the reverse complement.
GATACGAATGGGTTAGACTTTCTTCGGTTCGGATCGGAGTGGCGCCAGCTGCGGTTCCAGCATGCATTGAATATGCAGCAGTGGGATTCGGTTTGCGTACCTTCCATTCCTTCGCTGCCATACCTTCACCCTTCGAATGAAGTCGTGGTTGAATCGGCTCCGTGCGGAGACGAGCCCATGGCATCCCATACCTCAAGTGTGGTCGCCGAGCCACTGTTTGCCGCGCTTTCGAGTGTCCGCAATCGCCAGTCATTTGACAAGGTGCGGCGATGGCTGGTAGCGGCGCGACACGCGATTCTGGGCAGCAGCAGCAGCTGTTCCGGCACTGCATGTGTTCACCGTACCGGACCTCAAACGCTCATTTCACTCCGAACGCTTGAGTCTTGTGAGCGGCTCGCGGAGAACGCGAGCCTGGTTTCGGATGCCGTATCCGTGGCTCAAGGAGTGTCGACCACGTCGCCAGACCCGTTAGCCGAGCTTTTCCGGCGGGAACTTTCGCTCGCGAACATGCTGGCCGAGAAAGGAGCTCTGGAAAATGCCCAGCTTTTCTCGCAGGGATTGTTCGCACTTGCTGGCGCTCTCGACGATGCACCGACCCAAATTGTTACCAGCTGTGCCTCGGCGTCGCTATTGCTTGACGTGAACATTCTTGAGCAGAAGAAGCAGCAGCCTGGTCGGCACGCTGGGTTTAGCGTGCGCGATGCCGAGCACGCAGGGCGTGCGCGACAGCTGCTGATGTTGCCTTTTGTGAAGCGCCCGCACATTCTTCGTGAGTGTGCCAAAATTGACCGCGCAGAGTGGCTCACTCTTTTTGCCATTCTCCAGTGGACCGACGGAACTCAAAATGAGGCGCTTGCGCTAGTTCGGCACGTCATAGATGACATGCTCGGCTACAAGGGCACGTCCATCGGCGAGAGACAGCCCAGCCTTCATGGCATTGCCACTGATGAGCCGAAATCATTGAGTAACGTACTTGCGCAAGCCATGAAGGGTGCGAACAGCCCGGCGGACATTCCTGTGGGAATTCGCGCCGGCTCGCCTCCCGCTTCGGTATGGGACCTAGGACTCGGTGCAGATCCGATTGGGGATACGCAGCGAGAGCATCGGCAGTCTTGGCATGATGACCAGGGTAGGCTCATGCTGCTGCGTGCTCGGGCATGCACACTCGCCGCCAGCTGGTTGGCCAGTATGCGCGCTCAGAATAGTGCCTTTCAAATTTACATGGCTTATCTGGTCCCTGCTGTTCAAGCTGTCAGTCTGGGTCTGGCTGAAGTGGAACGTCATTCGGGACCGATGTCATGCGTATCTTCGTCATCCGACACGCTCGCTGAATGTGCACGCGGCGAGTGTTTGCTGTATGTGGGCAAATTCGCCATGGACGAATTTCGACTCTTAGAGCGGTTCGCAGGCAGCGACGAGTACCGCGTGGGACGCACTTTAAGCAAAAAGCGCGCGGACAAGCTGGAGCGCATGCGACTCGCACACAGGCCACGCGCGGGATTGACGCAACCACGCGGATCGAGTGGTGCTGCAGGTGGTGAGCTTGCGATCCGTGAACTCGAGGCGCAAGTGCGGCGTGACGTTGCGGCTGAGCAAGCAAGAAGCACACACGCCACGCAGTGGCTTTTGTTGGCGATTCATGGCATGCTCGAGTCTCTCCGCTTTGGCAAACTGACCAGGCAGCAGCGGGTGCTCGCAGTTTTCGGAAGCGTCGGGTTATGGCTTGAGAACCGCAACAATCGTTTGGTCAACGAACAAATTTCACAAATGCTCTATGAAGGCCAATCATACGCCCTGCGTAAGGAGAGCTCCAAAGCGCCACGTCAATCGCTGCGCGAAGAGCAGAAGCGACCAGAATGTATGTTTCCTGTGGGCATGTTCATACCTCTTGTGTATCAGCTGGCCAGTCATTTGCAGCAACCATCCAACAGCAGAGGCAACTTTCGGCATGCTTTTAGTGACGCCATTGATGCAGCCAGATTGGAAGATGATGATGGATTTCAGACGCTGCTACGGAACGTGCTTTCCGAAATGGCGCGCTTGTATCCGCACCACTGCCTTTGGCAGCTCATGGCACTTGCAAAAGGGGCCCAGGTTCCCGCTGACCTGCGCCGGGCGAGTCAGTACATGGTGCGCCCAGACAAAGTCGCAGCCGCCAAAAACTTGATGGACGATCTGCAGAGTTACTGCGGACGGGCCTTGCGCGCCCATATTGAGCAGCTGGATGCTCTGAGCGATGCGTATTATACACTATCATGCACTCATTTTGACCCGCAGGACGCTTCATTTTCGCTGTTTGATGCCGTGCCTGCCTTTAGGAAGCTCAAGAATCTGCGCCAGACAGTCATTCCTACGCTCGCGCTTGACATGTGGTCGTTCGACTCTGCCGCGACCTCGCCACTTGCCGCGCGCTGCGCGAAGGTGAGTGACGGTGCGGAGGCCGCGTGGGAGAGCTATGTGATAGATTTTGTCAAGAACGCAGCAGAGTGGGCGCAAGTCCCGTGCTGTGCCGTAGATGAGCTCACGCAGAAGAGAGGGACATCCTTGGCTCCTGCGCTCGTCTCGGTCAGCGGGTTCCAGGATCATGGAAAGCTTCTTCCGGGAGTGAATCACCCGAAGCTGATTATATGCGTGGGTTCTGACGGTGTGGCGTATCGGCAGCTAGTCAAGGGCCAAGACGACCTTCGCCAGGACGCTGTAATGCAGCAGCTGTTTGCGCTGGTCAATGAGCTACTTGGTGCAGACGACGAGTCGGCGCGGCGAAAGCTCAACGTGCGCACGTATCACGTCGTACCGTTGTGTCCGTGTGCGGGAATCATGCAGTGGGTGGATAATTCCATGACGCTGTCCGAGGTGCTGTTCGCAGATGAACAGCGGAGCGCCCACCGCAGGTACCGCCCCGATGACTATACGCACCTTCAGTGTCGAATGAAGGTGCGTGCGCACGCGGCTGGTTCTCCGCAGCGTCTGGAGGCATTCCGTGACGTGTGCGCGCGATTTCAGCCTGTGCTGCGCCACTTTTTCATCGAAAACTTTGCAAGCTCTTCAGTGTGGCTGCAGCGTCGCCGCGATTATACTCGGTCTATGGCAACCAATAGCATGATTGGATATATTATTGGGCTGGGAGACCGGCACTGCTCGAACATCCTCATTGATAAGGCGTCGGCCGAGCTGATCCACATTGACTTGGGCATAGCATTCGAGCAGGGAAAGCAGCTGCGGACGCCAGAGCGCGTACCGTTTCGCTTGACGCGGGACCTCGTCGACGGCATGGGTGCACAAGGTGTGCACGGCACGATGCGAATTTCTGCCGAATGTTGTATGAAGGTGCTGCGTGAGCGCAAGGATTCAATCCTTACCATCCTGTCAGTACTGCTGCACGATCCACTGTTTCGCTGGAATCTTGGCGTGCATGCGCGCCAGCACGAGCAGTTCGACGCTGCTGCTGCTGCGAGTCAAGACGATGGCGACAACTCGCCCGACACTGCAGCGCACCGACCCGCTTACGGGGACCTCATTAAGGGCAATGACGCAGCCGCGCAAGCTATCCTCAAGGTGAGCCAGAAGCTGTCTGGCCTGACTGAAGACGGCAGCGCGGTACTGTCGGTTGAAAGCCATGTCAGTGCGCTCATAGGCGACGCAGTCAGTGAAGAGAATCTGGCCCACATGTTTGACGGGTGGGCGGCGTGGGCTTGAGGAGCTAGGGAGTGGATGACAATAGAAGCCCTGAACCACAAATACACACAATCACTCACACGGGGAAAAAGAAACTTTGCTTCGCGACGGTTTGGTGAGCTTGTGATGTCATGCCGGCAGCAAAGCACGTCATCCTGCCGGGCGAGGTGCGACACAGACAAATCGAATAGACAAGGATTCGAGATGATCATATCCTTTTGTTCATCTTGAAACATTTTTTTGCACCTCTCTGTCACGTGCGCGACTTTGCCGCGAGGCGCCACGCAGGATGGTGAAGTGCGATGATGCGATCTGCTGGACCGATACTCCCTGCTTGAGCACAAAGAAAGGGAATGAAATGACGAGCAAGACTGTCACCATTGTAAGCGGGAACTCCCAGGTTTGCCAGAGGGATGCGCCGGGTGCATACGTTTTCCCAGAGCTCTGCTGAAGAAGCACGAAGAGCATGAGGAGGAAAAGTTCATTAAAGATACACACGACAGTCAGCACCGGGCGCCAGTAATAGAACTGGAGGAGGCGATTCCGATTCGCCTGCTTGTGCGAGCCGACTTCATTCGTCAGGCCAGCAAGCATCTGATTCCAGTGCGACACCCCATCCAGAGCCACCAAGAGCAGCAGCGCGGTCTGGAGTGCGAACGCACAATCGCGGTCCAACAGCAGCGTGATCAGCCTCTGCTGTAAGAAGTGCGTGTGTTGCTGGCGTAGCCCAAGCACGGAAACGGCGCTGCCTGAGATGGCGTCGTGCAACTCGCCAGCGGAAACCGCTGTGACAGCCAGCAATGCCATGGTGGCCACACGGTCCGTGATCATGTCAAGATACGAGCCCAGCTCAGAGGCCTGATTGAACCTGCGCGCCGCGTAGCCATCTGCTGCGTCCAGCACGAATGACAGAGCGTACAGCACGCAAAAGCGCTGCGCATTGCGCCAATCCACAAACGCAAGCGCGCCCAAGAAAATGCGCACGTACCCGATTACATTTGGCACGTAACCCAGAGCGCGCCACTTGCCGCCGCCACCGCCCGCGGCCGTGGGCGCGGCAGAGCTGGTTTCGCCACGGTCCATTCCGCACAGAGAACGTCGGTGCGACAACTTGGATCCCCACACTTCAGATCGAGCAACAAAACATTTCCTCGCTTTATTCCGATGTGTAGGAAAGTAAAAGCCAGACGCCGATGTGAAGCGCTGAGCGAGAGAGCGACGGCAACATGAATAACGGTGAAGGGAGGCATCAAGGAGCAAGGAAATGTCAGGCATTCAGCTCAGCGCGGCGCGCAGCGAAAAGCGCAGCTTATTCGCTGAGCTGCCCGAGCTCTTTTTCTTATCGAGCGCGAGCTTCCTCCGGCTGGCGCGCGCCTCGCTGCGGACCGACGTTTTCAGCTCCGCCAAGCGCTGCGACTCACTGAGACGCTCCTTCTGCTTTGCGCTGTTTGATTCGCGCAAGTCGGTGAACGAGTTTTGCTGGTTGCGCTCAAACCGGCTACCATAGCTATCGCTGACGTAGCCGCTTTCCTCCTCGGCCAGCGAGTCCGCACTCTGGCGGGTCAGCGAAAACGGCAGCCTTTCCTCAACTTCTTTGAGCAAATTGCCTCTCGGATCGTCGTCAAAGCGCTTCTTGAAGGTCATGGTTGCCTGCAGCGTGCCAGAGCCGACGTCCGAGTTTCGGCGCGGCTCCTCGGCTTTAACAGCACTGTCCGCCATTCTTCACTTTACACCGATTGCCCACTCGGCACAAACCCGAGAACAGCTCCCTGGGCACTGTGCGTACCTGTTGTCTTCCACTTGATTTCTGTAGCCACCGCACAGTTCAATACATTCACGCCGCAGCTTGTCTCACTCGCGCAGACTAACTTGTCTGCGGCCCTGCCTCTTGTTGAACCTCCCTCTTCGTGCGCTCACACGGGCCTGGCAGATGGCAAGCGACCCACGGGTTGAAAGCCGAAACCCGATGTCCGCGTTCCCACGCCGAGCGGGGTCAACGCCGGAGAAAGTTAAACCTCCCTTTCGCTCAAATGGGCCGGAAAGGGAACGAGCGGGAAACGAAAAAAAGGAAAAGATACCCGCATAAACCACACGCGACCACGTTCGCGCTCTATGCTAAGTCTGTCTACCTCTTGCTGTAATAACACACGCGGAAACCCGTGTGGATGAAACGGTGGAACGGTGAAGTGATGACCGGGTGAACGGCGCGACAGATGCTAAATAGAAGATTGTGTCGCACATAAATAAATGGCGACAACTAGCCTGCTTGTTGTCCCCGGCTCCTCCATCCACAACAGCAGGAGTTGCAGCAGCAGCAGCACGAAAACCACAATCCCGGCGCAATCCAACTCACTCCAGCCGCAACAGCACGCAAAAAATTTTCGCCACCACGCAGGAGAATCCAAGTCCCTAGTAAAACCGCTCTGTTTCAGTAGACGCTGCGCGATGCTGCGTTGCGTCCATGCGCGCGCAACACGAACGTTTTGAATTCGGTCAGGTTGTGGCCACTGGGACTTCTCGCCGCATGGTTTCGCGCGCGCTGGCTTGCTTCCATGCGTGTTGGTGTCAGACGCGCGGAGGACGACCACGGTCCAAGCCCGGGGCCGACTTGGCGCCACCGCGGAGAAATGGAGTGAGGGGGAGGTAGGATTTGGAACGAGACGCGATATCTGCCACATGAGGATCGATACGCTTCCGTTGCGTTCGGGCGTGACGCGCTAGGAAACCAGAAGGGGCTAGCTCTCGGCGCAAGAAGTGCTGGGCAAAAGCGCAGACAAAACGTCGAGCACGTGACCAGACGCGCGAGGCAAGATACCGGGAAGATTTACCGGGCGCGGCGACCTTTGTAGCTCTGTGCAACCGCGGCGCAAAGTGGGTGGATGCATGTAGATTGCTGCGCAGTGGCGGTGCCGAGCCCCTCCGCACGTATATTCGCACCGTTCAACCGTCGCATTGGTCTTGTGTGGTGAACTTGTTGGCTCGAACCACGTACCGGCGTGGCCGGTGCGCGCCTCTTGCACGACAGAATGCGCGCGGCACCCATGCAACCAGCCGCGTGAGGCATCGATTCCCTCTCGCTTCATTCACACCGGGATGTAGGGACAGCGTACGCGATCGCTACTCACACGCAGAACCCTGCCGCCGCGCGAGACCACGGCGTTCCGTACGCACGAAGCTACGAAGCTCGGAGAATATCTCTCCCCTCTCTCATGGCGCACCACCTACCCACACACACTCACACACGCTCTTCGTGTTTAGGGTTAGGACCTGCCACTGTACCGCAGAATTCCCGCGGTACACCCACCCCCAATGTACACCCTACTGTACCTCCCTCTGCGGTCGATCAACGGACGCCACGCATCAACCCAGCAACCACCAGCTGCGCGCAACACATAACAAGACAGCGATGAAAATCAGAATACCAAGACCACAACATACCACTATTACCTACTACTACTACTACTACTACTACTACTACTACTACTACTACTAGTGCTAGTGCTTGGCCTTATCAGAATGAGGCAAAACCAGTATGAAGGGGGGGGTATGGGGGGTAAGAGGGGTAAGGGGAACCGATCCAATAAAGTGGGGCTGTTTTAGTAGGAAGTTGTACCGAACGCGGGTTGGACCAGGGGGCGTTGGGGCGGTTTGTATTTTTTATCATACGGCGCGCCATAAGCAGGGAAATAAATAACGGGTGGCGGCGTTGCAGGGGGGAAAAACAGGAACTTTAGCCGCTGCCGGTAGAGACGATGATGGTTAGTGGTTAGGCGTGGTGATGAGGATGAGGAGGAGGGGTGGGGTGGAGTGGTAGATCGTGAGGGTGTAGGAGTGTGTGTGTGGGTTAGGAGGGAGGGAGACAGGAGGGAATAAGGGGGGGTTGTCAAGGGGAGTCGGGAGAAGCAGATCAAGATGTCGTGTCCACCGGCGGCGTCGTTCTTTGGGTTCATGGGCGCCGCGGCGGCGCTCGTGTTTTCGAACCTGGGCGCCGCGTACGGCACCGCCAAGTCGGGCGTCGGCGTCGCGTCCATGGGCGTCATGCGGCCGGAGCTCGTCATGCGCTCGATCATCCCCGTCGTCATGGCGGGTGTGCTGGGTATTTATGGACTCATCGTCGCGGTCATCCTCGTCGGACAGGTCGCAGAGGACGGCTACCCGTACTTCATGGGCTTTGCCCACCTGGCGTCCGGACTCGCAAACGGTCTCTCGGGCCTCGCGGCTGGCATCTGCATCGGAATCGTCGGCGACGCCGGCGTACGCGCCACGGCGCAGCAGCCAAAACTCTTCGTCGGAATGATCCTCATTCTCATTTTCGCAGAAGCGTTGGCACTGTACGGCCTGATCGTCGCCCTCATCCTCTCGGGTAAGACCTCAACCGTAGGATGCTAATTTCGCAACGCCCGCTGTGTATTCCGCGCAATTTTTCGCCGGCGTGTTTTTGCGTTAAAAGATCCAAGACCACCCCAAAAAAAAAAAAAAAATTCTGAAGAAAAAGAAGTCGGCTTCCCGCTTTCTCGCTGCCAGTCTGGCCTGTTCCCCTTTACTGTCATGATCACAGTCACCGTTTTCTGTCTCCACGTGGACGCGCGCGCAGAGTGAATGCATTCTATGGCGGATCGCCGAGCCGCCGCGACAGACCGTCAATTCCTGCATGAAGCACAATCTTCCGGAACTTGAAAACCACCTCCAGCCCCCCTAAACCACACGTTCGCCAGGTACATGCAGAAATGAAAGCCCATATCTGCGCCTGGACCAGACTCGGTGAGATGCGTCAGCGCAAGCAGGCATGGAGCAGATCGAGGAGCTGCGCCGTGTGGTTGCGGAGCAGCCGCTAAACTATTCGGCCCACGAACTATACGTCACTGCGCTGCGGAACGCAGAAAGGCGCTTTTGCACCACGTGTCACTATGCTGAAGACAGTGCACAGTCACAAGCCAGTGACGTTGGCTGGGCCTGCATGAAGCGAGCGCTGCTTGCCGCGCGCACAGACATGCACGAGCGCCTGCCACTAGCGCCTGAGCTCTGGATCGCGTGGGTTGAGGATGAGCTCGAGGACGTCCAGGCGGTCATGCCGCAAGATAGCGAGCAAGAGGACGACTCGCCTATAGACTACGACAAGGAGCGCTTGGATGCAGCTACAGAGGCAGTGCTAAAGCTGGTACATACCGGTCTGCGAGACTATGTGTCGGTGGATTTGGCACTGTTGGGTATGCAGATTCTCGCGACGCGCTACGAGCTGCGATTGGAAACCATGGCCCAGATGCGCGGCAGAATGGACTCGGAGCTTATGGCGAAATGTGCCACGCATTTCACACAGGGTGCCAGAATGTGGACCTGCCGGCTGGCTGTTGAAGCCGCAGCTGACGATGAATTGCGACAAGAGCGCGCAGTATGGCAGAGAATTCTGCGCGTGCCGCTCGCTAACTACGAAGACTGGGTAGACGAAACGCGAGTGAAGTTTCCAGACTTGTTGGAACAGCTCGCTGCGACTGTTGAGAGTGTGCGAAGCATGGTAGCGCAGCGTGAGCATTGCGAGGCGCTTGTGAATGCGGCAGTCTCAGCCAGTGGTGGGGCGTACAATGAAAGCGTGCAGAGCGCGTGGGAGAACTATCTTGCTCTGGAAATCCAGGCCGATCCAAATCGGGCCATTGTACTCTTAGAGCGGATGGTCTCGTTGCATTTTGACAGCGAATACCCATGGTTGCGGTACGCGCACGTGATGAATTCCGTGCTCCAGGACAAGCAGCGGCAGCTCGGCGTTTTATCGCGCGCACTTCGAAACTTGCCCATGTCTGGCGATATAGCCGCCGCGTACATCGATGCGCTCGAGACCAATGGCATGCCTTTCGCAGAAGCGGAGCAATTCTTAGACCGCTGCATCGCACTCACAGAACAGGGGCAAGTCTTGGCACCCGCAATAGCCCACTCGATTTGGGACAAGGCGCGTCGCACCTTGCTGGAATTTGCTCGGAGATCCTTGGTCCCTGGAGCAGACGACCATGCACAATTCACGGCGTTTGTCTCGCGCCTCTTTTCATCGTTGACGCTCGATAACGTGTCCTTGCTGCTTCTCGCGTGTCGTATGCTCGTGCTGGTCGCGGACGACACAGCAATGGCACGAACATACATGGAAAAGGCAATCTCGGGGCGTTTTGGTAAGGAAGTTAGCGTTTGGCTGGCGTGCTTGCGGCTGGAAGAACACATTCACAAAAGGCATCAGGACTTTGGGTGGCGCAAGCTCTTTCGCCGCGGCATATCCGTGTTGAGTACTGAATCTGACGTTCTTTTACTGGGAAAAGAGTGGATGGAGACTGAAGCCGTCTTTGCAGATAGTAGCAACTGGCTTCAACAAGCGAGCGCGGCCATCGAAAGGCGCGTGGCACTTGTACGCCAGCAGGAAAAGGATCGCATTCATCGTTCTTTAGGTCGCGCGGCGGCCGCAGTCCCCGCAAAGCGCAAGCGCATTCACTCTGAACAGCAGGAGGCGTTTGCTGACGCCAGTGCGATGTCCTCTCAGTATTTAAATGGTGAGCATGCTCTGACGTCAGGGCAGTCTGTGGAGAAGCAGAATTCTTCTCAAGCACGCACGACTCGACCGAGCGGCAGCGCAGGGCGAAGCGAAGCGCTTGGTGCGATGGAAGCTCGTCACGATACCAAGTCTAGTGCCATGACGTGGTACAATGACCAGTGCACCGTCTATGTAAGCCAACTTGACAAGCATACCACGGCAGAAGAGCTCGCAGCGGTGTTTGGAAGGCTGCCGGACCTGAAGGAGATCCGTCTCAAGCACACCAAGGATGGTAGCCGTGCGTTTGCCTATATTGAGTTTACCTCGGAGCAAGGCGTACAGGCTGCTTTGGCGGCACATGGTTCTGAGCTTCACGGTCGAAAAATATCTGTGCTCAGGTCCAAGCCGCCAAAGGCTGCTTCGACAGCCGTGGGATCAGCATCAGCGTTGCAGGCGCCGCGGCTGCATCGTGGTTTCAGTGCTATGTATGGGTCTGCGCCGGCTCCTGCGCAGCAGCCGGCGATGCGATTGACAATCGACGCCCAGAATGGAATGCCTGCCGAACCTGGCGCCACCACAACCACCGAAGCTCGCACCGAAACAAGCGGTAGCAAGCCTTCTCTGTCGCAGGCTGACTTCCGCGCCATGCTCACAAAGTAGCCAAAGCAGCGAGCGGCAAGAGCGATTTGGGGTTTGCCTATGCACGTTTTTAATCAGTTCCATCTTGAAAACCACTGACGCTGTTTGTGGGCGGTGTTCAAGATTTCCATGTTGTACACCCAGGGCGCAAAATAGACAAAGTTTGCGACGAAGATGGTCATCAAGACAAGCACGAGCGGGACTCGCACTTTCTGGGAACGGACAAAGACGTGCAGCATCCATGCCGCGAGCATGATTCCGTACCACAACGCTGGTAAATAATGGTATAAAAAGGTGGCTCGCGTGATATCGAGGTACGGCACCATGTTGACCAGCCACCCGGCCGTGCAAAACCATCCGACTGCTGCGTATATACGATGACTTCCTAGCAGATTGCTACCCGTGCTGCTGCTGCTACTACTACTACTGATGTTGATGCTGTTGCCGCTGCCGGGCCGTTTTCGTAACCTTCGCACAAGCACGAGGAGCAACATGGCGGCCTGCGAGGCACCAAAGACGATGAGCGCGAGCACCACACAAGCATAGACAGACAGATTGCCAATCAAGTAAATTTTTGACGCGCTGAGGTGCGTGTGTCGCGTACCGTCAACAAAGTACAAAATGCCGCGCTGTGTGAGCGGCCATGAGTACCACATGGACGCCCAGTTGTGCGTGTTCTTGATTCGCGCGCTCGCGCGCACCATTTCCACGGCGAGATGGGTCACGCTTCTTGGAAACCAAGGTCGCACCGAGCCTTGCTTGAACGCGGCATCGCCAACCAAAGACATGCGAAACCAGGTTGGCATGAACCCGTCGCCGTCACCGCCATTGGGTAGCAGCAAAAAGTGAATCTGGAAACAGAGCATGAACACAAAGAGTCCGTATGCGCCGATGGCTACGCATTCAAGCACTGTGATACGGCCGTAGACCGGGAAGTACAGCCCGAACAGGCATACGAGTCCGGTGACGCCAGGTGTGCCGAGCCCGGTGTACTTGACGGAAATGGCGCCGCCGCACGCGAGTCCGGCGAGAAGCACATATTTCGCGCGGGCACGAGAGTATGGTTCTGTGTCCCAGAGCTCAAGCATGAAGTAGAGTGCGAGACCACAGTAGAACAAGAGCTGGGAGTCAGTGAGGATCAGCCGAGACTCTATCACGTTCACCATGTCAAAGTTGATCATAAACGCCGCCATGATGCAAACTAAGCGCTCGATGGCAAGCTTTCGACAGCACCTGTACATGAGCGGTGCGTGCAGCGCACCAAAGACCGCCGAAATCGTGCGAAGCGGGAACCACTTGAGCTCTGGCGGGAAATGGGCGCCAATCTTCTGAAATTTGAAGACAGAGCGGTCCACCGCGCTGAAGCCAAAAAGTTTTGCGACAAAGTACAGCGTCAGCTTGGCTAGCGGCGGGTGGATATCGAAAAAGTATTCTCGGAGGTCGTACTGTGACACAAAGCGTCCAAAATGCACCTCATCAAACACCGTCGCCATGGGCGAGTCGATTCTGAACATACGTGTACCGAGCGCCATGACAAACAGCAGCGCCTCAATGACATAATCTGCTCGCGCAAGATGCGTGACGGAGTGCCGCGCGCCAGGCCGCAGCGGCTCGAACTCGCGATCGCGCCCATCATCCAGCAGCACGCGCGCCGCATGTGGCGCTCCTACCGCCACTCCGTCCTGCTTCTTATACAGCGCCGCATCCCCTGCATCCAGCGCGTCCAGCGCTACGTCCGGCGGGCCCATTGCAGCCACTTACTGCGTCGAATCCCACAGATCAATCCCATCCAAATCACCGTCTTCCTCGTCTCTCCGCTTTCCCCTCAGCATCTCTCCAACGCCCCGCGCGTCAAGCTCAACAAACACACCCCACGTTTTTTAACCTTTTATTTAACCATTTATTTAACCTTTTCCCGTTACTTTTCAACTCGCCTGCTCCAGTTTCTTGTGCTCAGGAGAGTCTATGTAAAAAGGGTTGTTTAGATAGACAAATGATCGAGCACGCGTTTCTGCCGCGCCTCAGTCCAAACGCTCGATGGCGACTTTGTACGCGAAGCGTGTTTGCGCTGCTTGGTCGACTGAGTCACGATGCGTTTGGACTTGGATATCCATCACGGCGTATGAGCGCGTGCCCATGCGAACGGCCTGGCCTGGGTTGATTGCGACGCGCCTGGCGCTGCTCGCGTCGGCGAGCGCGCGGCCGAGCGGCTTGACGAATGCGCCCAGCTTGCTCGGGTTGATCACCACGTCCGGAAGCCAGCCCGCCGGCATGGAGAGAGCCGCACTGCCCAGCGTCGCGTCCAGTGGGATCCCGCTGGGAACAGGAAAGATCGGGAAGAAGTGGCGCTGGTGCATCAGGTACGACACCATCTCACCAATGCGGTCGCGGCGCGTGCACAGGCTGTTCGCACTGATGCTTTCGATGCTCGGCAAGGAGCTCACGCCAAGGTGCAGCAGAATCTCGCCGCCAGAGGCGTCTGGAAATCGAAGTCTCAGAATGTCGGGATTTGCTGCCGTGCAGAGCTGCGGCAAAGATGGAGAAGCCGACTCCCCGAGCCGCGCCTCCTTTGCCAAATCGAAGAAGCCAGGCTGCGGGACCACAAATGGATGATGCACGTCGTCTATGTGCGGCACGAGTACGACACAGAGCCCCGGACTGCTGTTGCTTTGCAAGAACTGCTGCACAGGCTGCACAATATGCGCCTCAAAATATTCGTCATACGTCATGCTTGTCAGCGATGCCGTCCATGCTGCGTCGTTGGCATCCAGAAAGGGGCCGAAGAGAACTAGCACATGAGCCTTGCGGACGACAGCTGTCTTGAGCACACGAATCAGAGGTCCATAGTTCAGTTTAGAGTTTGCTTCGGATACCGGTGAGCCCGCCCTGGGGTCAGCTTCAGCCCCGTCGCGCGACTCCTCCTCGGTCTTGCTCTCTGCTCGATAGAACGGACCGGCGGCTGACAAAATGCGCAGAGTTTGCACCGAGTCATGCAGATCTTCTTTGGCACGCGGTTTCTCTGTAGCTGCCGAGTCAATGTGCATGGCCTCCGGGTCAGACTCAATTTTGCCGCTATGGCTACCTCTTGCACCGCCTTCGCTCTCCTGCTCAGGTCCCGTGCTTACCGCTTGGTCGCCACTACTGTGTGCTCCCTTATCTGTCAGCGATGGCTTCAGGCTGGCGCCAAAATTGGGCTCACAGTCCAAAATGTGCTGCACGCGGAAGAGGCGTCCGGTTGGGTTGTTGCCGACCAGGACAACGACTTGTCCGCGCACAAGAAAGAGATTGTTCTGCACCATGCTTAGGTCGAGCTTGACGCAGTGCCCTTCAATGGATTCGAGCAGGACAGCATTGCCGTTGGCGCGGAGCTGTTTGACCTGTGCGCAAGACTGCGAGGTGCTAGTTGCCGGAACCTTGACTGCGGTCGCAGCGGCAGAAGCCGCTTGATCATCCTCCACGTCTTCCTTCCCATCTCTACCCTTTTCATCAAGACCGTTTGGGTCGATGTCGTCGTCTTCACTGCCTTGCTCCAGCTCCCAGCGTACGCGGCCACAAATCGTCCGCAGCTGCTGTGTAGGCGTATCAAATGCTTCCAGAGTCGGCTCAAAGCATCGATTTGTGGTGCAGATGCGCTCGGAAACCTCCTTGATGCGACTGCGCAGCAAGGTTGTCATCATGGAGCGCGGGTCGTTCATGTATCGAAAGTGTGTGTCTTCAAATAAGGATGACGATTCACCGAGCGTCGCGTTCATACAGTGCACGTGCAATTGCTCGACGCGATGCACGCGCTGAAAATCAGTACAGAATCCCGAACTGCAGAATGACACCAGCTTGTCTTCCGAGTCTGTCGTTCGCAGCAGCTCCTCAGCGCACTCGCTCGAAATGTCCCAGTCCTCGTCAGCCAAGATCGGCTCCACTTCCAGAGCGCCCTGTCCGCGAAATCCCACTCGATCCTGCGATTGCGCAGGGTTCGATCCGTTTGCATCGAGCGTCACACTCTTTGCGTCACCAACATCTTCCATCGCTGCAGCGTCATCAAACGCGCGCGCGAGATTCTTGGGTGCCAACTGCACGTCATCGCGCATTGCGTACATGTCCAGGTCGAAGAACATGTCCGTACTGAGCATGGACAGCGGGACAGACGAAGCGCCCACGCTTTCTTGCCCTTTGGACGCTGCGGAGGTTTTGGTCTGCGCACTGCCTTTCCGACCGGCGGCTGGAGACTTCTTTACCGCAACGCCTTTTCTCAAACCACCGCCTCGTCCTTTCGCCGTCGAAACCGGAGTGATCATGCTCGCAGGAGCCAAGATTGCTTCTGATTTCTTGGCCGACGATGAGGCGGATGCCATGGCTTTGGACTTGTTGAGCTTGTCCTCGATCTGGGCAAGGTGCGCCATGGTCGGCGTACTAACCTCAATATTCTTTTCCAGCGCGAGCGCCTCCCATCGCGCAAACATCTCGTCAGCCGACAATGCGTGCTTCGAACACAGCTGCACAATCTTATCGAGCAGTGTTTCTTGCGCGGTCTGATCGTCGGAGCCACCAGAGTGACCGAACAAGAGTTCGCACAGGCGCGTGCGCGTCATTTCCATCGCAGCGCCCGCCATACCACCGCCCTTACTAAACCTTCGAAAACCCACTTAGTTCGCTGCGATTCCCAACCAAGAAACGCCAAAGCAATGTCGCGTGCAAGCCCGGCAAACGGACGCTCTCTTAACCATGCCAGCGCCCCTCAAACGCTCTCCCTCAACCAAGTTGGCTTCTCCCAACCCGCGCGCGCGCGCTCGAAGGCGCCAAGTTCCTTTCTTCTATTAGAACAATCTCATTTTATTAGTAATTATCGTTTCATTGGCCATGCGTTTCGCGCCAAAAGTGAAGGAGCCGATGAGGTGGCGTGTCGCGCATGCTCGAGCTGAAGACGCAAGTGGGTCTTGCATCCGCGGTCGCTTGCACAAACGGCGGTCGTGCTCCAGACGTCGTAGAGCGTGCCATGGAGGCAAGTGCGCATGTGATTGCGCACAATCAAAGAATCTTATTCGAGTGCCGATAGAAACGAGGATCATGGGCATTGTTGTAGCAAGCAGCTACGATGCAGCACTCGCAAATGTGCGTGACGAGATCACTGTCGCCTGTTCGGAGTGCTCGACAGAGCGAATGGCACACGTTCAGCTCGGACCATGACGGGGTCATCCGTACTGTCACCCCCGCTAAGCTTGTGAAGGTGTGCCCAATCGCATGTGGGACCTTGTGCACAAATGCACGCCCGAATGTCGTGCCCAATGCTTGCCGGACATTCTTCTTTAGGCACCCAGACTCGCGGTTGCGCTTTGTGACGTCACATGGCATGATAGTGACCATCTCTGCCAAGTTACTTGCTCTTGGACATTGCGTTTTCTTGCAGTTTTCGCGCCAGCTGGATGTAACGCTGCTTGGAGCCTTCCTGTGGAACACTCTGAACCTCGGCACATTTCATTTATATGGAGCCTAGTGGCTCCATCAGGAATATCCTGCCAAATTTGATTGGTCTCCGTCGGCTGAGGAGCTGCCAACGGAACAAATTGAGAGGCTACCTTGAGCTCGTCCTCAATGTCGACTTCCTCAGCGTCACCATGCACCTCCATAATTGGGCTGCCGTACGACATGGTACTGCCTCAGTTGCGCACGATAATAGCTTTTGTCTGTCCTAAACTTCGCGGCTCAGTTGCAAGCGCGGTGAAAAGTTCAAGAGTCGAAATGTCATGGGGCATTTTGCGAAAATCGCAGCGGCGAGAGACAGTCGCATCGTGTGCTCACTGGACAATGCTCTGAGCGACACGCGCAGCGCCTCACGGTCTTGAAGTTCCAGCCAGTAACACAGTGATATTCAAAGCCAACCCTTATCGCCCCGTCGTTCAGCAGCATCTTGCCGTCCACGTTCACGTTCGGTGCTGACTTCTTTTTCTTTTCAGCTATGGCCGTGAATGCACCGACAGGCATACACACCATGTAAGAGGCGGCCATTGCCTGCTCAAGCTTCCTGTCTTGAACGTCTCCCGTCTGAAGCAGAAGCTTTGAATGTACGGTCGTAAAGTGCCGATCTGCTCGGTCGGACCAAAAAAAATGCTATAATTCACACCGTGGTGATTTAAGAAACTTTCTCATCCGACTACCGAAGGTCTGTCCCACCATTTTACACACATTGCTGTGGCGCTCGCAGCCATTTGGCTGCGAACACGGTCTCGCGTGTATTGCGCTCCTATGGCCGACCAAATACGTGTCCTCTACACCCCATTCCTTGCATTTTGTGCAAAGCGCAGACGCAATCAGCCACCACGGCAATGCCATACGCACCAACGCACTCGAGCAGCTGCTTCCATGTTACCATGATACCCTTTGAGAGACTGAGATCTTGGAGAAACCCATTCCATTTACCTACGAAACATCACGAACCCAATTTAAGAAATTCAACCGGCGCCACTCAGCGCGCGGGAGCGGTCAGCTGGCAATGTGGCTGACCGCGTGGTTTGTCACTGTACACCCACAATAAAAACACCCGCGTTTTACTATAAACGTGAAACTGAGATTGTTGAGCGTGCGATTAGGGTTTGGGAAACACCGGTGGCGTCGGTAGCTCCGATCCGGGTGTGCCGCGCGTTCGCAGCGATGGCAGACCATGCGCAGTTCGACGTGTGGGGTCATGAGAGCTGCGGTATTTGGGCTGCATATTTGCATGCCCAATATAATGACCGCATTGGTATTAGTTGGGGCGTAGCGGAATCAGGTCGGTGGGTCATCGCGGACTTTGGTGGAACAGGAAGAAAGACAGAAAGTGAATTTGCCGCACGTCGTCTGCAGTTCTTCGACAAGGCGCTTGAATCCTCTGTGAGCATCTCTCTCTCGCAAAGTCCTCGCAAGGAAAGCCGGTATATCAAAGGCACCGCGCGTAGTTTCTTTTTGCGGTGGCGAAAGGCAAAGACAAAAGAACAAGGCAGGACATAGAGTTGGACCCGAGAAGGATACGGAGCATGTAACAGAGAGGAAAGGGCGCGAGCTTTTAAGACGAAGGGAGCTGCTGCTGTTGCTGCAGGAATGGCTTCATCGATTGGTGGCGTACACGTTTCAGATCTCCCAAACAGATTGCGTTGCGGAGTCCTTTGTCTATCGACATTTTCAGTAGCATAGTTGCAGCTGAACGATGGCGGAAGCGCATGCAGAGCAAGCACACTTGAAGCTGATCTTCACCTCGATCAGTGCTGCGCCGCAATGCCCAAAGCTCACTGGTACCGGGTGGCCAAGTCCCTTCAGTCGCAGATGCCGAACCATTCACCTTTTCGAGTGTCAATCGCCCTCTCTCAGCACCACCAAACCACCTATGATGCACTATCAAACGAAGAGAACGCGTTTGGAGTCAGTCTAGAAATGCTCGACGCGACCGGAACGGCCACAATAACGGCTTGGGAAGGACCTCGCAGAGTGATACTGCCAAAGCTGTAGCACCAGGCCACCCACATCACATGATACTCGGAAATACCACACTACATGTTTAACCCCAGCACCCAGTGCTTTGTTTTCCAGGCGTTTGCTCAGGAAGGATGCTGAGTGGGCGACACCTCCCGGACGAGAAACTTTCATGGAATCGTAAACGGATGTGATGGCCAGGCCGAGGTCTACGAGACTGACTTGAGCAAGGAGACGCGTCGGTCGAAACGCCACGGCCAGCGACATCGAATTTGCCCGAACTGCCACGCAGAAACAGCTGCTGGCTACAATGCCACCCGTAAGCTTGCTACTGGCCAAGCCGACGTTCAATCCGTTTCTCTAAACTCGTACAGTATGGATGGCCCACAGGATCTACAAGATCGTTTGCTCTTGCTAGAAGTACACGTACTTTGATGTACGATACGTGATTTGCTCCGGCCAGTCTCACGAATGCGTAGATGAACGGGCGCGGCGCGCGCTCATACGCACCGCCTGTGAATCGCCTTCATCACATTACCACTCGATCTTCTACTTCTGCTAGTCGAATTGCCGCTCATGTATCTGGGTGTGGCTCTACGGCTCTGTCTTCTCACGAATTTGAGTCCAGAAATGCTCAACTTGCGTGTGCCACAATCGACACCCAAACTTTCGATTCGGCTCCGAACTTGGTGCCGCTCCCAGTTGTTTCTGCGACGCGGCTTCTTCGCGTTGCGCGTCGCAGCTCCGACACTAAGCGCGAGTCGAGTGTGGCACCAAGCTGCGCCTTCACCTATCGGATGACCCAGAAAAGCCCGCACGTGAAAGTACGCTCGTTCGGAACTCGGCATGAGTGTTCGATCGCCACTTTCAGTTGAACTGATCTGTCTTGATTCCGAGCTTCGGACAGTGGAAGAAGGGCGAGATTGGAGCAGGTTTGTACGGGCAGAGCGGGAGTAATGGGGCGGCGAAAAAAGGGCGGAGCGCCTGCGCCCGGATGTACGACTGAACATGGAAGTCAGCCCGGACACGATGTTCAACTTCTGTGGGCGGCGTTGATGAACGCGATGCGGGCGTCGGAAGAAGGTTGTGCAGAGCAGCATCTGGACAAGCTGTTGACGTTCGTTCGTGCCTCGACAAGCACGCACATGGTGGAGGTGCTGCAGAAGCATGAGACAGCGACAGGTATGGCGCTGTTGCATGTCGCCGCCGCAAGCGCACGAGCACACGTGTTTCGCGCCCTGCTTCGGTTGCACGTGGCTCACAACGTGTCAGTGAAGTTACCTGACCGAGGCTCCGAAGGCTGGACACCGTTGCATCACGCCATGTATGCGAAGAATATGATTGCGGTAAAAGAGCTTATGCAGCTCGGAGTGTCATGCCGTGAGCCAGCGTCACAAACGCGGCAGCAAGCTGTCGATTTGTGTCGGGATGTGGATTTACGAAGAGAAGTTCTCCGGCCGCACCGACTGCTTGGCGGTACAAAAAGTCCAAGCTTTCATGCTGATCTAGGTACGTGCTCTTCAGTGCGGGTGTATGGGTACGGCCGCAACGAAGATTTCCAGCTCGGTTCGGGGGATTTCCGGATGTTCGGCAAGCCCTTGCGCGTCGTCGCCCGAGAAGAAAGCGGTGACAGACTTGTTGGCATCGCAACAGGCACACGGCATACATTGCTGCTCACCGAAATGGGGCTTGTATATGGCATGGGCGTGACGAAAAACGGCAGATTGTTTGTGGAGGGCGTCGACGTGGTTGCTGAGCCCAGATTATTATGTGCGTTCCGCAGCATCCGTATTTCTTCAGTGCACACGAGTGCGTCACGCTCAGCACTAATATCAACTTCGGGTGATTTATACATAAGTCCTACAGCGGAAGCAGCTACCAGCCAACCTACCAAACCCAAAGGCGCTGCCAAGGCAGATGCCGGGAAGATGTTTTCACACCGGAAAGTCTCGGGCTTTGCGGACAGCGCTGTTGTGCACGTTGCGATGAACGAGCACGTCACGTTTGCTGTTGACCAAGCGGGAAACTTGTACGGTTGGGGCTCTAATCAAGGCGCTCGCTTGTGCTTTCACGAAGCGGTGATCACCAGTGTGGCGACTCCCCGCAAAATTCCTTTTTTTCAAGACAAGTTCGTGGTCCGCGTGTTCACATCGACCAAGAAGACCATTGCGATCACGGAAAAGGGCGAGGCTTATTTGTTTGGGTATAACATGGATCCGAAGCGGGCGCATTTGAACCGCTGGAGCCACGCACGAGCCTCACAAAGCATCGGCCCACCAGGCTCGTCTATGAAAACGCAAAAGCAATCCGGTTTCTTTGTCCATCACGCGGAGCCCATTCAAGTGGTTGACGGCGCGGCCGGCGAAGACTTTTGTATTCTCCGAACGAGTCTTTGTGAACTTTTCATATGGACGGAGGAAAATGAAACACATGGAAACCATCGATCGAATTCTCTGGCGTGGCGGCTCATCCCGCATCTGAAATGCCGAAGTGTGCATGTGTGTGGAGCGCGCATTGTGGTAACAACAATGGACTACGGCGATGCAGTCGTGTTCGAGCATTACTCTGAAATAGTTGCCGCGGGCGGGCCCGCGAGGGGCGGAGTTGTTGTGGCAAACATGCGCGGCTGTGTGGAAGTCCAAACAGGCACCAAGCACATCGTTGGCTTGCTTGTGGCCGAACAGTCGGCACTGGATGATCAGCCGCAACCGGACCCAAATTCGAGTTTCAACGGCAAGTCGGTACCGAAGCCTTTCCCGTCGCTGCGGTTCTTATGTGAGAAAAGTGCCCTGGCAAATATCGGACAAAACCCAGGCCGTGCCTGCGCGATGCTTGGCATGGTAGGGTTTGACCCAGGATCGATGATGCGTTCGGCGCTTCTCGTATACATCGCCGAGCATATCGATATCATTCTTACCATGCATTCTCGAGACTTTCTCCGCATGCACGACACACTCCTGGCTGCCCTTCAAGATGCTCTCGTCGCCCGATCTGTGCGCGGCGGTTGGATGTGGCAATCTCCAGCGGCTGGGAACGGACGAGCAAGTCGCCGGACCCATCTTGCAAGTTATTTAAGCTCTCAAAATGAAGAGCGACAACGGTTCGTAGATGGTGCCATGCTGGCTCATGAGACTTCAGGGACGTTGGTTCGTGGGCAGGGGGCTCAATCCAAGAAGCAAAGTCTAAAGGCTACGTCAAATCATACAGCAAAAGCCGCGCATTCCGAGAGCCTTCCAGATTCAGCTGAGAAAGTGGCTGACGCAGACATTCCCAACTGGGAGACCTTGGTGATGAACGACACGTCGAGTATTACTCGTCATACAAACATGGTGGAGTATCATCCTGTCGATGATCGTGGCCCTGTCCTTCCAAACGTGTTTCAGAGTCCTGTGCGGAGGCCAAGGAAAGGGACCACTTTGTTTACTCGAGGACTTGGCCTGCCTTCTCAGCCAAAATCCAGTGAGACTGTCAAAGAGCAGCCAAAGTCTCCATCGCTTGCGCCGTGGTCGAGTCCGGAAGGCCGCGCGTTGTCGTCGCCAGCCTCGATGAAGAGTTTTGCACAGATTCAGGAGGAAGAGATGCACGCGCGGCGCCAGCTAAAGTCAATGGCCGTGGCGTCAGCGCATGCTCACGTGCAAACTCACAACATGAGCCCGTTAAGCCTGTGCTCGGGTATTTCTAGTGTGAGCAGCTCATTGGAATCGGAAAAGTGGACTGGATGGGGCGCGAGTTTGGGGGGAAATAATTCCAGTCGGGGGCCAACGGCACATATTTCGAATCCGATGACTCCCATTTCAATTCGTGACATCATGTCGGAAGAAGAAGCTCGCCGTAGTCAAGCGGTGGCCGCAAGCATGAAGAGAACATCAAGTGGTCGTGTCGAGTCCGCGTGGCTCAAGGAGGATGTTCAGCTCAAAGACTTTCGGCACATTGAGACTGAAGAGCGAGCCATGAATGCGCTGCGTGCTCGCGGATATCATGGTGTGCGAATTTCCGGTGCGAACGTAGACATCAGCTCTCGCTGAAAGAAACTGGACTGATTGTATTCTAAGTGTAAAGCCTGTTTAAGTGGGATCAGAACGTGAGGTCAGTTCCTTCTAGAGCTGAGAAAACCGCATTCTGGCGCAAAGTTCCGCTCATGTGTGTGTTGTTGGGGAGGAGAACTCTAGAAGCGCAGCATTAATAGGACGACTTATTCAGTTCCACAACTTCAAGACGCTGTCAGGAAGCTCCTCTTTTCAATGCTAGCTTAAGGGCACGCTCAGAGACGACTTGATTCGGTTTGAACACAATCTGGAGCTGCTGGCGTAAGACGTCGACCAAGAGGAAGCTACGAGCGGGAAGGATGTTCCGCATTCGGTGACTGCAGGCACACGCACCGTATCTGGAGACTCTGACCAGCGGCGCGATCTCCTGCGCAAGGAGCTTCGTTTCGTTACGGGGAAGCGAACCTGCAGGTGCAGCCTTCGACAACATCAAGAGGCAGAAAAGCACCTGTTTCTTCAAATGCTTCTTATTATTTTTTTTTTCTTTTTCCTCCTGTGAATTTGGGGGTATGGCTGCCCAACTCGTCAAACAAAGGACACTTCCCTAAATTTCCCGCACGAAATGGTAAATGGATGCGTCGAACATGTTTGCAATTCGATCTCTCCTGTGTCCTTGGACAGACGGGAAAAGAATGTGCACGCTCCGTCGCGACTCAAGCGAACCGGGACGGATTTTCGGCCCTCGACAACAGCAAAGATTCGGTCTTCTTTTCTTTTCATTTCTTCAAAAGGACAAAGTGTTTCGTTTGATACAAAGACTTACGCTAGATCGTGAGCAAATCTACTCCCATTGGCCTTCTCAACCACTACCATCACCGTTTTTGAGTCTGATACTGCGCGTTCGTGGCATATGCTTGAGCCATTCGGGTGGCATACGCCTGCGATGCAGCTTGCGCCTGTCGTGTCCTATATGCCTGAGTCATGTAGGCTGCTTGCTGCGCTTGCGCCGCCCGTGTCTGGTACGCGGCCTGTGTCTGGTAAGCTGCCATATTGTAGGTTGCCTGCGGTTGCGGCACCCACCCAATCTGTGGCACAGCTCCAGCAGCCATGGGTCCGGACGGCGCGGCGACGCCCGGCGTGTAGCCTATCTGCAGTGGCTGGTCGCCCTTGCCGTGGTGGCCCACGCCAAACAGCAGCACAGACGGATCATCATTGATCTCGTCCTCTTCCTCTTGAATCTTGTCCTGCTCGATCTGACGCTGCTCCTTGGACTCCTCTTCCAGGCCCATGAGGCGCTGCCCAATCTCGCGCATAGTCTGAATCAAGAAGGGCATCGCAAAGTCAATCAAATCGTACATCCAGGCATACTCAAGCGCGAGGTCCGGCGGGCACGTCTCGAAGCACGCGAACAGCAGCGCGGTGAAGCATTCGCGCAGACCTTGCTCCACGAAGAACTTGATCGCATCTTCCATGATTTCGGGGTCGTCCGATGCAGAAACACTTTCGATCATGTCCTTCCACAGGCGATCGCGCTTTGAAACCTCGATGGCCTGCTCAAACTTGGCGTTCTTGCGGAACAGCTCAACACCAACACGACGAAACGCGATGAGCTCATTCGACTCGAGCTTGCGAGCCAGTGCAATTTGCTCAAAGTTTTCAAACGTACCCACGCTGTCACGCAACGCGTCCACGTCACCCTCCGCTATCAGAATATCATTCATGGCAGTGTTGATCTCTGGTACATCTTGCTCCTGCACCTTGTTGAGGAAGGGTTTGCAAAGCGGCAAAATACCCAGCTCGCCGTACACATCCTTGTAAGAGCCACGCAAAATGCCCATCAGCCTAGTCGCTTCGGCTTTCGGTGCGAGAACGTACAGCAAGTCGTTCACAAGTTCGGCGTGCTCCAAAATGTAAAAGCGAACCGCTTTGTACATCACGTCCAATGAGCCAGCCCTCGAAATCGCATCCGTAAACGTGTTGGCGTTCCAGGCACTGGGGCCGTGCTCCATCATCACCTTGGCCGCGTTGTCAAACTCCTCGTACGCCATGTACAAGTACACGGCCTCAGCCCAGAGCCACGCAGTCTCGCATGCGCGGATCAGTCGCGGAACGTTGGCCTTACGCCACCACATCTTCATATAATCCATGACGCGCGTGGAGTTGGGTTCGGTGTGGCTGCGGTACTTTGTGTACAAGACGCCATTTTCCGTGAACATGCCCTGGTGCGCACGCTCGAGGGAGAGCCCAGCATCCAACATATCCATCAGGCGCTCAAAGTGGCCGCGCTCCTCGTAATACGTGATCACCTCCGGCAACTCACCTGCTTCAACAACCACTTTCAGACCACACTGTTGCGCCAGGCGAAATTCGCCTGCGTCGACACACGCAAAGCAAACCATTTTCCACGCATGGACGCGATCTGCCTTCTTCGCGGCTTCCACGGCCGCCTGAAACTCACCCAGCCGCACGAGAACCACTGCCAGCCGCCCAAAGTCCTTGACATGCGACAAAACGATCTTCGCCGCCGTGTATAGTTCCTCGTCCATGCATCGCTCCGCAACCTCCTCAAAGTCGGCCGCGTTCGGCAAACCAATCATCTCCTCCAAATCGCCGAGCTTGTTCTGCCTGCACAGACCGTACGCAATTTCAGTGTCCACCATGCGAATATCTTTCGACTTGTTTCGCACCGTCTTCAAATACTTGATCACAACGTCATAGTCGGCGTGGCTGGCGTGCTCCCTCGCAGACGTGACCACCAGCTCAACCTGCGCTGCCGATCCATCCTTGGCCTTCATTAACGACTTCACACCTGCGCTGATCTTGCCAGCGCGCAACTGCGCCGAGGCCAGCGCTGACCAAACCTCTAAATGCTCGTCGCCACGCTGCAGAGCAAATTCTTCGGCGCGCACAAAGTCGTGGATCTGCTTATCGTCCAGCAAAACCTTGATGGCCTCCACGTATTTCTCAAAGCGAACGTAGATGGTGAAAGCTTCCTCAAACATGCCGGCCTGCAAGCACAGTTCCGCAATGTCGCCAGCGTCATAGTTCTCGAGCCGCCGGATATACTCCATGGCACGCTCCTTGTCTGCGCGAATGGTGGTCAGGATAAGCAGATTCTGCAGATTCGTGTTACGCGTGAATACCGAGTTGGACGATTGCAGTACCAGTCGCTCTAGCATTTCGATCAACAGATCCGGCAAGTCGGCAGTCATGAAAGCCTTGACCGTGGCACCAATTTTCTCGGGCTCGGTCACCTGCGGCAGCGCGTACTGGATCATTTGGTCCACAACCTGGCGCATGTGCACGTTGCCCGGTGTAAGCACAAGCGCGTAGAGCTCCGGCGAAGCTCGGTCAACGAGATATTTGGCTTGCTCCTTGAAGAGCGCGTGCGTGTTCGTCACTTCCAAAAGCTCCTCGTCGCACTTACCGCGCGCGTACGATAGCACTGCGAATGCTGGGTAGCGCTTTTCGCAGAATGCTCCCACTGCGCGCGAGTCATAGTACATGTTCGTGTTCAAAAAGTGCTCAGGCGTGTTGTTGGTTTCAATGTAGCATTTCGCGATACCCGTGTGCACTTCAACCTCTGTCGAGCCGTCTGCCACGAGTGACTCGAGTAGCGGCAAAAGCATTTTGATTTTGCCGCGCTTCTCGCATTCGGTGACCAGCGCCGTCACCGGAATGTGATTCTTCACCGACATGATCAGCTTTTGGATCGATTCCTCGCTTCGGTCCAGGTCCAACAGCGCACCCACGACAATCGGACAGCGCGACGGGTTGATACGCTGCACGAAGCCCTCCACAAACTTGATTTGCCCATTCTTCACCATGAACTTGACCATTTCCGGGATGTAGCCGAAGCGGTCGCACACATTGATCAGCGGACGCGGATCTTTCGGCTTTGTGGTCATGAGGAATGTCTTGACTCGCTCTGGATCATAGTAGTTAGACTCTCGCGTCACGCGCTCCGCTTCCGAAAACTGAGCCACACCTGGGCTACATGAAATTTCAATGTACTTGAAGTGCACTTCCGGGTCGTCCGAGAAGTTGATAATCGCGCCGAGATACAAGTACAGCGCTTCGTTTGCCTTCATGGCGCCGAAAATTTCCATAAGCCGCTTTGCTCCGAACTGCTCGGTGTACTTTGCTGCAATCATAATGCACAATTGCAGGTTGGCCTTGGGGTTGGTTTTCGTGAGCTCATCAAGACACTCGACACCGTGTTCCGGCTGCATTGTGCCAAAAAAGTTGAGCAGCCAAGCTGGATTCAGAACATGCGTGTTTGAAATCACGCGCTTGATGTCTTCCAGGTCGGTGTAGTTTTCCAGCGCATGCTGGAATAGACCCTGGCGCTCGCACAGCATGGCAATCTTTTGCTTGTGGTAGTGGTGCCATAGGTCCTGGCTCAAAATCATGTCTGCAACCTGTGGTGCGTTCATCAAGTTTGCTTCTAGTACTTTTGTGGTAAGCTCGCCAAACTCGGGCGCGTCGTCTTTGAGATTGTCAAGGCAGTACGCAGTGGCCTCAGACAGCATACCGCGACTCATGAACATGTCAAACATTTGCTGCGCCTCTGCTGCGATTTTCTCGGCCACTGCAGAGCGCGATGCTGGGATGACCGCGCGCGACATGGCATTCGCAAGTTCAAGCGCTGCGGAGGGTGAAATGTTGTTCGCAAGCTGCACAATCTCCTGCGCGTCCAAAGAAAGCCCGACCTTCTGAGCGTATGCCACCACCTTGGACGTCTGCCCGGTTTCTATCATGCTCTGGATCACCTTATGATGTGCTTGAGCCTTGATAAATACAGCCAGACCCATGATCGGGTTGCCCTGCTTTACCAGCTCACCAAGCTGCTCTGTCGGGGTCAGTTTATCCTCACGGATCCATTTCTCAAGCAGGTGAGCCTTCCCCTGTTGAACTACCATGTACGCGATCTCTACCGACTCGATTTCATTCAGCGCGCCACGCGTCAGCAGTGTCTGAAAATACATCAGAAGCGCGCTGGGCATGCCGGGCTCTGGCGGCGGGCAGGCGCGAAAACGCTCAATGGTATCTGGCGTGCGTAAAAAGCCCGCGGGTGATTCGGCTGCCACCACCGCCGCATCACTGAATTGACCCGACGCGTACAGCTCGTTAAACTGTTCTACAAAGACGCTTTCGGCTCCCGGGAATCCGTTCCGTGATGCTAGCCGAATCGCCAGCTCGACATCCTTCAGCTTGGACGTCACGTACGGGATGACGCGGTCGTCGAGCAATGATGCACGCAGCACGGCGCCTCCTCGATTGACAGCCATCACGGCGTGCGCGTCTGGCACCGTGCACTGCGCAAACATGGTGGTCTCCGAGATACGGTTCATGTAAATGGCAGAACCAGACTCAAGATCAAAGATATGCAAGTAGCCCGCTTTGGTGAACATGTACAGCAGGCTGCCCTTGGGATGCGAGAGCAAATTGACGGGAAAGTCCTGGTCTCCCATTTCTGGTGGAAAGAATATGGGCGACGACTTGCGCCCAAACTTGGGCGCACCCTCGGGTTTGTTCTCATGACCCACTTCGATCACATGCAACTTGCTCTGGCCAGAGGTCTTGGACTTGCTCGCAAACGCAAATAAAATAGACGGGTGACCTTCCATGTGCAGCGTCTTGAACGCACACGCGTGGCCCTCCAATGCCTGCGACATGCGCTTGTCCACTGAGAATAGTTGCATTGCGCCTTTCACATTGCCATCCTTGCCGCTGCCGATGCCCGTCACGCAGAGCCACTGCTCGCTGGCGTCGGCCTTGTACGAAATGATCTGCGTGCCTTTGAGGTTCTCGTGCCGATCAAACATCTTGACTGGCTCCGACGCGTCGTTTGCTGCCCAGTGGTACACGGCGGAGTCTGTGATAACACCTAACGTGATCTCGGAAATCCACGTCATGTAGACGACCTTTTCCATCACCTGCACCTGCTTGACCTGCTTCTGCGCGTCCATGTCAAAGAGCTGCAGCGTCGATCCCGTCTTGAGGGCCATCACGCTTGTCTTTGGATTCATGTGCGCGGAATCTGCGGCCACGCTGCGGCGGATCGGCTGCGAGGGCTTTGTCATGTCGACCACAATGAGCTGCGCCTCGGGCACATTGCGCGCGACAATGTACCGGTCCGACTCGATCGACAGCGTGCTGAACGTCAGCGCGTGCTGCGGCACCCCGATCGCCGCCAGATTCGCCACCTCCTGCAGCCTCAACGGCTGCTGTGTCTCGGCCATCTTGCACGCGTCACCCACACACCCCGGCGTGTCCCCGCCGCCCTCCCCACCGCCTCTACCCCTTTTGCACAATACTACCCTCCCCTCACCTAACGCGCACAACCATGCATGCACTACACACACGCACTCCCACTCATCTATCCCACGAATCTACCCCCCTCTTCCCCCCCCCTTCCCTTTCCCGACACGCCTCCGTTCCTCACACACCCCTCCCTCGATCCAACCCTTCACCCGTCTTCCCCTTTCACCAACACTCCCAGCATTCCCTCCTCGTATTTTCTCCCCTCTTCTTCTTCATTTTGTTATTCCTAATCGCCAACTGAACACCCCACGCCATGAAAGAGTTCCGTGGCTAGGAAGCAACTGTACCCCCACCAAAACATTTAGTTACCCTTTCTCATTCCCAAACACAGCACAAGCCGGGTTGGCTAATGTTCTACCGGCCACGCGCGCGGTTCTGGCGGTCCTCGTCCCGCCTTCGTGTATCTGGGAGCGTCGGCGAGCCACGTACACGCTGCCTCCCAACCGGTTTCCTTATCGGTTCGGTTTACCGCGCGCGGTGTTTCTAATAAGGTACGGTGTGTACCGCGTGTGTGTTCAGTGGCGGTTCGTGCCGGACTGTACCTCGGGCGGGGCGTGGTTAGACGGGTTGAAGCAGCAGGGCAAGTGGTGGGTTGTGGAAGAGCAGAAGAGCAGAGCGGTGTCTGGGTCGCGACATGCATGCCGCATGTGTTGCCAAAGGTGGCGGTGACCTGCGTCATTCAACACCGTCGGCGGTCGCGCATCGTGAGTATAGACTCACTGGCGTTGTTTCTCGCTCTACTGTTTTTACTGACAAGGAGATCGTCTGTGCCGACGCAACAGCGTAGCTTCCGGCTTTCTGCGTGGTTCCCTGTCTCCTTGAGCAGTCGAGCACTGTCCACGACCTCACAGATACCATCACCAACACGCCTGCTTGGAGAGCGGGCTCCTCGTAGCACAATGTGTGAACGGTTCGATTGTACCCCATTTTGTAACTTTAAAACACAGTCTCACGCACGTCAGCCCGTCCCCGCCAGGCGGCTTGTTCAGTGTGTTTAGGTGTCAGCTGTCCATGGAGTTCAGCAGCATGCTTGACCTCTACGTGCTCCGACAAACAAGGAATGGCTTGGCAAGAAACAAAACCTTTTGAAATCTCGGTTCGGTCTTCCGCGAGGCGAAACATTTAGGATGCACGCGCCGCGCCAAGTTCGGCACGGACAAAGTTGAGCGCGCCCTGAAACAAAGGAGCCGCGGCAACACTCATGTCTCGGGGAGTGCACACACGGCGAGCCTCATACGCAAGAGCAGCCGCAAGATTGTCCAGGCGTCCAGAAGCTGCAAACGCCGGTGCGCTTTGCTGGTATGTCGCACGAGCCGCCTCGGGGCCGTCAACCAGCGCGACAGCTGCACACTGCAAAGCGGCGTCAAAGAGCCTTTCAAAAGCCACATCGTCTGCAGAGATCTGCGCGCCTTTCATGGCATCTCGAGTGACTGCAGCATAGTTGCGGCAAATGGCTGCCGCAGCTTCGTGCCTGTCTGCCCGATTTTCGTCAGTGAAAAGCAGTACTTGTTTCAAGGGAGCGCTCTCGACGCGATCAACAAAAGGCTTGGCACTCTCCACGATGGGGCATCTCCCAATTTGCGGTGGAAGTGCGCGCACGTGCGTGTACGCGTCGCCTTTCAAGTGACGGTACGCTGGGACGCTGTCCATACCTTCAAACCATGCTTCAATATGGCGCCAGCGGCCCGTACCGACCACCTCGAGACCCTGGAAATAGGGCACTGACGCAGCGATCCTTTCCAGGAAACTGCAATACTGCACATCAACCAAGGACGGCTCGTTTCCACCGAGGAAAAAGGGTCCATCAGAGTAGAGGCCAAGCGTCTCATTGACTTCGTCTAGATCCTGTTGAATGGCGCGGCGCCCCAGTGCACTCAGCATCCCACCGCCTCGCAGCAGATTCAGCCAACTCCCTGCAAGATTGCGTTCGAGTTTCATCATTCGGTCCACGTCCCCGCTTCGTTGACGGTCTGTTTTCGGTGGCAAAAGCGGATGGTGGGACGCAAATCTGTTTTCAATTAGGTACATGATGTCGGTTGACTCGACAAATACCTCGCCGTTCATCTCGACTGCAGGGAGCAACCCGTTGCGCACTTTGCGCAGAAACTCTGCAGGTTTGCTCCCGTAGCAATTCATGTTGATCTTGACGATTTTGTACGGAATCTGCTTGAGCTCCAGCTGCAGCTGCACTTTTTCGCAGTACGGACACCAGAAAAACGTGTCGCGGTAAAAAGTTAGCGCTGGTTCCTTGTGCCCGAACAGGCGTTGCGTCTCGATTTCCCACGGCCGAGAGGAGCGGTATGGCCCCGTTTCATACTCGGGCGCCATCCAGAAGGGATCAATTTTCTTTGCCACAGCCGTCCACCCAACAGTGTGAGCGACGCTCTGATCCGCGGCAGACATAATTGTTCCCCTGCACCGACGCGCAGCCAGCGTCGAGCGACCGGACCTCCCTTGCCGCGCCGCGATCTGGAGCCGACTGAATGGATGCCCAAGCCGTGCCGACAGTGTCGGTGTCCCCACGAACGCACCCTGTGCCATGCTATGAAGACGAACAAACCTTCAAAAAGTTTTCATTCAGCTCCGTGGCTCCGCGAATGTGAGTATAGTGGGTGGAAGGTTCCTATTTATTGAACATGAAGACAACGTCGTGCGTAAGAATCGTTTTTTGCAGATGGCTCACCGAGCGAGTCGCGGCTGGGCCCACTCGACAAATTCGTCAATGAGGACCGGCCAGGCGCCGTTCTCGTCGTAGTTGCTCATGTCGTCATTAATGCTGTATACAAAGTCGAGCAGGAGCATATAAGTGTCGAGCGGGATGGAATGGGTCCTGTCGTTCAGGAATTCCAGCCACAGGTCGAGAAACTTGAAGCGGTCTTTGAGGATGAGCGTCCACAGCGCGAGCGCGGTGGGAGCCGGTAAGCTCTTTTGGTCCGGCGGCTTGTTGAAATTGTACGCGAATTGGTAAAAGTCACGGAACGACTCTGGATTCTCCAGCACTTCGGGAAGTTCCTTGATTTTGGCCTTGAGCGACTCGAGCGAGTCCACTTTCAACCGCTTGAGTCCATCGCACCACTCCTGCCGCGAGAACTCGAGCGGCACCTTGCAGCGCAAGCTCCATGCAAACACCAAGATGCTCAGTTCCTCTGGGTCGATGCCCAAATCGTCGCACAGATTCTGGATACCCTCGGGCCCTATCTTGTCTGTTTACCCGCAACAGAGCAAGAGGAACAGACACGTGTCACCCATGGGCCCCCGCAATTCGCAAGAAAAGACACAGAAAGAGAAAAAAAACAGCGGCGTAGGCCAAAACGTGAAGAAGGTCAGTCACTGTCATGCCGCCTGTGCAGCGTCTCCGCACTCCATCCTGGGAGACACCGCCCATACCGAAACCAAAGTCCACCAGCACTGCAGTGCAATACCACGTACCTCCTCGGCTGCTCTCCTGGTAGCGCTTGAACAGCGCGTCAATGCACGCTGCGCTTTCGTGCGGATCCGGGCCACACGCGCCCTCCTTCTTCCCCATACTGCTATGGTGATACTTTGCCGCGCGCTTACTGCTCGCGGTCGCTCGCTGTATCGCTGACCCCGGTTCCTTTGCAGAGTACGCCCGCTTCCGACCGCTCATAGCATACTTCCCCCTTCCCCCGTGAGCCCTTTCTCCGCCTGTTGTTCGCTCTGCTTTGTACCTTTTAAGGTCTTCACCGAGACTCGCACTTGGGTCCCGCACCAGCTCACTTTCACATCGCATTTTTTAACATTAGAAATTAACGTAGCTATATCCTCCAACTGTACTTCTGATTTGGAGGGGGTACGGTTCCTCGGAGATTTTGGAGTACAGTGAAGTGTACGTACCGTTTCAAAAGTTTGACGGGGAACGGTGAGTGCCGCGATATGGGAGGAGGTATTGGGGAGATGGATGGGGGCAACAGCGTGTTGGTTGTGGTTGTGTTTGTGTTTCAGTTTGTGTCTCAGAGAGATGGAACCGTCCTCTTCTCGACCACGACGGGGCTCCGCGCTGGTACCGGCAATGCTCCGTGTGCGACGACTTCGTGGAAGATATGCAACGGAAACACTGTCGCACGCAAAGTCGGTGCCCGCTCGGCACACGCGCCGGTCTGTGCACTACATGGCGGCTGAACGTGCAACTGGAGGGGTTTCTGCTTCGCGGGACTCAGAAGGTCTGGAGCTGGGAGATGACCGTGTGGCAGGACGAGCGCGCAAGCGAAGGGCTGTTGTTGGTGGAAACAGCGACGCCGCGGCGGTTGAACAAAAGCACAGTGACACTGCGCGGCGAGAAGCGGCACCGGACAGGAAAGACGGGCCATGCGTCGATGTCGTCGCGCCGCAGACGCAGGACAAGAGCGCCGCCTCCGCGCCTACCTCGCTGGCAAGATCGCTGGAGAATTCAACGCTTGCGATTGGACGCTCGCTCAAATACTTGTTGATGCCAATCACCGCATTATTTTCAGCAACCGCACGCAAGCCGCCCCTCTTACCTGAACATGCGGCGGGCGTTTCAGGAGTCGAGTTAGTCGAAATGGAGCAGGAAGAATCGTTCGGAAACGAGAAGGAACATCATCCATCACGGCAAAAAAAGCGGGGCAGAGAAGACGACGACATAACATACAGTGCTGGAGAGCCCGACGCGGCAAGCGGACAAGTTGTGC
The DNA here is from genome assembly GCA_008690995.1 of Porphyridium purpureum. Lineage (NCBI taxonomy): Eukaryota > Rhodophyta > Bangiophyceae > Porphyridiales > Porphyridiaceae > Porphyridium > Porphyridium purpureum. The sequence continues at coordinate 2,028,873 of VRMN01000003.1, read as the reverse complement.
TTCTTTCCGACCTTGTGCTTGAGAGCGTACCACTCGCAGTGGCGGTGGATGCAAGCGAAACAAAGCCAGAGGAGCCGGCCCTCGGCACTACAACTGCTTCTGAATCTGATGCGCGCGATGCGGTATTTGCTCCAGAACCAGTGATACCACAAACTCATGTGGACGCTGCCGCAGAACTGGTAGCCTCAGCCTCACAAGAACTCTTGGAAGATTACGAGATTTATTTATTCATTGCCTCGCTACCGCCGCTGTCGCTTTTCCCCAAGCGCGCGCCGAGCCTGAGCCCGAAAATGGCGGGCGCACCGCGTGTAACCCTTGTGCTGGATCTCGACGAAACGCTGGTGCACTGCTCCACAGACGCTGTGCGCAAATGGGACGTCACTTTCGATGTGGACTTTGGCGGTGCCACGCATACAGTCTATGCGAAGAAGCGGCCGTTTCTGGATCATTTTCTCGCAGAGGTAAGCGGTTTCTTTGAGGTGGTGATCTTCACAGCGTCCCATGAGGCGTATGCGGACCGCCTGCTCGACATTATTGATCCGCAGAAAAAGTGGATTCATCACCGCTGCTTCCGAGATAGCTGTCTGCAAATCAACAGCAATTACATCAAGGACTTGACCGTGCTTGGGCGCGACTTACGGCATCTCGTGCTGGTCGATAATTCGCCGCAGGCCAGCCCGCTCGTGCACATTGATAATCTGATTCCCATCTCCACGTGGTTTGACGATGACAGCGATCGCGAGCTGCTTATCTTGCTCGATTTCCTGTCGCATTTGATCGACTCGGACGACGTAAGACCTCTCATCAGTCGGAGTTTTCGCACGCGGGAGAAAGTCACGCGCACAGTGGAATTGTACAGGCAAAATCAAAGGCAGAAGCGTGAAGGCGAAAACGGCTCCCAGGTAGGTAGGTAGCCCCGTAGTTGCAGCCAGGTGCTGCGAACCTGTACAGAAAAGGAACGACCGTGCGCTGCATTTATTTACACGAATATGGAGTGAATTGGAGGTGAGCGATTACCGTGCACATCGCGAGGAAATGTGAAGCAGAGAAAAACAATAGGACACAGAAGGAGCAAAACACAAAGGACTATTGTTGCCTTACCTCCTCTGCTGTCGGTATGCGTTCGTCTAGTTCTTCCAGCGCGGACGACTTCTCACCCGCGGGAAGGCTTGACGGGTCCTTTTCCTTCTCGCGACCCTCCCTGTATTTAACCGTCGCGAAGAAGCAGCTGGCCACGAGTGCCAAGAACAGGCCCAACAAGTTCAAAGGTGACGCTTCGTAACCCCAGCTAAATATCCCGATTAAGGTCTGCAGCACGTTCTTCGTTTGCCCTGTAATGCACGTGATGAGCGCCGATGTCACCTGCGTGCATAAGTTGGTCGTATAGTTGATTGCAAACGCGGAAGATGCGCTCAGCACCAGTGCGAACGCAAAGCCAGGGCCATGGAGCTCTGGCCGGCTTGAAAAGTCCAGGTAGGCTCGCGCCAGCTCGCCCGTCGCAAGGCCAAGCGCGAGCACGATGGGCAGTGAGACCAGCGAAACGTAATAAAACATGGCCATGGCGTCTAGCTGAACAACCTGCGTTGCCTTCTTGATGGAGACCAGGTTGCCCGCTGTAAGCAAGTTATTCAAGAAGACCAGAAAGTAGCCGAGCGGGTCGAACGTGATGTCGCCGTACGCCGCAACGATCGATCCAAAGACCATGAAGAGCACGCAGTACTTGATCGCCATGGAGGATTGCTTTTTCAGTACGTACCATTCCATGACCATCACGTTCAGGACGGTGAGTCTGCGAAACGCAGAAAACATGGGGATATTGACGAGCCCCAGCGCGGTGAGGCCGACGGACACGTTTGCGACGAAGAAAACGGCCGGATAGAGCAGAAACGCGATTTGCTTTGTGGTTCGCTTTGGGATCTCGATGAGTCTGAACAGGCGGAGCAGCGACATGACGGCGACCGACACGAGCAGCTGGAGGAACACAATGGTGATGGGGAACTGGAAATTGAAGCCGGAGAGACATGCCTTGTTCACAAACACGCCGCCCAGGGACGCCGACGCGTACGACATGATCACCGCGCCCATATACGTGCGCGTGACATGCGCATGTCTGCCCTGCTGCGCCTGCATCTGCGCCTGCGCCTGCTGCTGCTGCTGCTGCTGCACCGCCACCGCCACGCGCTCCTTCTCCAGCCCGCCTCCGGCCGGCTGTCCATTCGACATCCCGTCCATTCCTACCGAGACCCAGCCTCACACCCTCCCCCTCACCACCACCCCTTCCACCTCTCTCTCTGTCTCTCTCTGTGTGTCCCTGTCTCTGTCACCCGACCGCCAGTCCGCTGATTCCCTTTCCCTCTCGGCTATCTCTCTCTCTCTGTCTCTCTCTTACCCCCTGCGTGACCGCACGGCTCAAGTCACGAACCGGCTCCACCGCGTCGACTCTTCTATCAAAATCGACTCCTTTCGTATGTGAGCACAGCGTCTTGTGTCGGAAAGCATGCGTACCCATCCGCGCGCGTGCGCCACGCCCCTGTGCACTCTCACAAACTGAACGAGGGTTCGGTGGGGGGCACAGCGTGCACGCCGCGGTCGCGACGGAGCAAGCGCGGTCCGCATCACACGCGGCCGAGTCGCGCGCGGGCGCTGCGAGGCAGCAGGGTGGCGTGCGTGGCTGCGGTGCCGCGAAGAGCACGTCGTGGACAAGGCGCCCGGGACAGGAAGGCGGCCGAGCGTGTCCGCCTGACGCGCGAGGCGCAAGTCGCAGCTACCAACTCACGCGGGCTTGCACACCGACGCAGATTTAGATTCGCATTGGTTTTTATTACTGTTGGGCTAACTCTTCAATCCACGTCAGGATGCCAACAAATCCACAGGTGTACGTTTACGCGCTTTCTTACTTCTTGCCAAACGGCAGGCTCACCTTGGGCAGACTAAGGCTCGGCAGCTTCGGCAGGTTTGGCAGATTTGGCAAGCTTGGCACCGACAAGCCGAATGGGCCCTTCTTCTTCTCCGCCGCTGCCATTTTGGCCGCCGCTGGGGTGGGCTTTGGCCGGGACGCGGAGATACGCGGGCGCTTTGACAGCGGATCGGCCTTCTCGGCCGCAGTCACGGCCGCCACATTCTTCGTCAAGGTCTTGAATTCAGCCGTGCGGGTCATGGGTGTGCTCTTCGCCATCGCCGCCTCCAGGACGCGCAGCTGACCCTTGGCTTCCTCCAGATCCACCTCAAGCCGACTCACCTCGTCCGTCTCAATCGCGTACAAGTACTTCTTGTACGAAGACGCCTTGTTGCCAAGCTGCGCAAGCGCTCCATTGTCAACCTTCTGCGCAATTCCGCCAAAGTAAGCTTCGCCCATGGGCGAGATGCCCCGCATGGCGGCCATCTCCTTCGCTGCAGCACGCCACGTCTCCACAGTGTCCTTGGCCGCTGCTGATTGCTTGACTGCCACGGACCACGCTGCTTCCAGTTTGCTGACGCGGCTCCTCAGCTCGGCGATTTCCTTGGCAGACACATAAGCCGGCTGCGGTGCGAGCGCCGGGTTCGGGCGCGCGTACCAGTTGGGCGCGGTCGACTTGAGCGGCGTATCCGCGGCAACTTTCTCATACGGAATGGGCTTGCCGGAAATGTAGTTTCCAATCATCGTGCTCATCTGGCGACCGTCCGACCCGTTGTAGCCAGACAGCGCCGCACCACCCATTGCCTTGTCCGAGTTAGCCCATCCACCCTGCAGAGCGCACTGGCGGTTGAACGAGTCGCACGGCGTGTACACGCCACGGAAGCGCAGGAACGGCACCGTGTCATCACCAAACACGTTGTCGTACTCGCCGGCGTCGAGGTAGCTGTCGATCTCCGCGTCATATCCTTCCTGCTGGTACTTGCGCATGTGCACCGCGATTTCCTCGTGGTTATCTGGGGCGCGACCCAGCAAATGCTTAAAGCACAGCTCAATGAACCTGTACTGGACAGCGCCCTCGAAGAAGCGCACCTTGTAGGTGGAGCTCTTGGCCAACGCGCGCACGAGCTCCTTCACCGAGAGCTCTCCCAGCAGGAACTGGGACTCCATCACCCGCAGCTCCGCGCGTTCCTCCTCCATGATGTATGCGTTGCCAAACACCTGCCTGTACACCGCGCGCAGCACGACCTCCTTCTCGGACGGATCCATGGCGACCGGCGCGACCACGGCGCGGTGCGGGCCCAGAATGTACCGCGAGAAGGTATACACCTGCTTCGTCTGCTCGAACGCCGCGCTGGGCTGGCTATCCAGGCGATCCACCACCTTCATGACCACCCTTTGCGCGCACACTCTCGCCACGCCTCGCCGCGGCACGGCCGCCGCGCCGCCGCTAAACCCATTGACAAACGCCATATCCCCTGTATGTTCCTCTCTCCTACACGCACCGATACCTACCGCACATGAGCCACGCACGTTCACAGCCTTGCCCCTTTCTCTTCGTGCCGTCCCTTCTCTCTCTCCCTCCCCCCTACACCTCTCACTGCGCACCTTCACTCATCCACATCGCTCTCTACTAACGCGCCCTTCTTTACTACGCAAACGCTGCGCTCCTATGAAACCGTCTTTGCTGTTGCTGGGAATCTCCCGGAGCGCAGCCCGCACAGCAGCTCGTTCACTGCCTGTACCTCCCTTACCATTCGGCCAACTGTACTTCCGCGCGTGAGCGCACAGCAGCGTCGAAAACCCTCATTCTGACTTGTCCCCATCGGTTAGCTCCAGGGTTTCTTGCTCCATCCTTTCATTTTACGCCCAAGCACTCCTACGCAAAAACACACAAACACACATACGCGCTATCACCATCACTGTACCTTTTATAAACGAGCGTGTTTTGCAGGAGTTCGGGTGTGCGGGTTTGCTGTACCTCTATCGTCCGCGGCCGTCGTGTGCAACTGAGAAAGCGGGAGCGCCATGTTTAGTCGGGGAGTAGAACAAGATGGTGTGCGAAGGGAAGAGGAGGAGGCTGTTGCGGGAGGTTGGATAGGGGAGAGAGAAAGAAAGGGAGTAAGGGATAACGCCCCGCGCGGTTCGGTGCAGACATGGGTATCGATCTGGAAAAGGGTGGAAACACCTTTGCGAAAAAGTCCCGCCGGCAGGCACCAAAGAGCGAGGATCCGTACCTGCTGCTGCTGGTCAAGTTGTACCGCTTCCTCGCGCGCCGTACAGACGCAAAGTTCAACAAAGTTGTGCTGCGCCGCATGTTTATGAGCAGAACAAACGCGATGCCGATTTCGCTGTCAAAGTTGGCGCAGCACGCCGCCGCCGGCGAGGGCAAGGTCGCGGTGATCGTCGGCAAGGTGCTTGATGACGAGCGGCTCCTGGACGTGCCAAAGATGACCGTGTGCGCGCTCAAGTTCTCAGACTCGGCCAGGGACAGGATCCAAAAGGCCGGGGGTGAATGCATCACTTTCGACCAGCTCGCATTGCGTGCGCCGCTCGGCCAGAACACGCTGCTGTTGCGCGGCAAGAAGCACTGCAGAGAAGTGTACAAGCACTTCAGGGGCCACGCCAAGGGTCACGTCAAGCCGTATGTTCGCTCAAGTACCAAGAACCGCAAGCAGGAAATGGCACGCGGAAGGCGCTCTTCGCGAGGCTACAAGACGAAGCCGCGCCCGAACGTGTAAATGTCGTTTGCTTCTTTCCGTGAGTGTGTTCTGGGTATTGGAGAAGGGTCTCTTCGCGTGCACGGTGCTGGGCTACCAGCGCGATTCCCCTTTCTCGGTCATTGGAGTACATTCCGACACCCCCTCACACTACAATCACGGCTGCATCTGGCTTGGCGTCTTAGCATCGGACTACACACTATGAACGGCTGATAAAACCAAGGCGGGCTGAAGCCTCGCTCTTTATTTGAATTGCGACTCCCAACACAAGTGGCGGCGCGCATGCACGCACAGAAGTCGTCGCATAAGCACGGTAAACATTTACAAGAGTGCAATTCGTGGAAGCGCAAGCGCTCAAGCATGCTTGCACTCCGTGAGAACGTTCACGATCGACCACTGGGAAGATTGGGAGGCGCAATGCCCACGATGACGCGCAAAGCATCGAGAAATGCCGCCGGTGAGTCAACACAATACCGCGCGGATGAGTTTAGCCCTCGCGAGCCCACAAAGACAGTCTCCACTTCACCGACAAACGACGCTTTCTGTAGGAGCTCACCGTTGTTCCTGCGGATCGTCTCGAACACATGATTATCCGTCCCGTCGCAGCCGACGTACAGAAAGTAGTCACACAGGTGGCACATCACCTGGCAAACGCGCTCAACAGATGACACGCGGTCTGCGCCAACAGGGCACACGCGGATCCACTTGGCGACCTGGTCGCTTGAGATGACGCTGCGCAGCATGAATGCTTCAAGGTGGCGATGTAAATCGCGCGACTGCCACTTGCCAAAGTCAGCGTCTGCGTCATGGTAGTGCCAAGTCACAATCGCTTCGCCTTCCTCGAGAAACGCGCCCGGCGTGCGCTCCGAAAAGTGCTTCATCACGGAAATCACAGACTCCTTCCACTCAAGTGTATCAGACACCACCAACTCTTCCAAAACGTCCGGTGCATGCTCCGAGTCGACCAGAAAGCGACGGAAAGGCGAACGGTCTGAAACTGACATACCACTTGCACTTAAAAAGCTACGAGGCCCACTGGCACTGTTTGCACGGCTTAAATCAGTGCTGCTTCCCCCGCCATGAACATTGCGACTGCGCGAGCGCTCAGGTACAGGCACTGGCACGGGCATTGGCAAGGGTACCGGGACGGAGGCGCGATTTGCGGTCCCTAAATCTGCTGCATTCTCAAGTGCGTCTGACGCTGCTGCAAAGCGCGCAGAAGCCGCAGGCAATGCATCGTCGACACCGCCATCAGCGTAAGTCACCTCAGATCCAGAGAGCGAATTCGGACTTCTCGGTCGCGAGTCATGCGGGCTCCGTGTGTTGATGGTAAATTGCGGGGACGGAACGTGGCTGTACATGCTCGCGTGAGTACCCCATTGAGCCGGCGATGAGCCCTCGACTATGGTCAAGTCTGTGATCGGTACACGCTCCTGCAGCGCAATGCCTTGGACAAACGATTCCCATTTGCCCAAAAGTCTCCTCGAGTTTTCCACATTCTCTACGTCCCCGGCAAAGACATCCGCCGAGCGAATGCTGCTCGCATTCTCCGACCCATTCGCGCCTCCTACAAGAGTGTCACTGCCCCTCCTTGTCATCGTTTGGGCGCCATCGCCGATCTCGTTCCAGTCCTGCTGGTTTCTTTCCGGCACGCGCTGCTCAGCCCGAAGCGCGTCCTCCAGCATGCGTTCAATCGTGTCCTCATCTGCAATTTGTGTACTAATCATGTCCTCGGCCACATGCTCTGGCTGACCGTCAGGCACCGCGCTGGCCGCTGGCCAGCGAACAAAGCAACCGTCCTCAGATATCAGACCAAAGTTCGGGTATAGGAGCAGTCGTCGAAACCATCTAGATGCGATACGACGGTCACGCCAGGTGAGCACAAAGACCAGGTTTCTTGTGTCGTCAAGAAGCGTGCTGAGCAGCTGCAGCACAGACGATGACGGTGCTGCGAGCTGCACGACGTTCTGGTGCGACATGAGTGCACCCTCTAGTCGAAACATCAGCATGCGGTACTTTTGAGAGCTGGCAAACGCGTCGCGCATGCTTGGCACTTGCATTGCCGGTAGCGGGCCCGTCCAGCGCTGATTCACTTGCACTGATGCAAGATCCTCGAGAAAGTTTGTTCCCCACAACTGTGCAGTGTGTGTTGAGACAAAGCGGTATGCCGCGTCGTCGCGCATGCGCTTTTCCTCTGGGCTCATTTTCAAGCAGTCAAGGTACGCAGTGGCGACGGCCGTCGTGTCCCAAGGGTTCACGTGCACAGCCAGCGCAAAGGATTGCGACGAGCCCGAGAAGTTTGACAGAATGAGTGGACCCATGTTCCCACCGTGCTGGCACACTGTCCAGTCGTGCGGTAGTAGCCGCATACCATCTCTCACACACGACATGATACACACGTGTCCCGCAGCCATTAGGCTCACAAGCTCCACTGTATTTGGTCGCGAGCGGACAAAGTGCACGGGCGAGTAGGTCAAAGTTCCGTACTTGGCGTTGATGCGGCCAACGTGCTCATTCACAAGAGTCGAAAGGTGTTGGACTGACGAGTGCGCAATGCCCAGTGAATTCAAAAACGGGCCATGCGATTCGTTAGAGACGTCATCGAGTTCGAGCCCGACCTGCACCAGCACTACGTTACCCAAAAAGCTCGGGTTTTCACGTAGGAACTCACCAAACGCTAGCAGCTTGTGTAACAAGCCGGCAAATAGATCATCCATGTAGTCAATGCCCACGATAATCTGCATACCAGCGAAAGAGCGCTGGAACTCGTCGACGCGTGCATGCACAATCGGACTCTGTCGAAGCCGTCGCAGAGCGTTTACATTGCTCCCACCCGGATAGATACCCAGCTCGCACGTGCGATTGCCTGGCTCGTCTGTCTCAATGCCCTTGGGTGTCCCTTCCAGCCCCAGCAACCTGAAACACGACGCAACAAACTGCTTCGAGTAGGCGTACGTGTAAAATCCAACCAGATCTGCGCCCAGGATGCCCCGCAAGACTTCGACGCGCTGTGGCAAAATTCTAAAGATTTCTTGCGAAGGGAAAGGCACATACAAGAACGCGCCAATCTTTGCTTTCCAAAGACGCTTCCTGAGCATCGCGGGCAAAAGCAGCAAATGGTAATCATGCACCCAGATTAGGTCGCCCTCCTCATAAAACTCTGCCACGACTTCGGCGAAGCGCATATTAACGGCTTTGTACGCCTCCCACTCGACCTCCTCCTTCTCGTCACCCAGCGAGTCGTAGTCATAGTGCAGCAGCCGCCACAGGGTATTGTTGCAAAAGTTTGAAAAGCTCTCGATAAGCTCTTCCGGAATACGTACGGCTATTGACCCGCTGAGTATTGCCGAGCTCGTAGAAACTGTTGAAGAGCCGTAGTCGCCGCCTGCGGAGCCGTGCGCCGTGTACAAATGGGATGAATGTAAAGGGTGCGCATGTGTGTGCGTGTCCTTGTGATCGCTCATCACACGGCGCCAATTCCGTCCCGGTGGGTACTGGTCCGGATCGTCGCAAAGATAACGCCCTACCCATACAAAGTTCAAGTCCGTTGCTTCCTCTACAAGACCCATTGCATTGGGAGGAAATCCCGCCGCGGGCATGTGTAGCGAGAACAACGGGTTCTTCCGCTCTTCAATGGACGGCAGGCACGCTGATATTGAAATAATACGTTTCGGATTTTGCTGCTCCTGTGCAGAAGACCACTCGAAGGCGTCATTGCCGAGAGGTCCGTTACGGCGATTCTTGTCTTTTTCATTCCCAAATGCTTTCGAGTTTGCCGATACGCGCCGGTTTCGCAGCAATCTTTTCTTACCTCGCACCGCGTTCAAGTTGGCTAGCACGTCGTGAAGGTGTGACAGCAGCACCTGTTCTAGCGAATCAGCGTCCGCCAGCACTTCCTCTAGAGACCGTGACTGGATCGCCTCGCTCGAGAGGTTCTCGAACAGAATTTCCTCTATATCCGAGAATTCACGGTGGTGCTTGGCCACTGAGTTGGCCACAGAGCCGCTGTCTCGAGTAAGCTCGCTCGCCCTCCGCACCAAAGCTTGCAGCTGAGGTGATGGCAACGTCCTCGTCGCCTCACTCCTGGGGCTTGGCCGCGCCACGGGCGCCGCATTTAAGGCAGGCGATTTGCGTGAAGAGATTGGCTGGCCCTGTGGAGGTACCGACTGCTCCTTTCCGCCACGGTTTCTGTCCTCCTGTTGTTGTTGCTGCCGATGTTCCTGCTCATGCTGCTGTTTCTGATGCTCCTCTTGAATCTGCTGATTCTGCGCCCAATATGCCGCCGCAGCTGATGACAATTGGGACGCAATACTGAATGTACCCGACTCGGGATGATGTGAAGAGGCCGCCAGCTCGGCCAGAGCTTCTGCGGCTTCCTGGGATCCCGCATTTGCCGCGTCCTCGAGACTGAATGCAAGTCGCTTGCTCAGAAGGAGCTCTGGTCCTGCGTCCGCGTCGGCCTCGTCGCTCCCTAACGCATCCAGTCCATCCTCCTTCGACACGAGCCCGATCGACGTCACAAACTGTTCGTCGACGACCGTGCTCGGCAGCGCCGTCAGCGGCTTTTGTGAACTGTCAAACCCACTGCTTTCAAGTGCACTCAAGCTCTCCACGAGTTCCGCACACTCACCACCCTCTCGCTCGGCCGAATCCACAGAGTTCGGCGACAGCGACACCGGCGACGGCCGCGCGAGTGCGGCTGATGCCTCGCTATTGTAAAGGATGGAGCTGACACGGCTGTTTTCCACACTGGTGTTGTCCCGCTGCGGCATCGCTCTTTCTCCTCGATCGTGCGGCCCATCCTCTGCCATCGTGACACAGCGCACCGTGCCCCATTTGCGGTCACAGATCCAGACTTCACCTCTCTCTCTCTCTCTCTCTCGCTTCCCCTCCAACTCAGCTAAATCTTGGAGCGTCCGGGGAAAAGTACACCGGACAAGAAACCTAGTTGCTCGCTCTGGATCGCGCTCAACCAGTTGAAGAAAGCGCTGACGTTGGTTTTCCTTCGCAAACTACGCAACAACGATTGTCGGTGGCGTCCGTATTCCACCACGTACGGCTTCCAAGACGCATGGGGTGTCAAGAGCCGCATTGCTCAGGTGGGCGAAAGCGGGCAGGCTGAGCTATGCATCCACTTTCCGAATCCGCGGAAGTCCATTGTTCATATACCAACGACAGTTGTGTCCAGTTCGAACCCTTAGCAATTGAAGAAGCAGAGAACATGCAGCGCCGGCTCGACATCATTCGCGCGCGTGTTCAATCCGAAAGGCGACGTGAGGTAGGTGACCTCGACAGGTAGATCAGCATGCCTAAAACATCGTTGTCCGACGCACAAGAAGTTTATGCGCGGCATCGGCTCAGGTCTGAACCTCAAGTGCAAAGGTCTATTGTTCCGTTTGAACGTAGTCGAAGAAGGGTACGTCAAAGCATTTGCGGTCACCTACCGTGACAGACTTGCTTGATTGTAGATTATTTCACTTGACTGTAGGTGCCGAAAACTGAGCACGGCACTCGACGTGGTTTCGCGCTACGAAGACGCCGCAGACGATGGTACTTAGGAACTCGCAGAAGATTCGCTTGCGGTTTGTTTTACTAGGTGAACAAGACGATGGGAATGCGAGCAGCTCCGCGGTGTCAAATTTACTCGAAGCAGACGGGTGAAGATTCCACGGACAGAGGCGGCAAGCAGACAATGACAAAAGACGTCGGTACTCCATGGATGACATTCAAGATCAAGCGTCCTCAAGAAAATGAGGAAGTCGATTATCTGCTTCAAAAAAAAAGCGTGGGAACCGAGCGACGGACGTAAAATGGCGTGCAATCGCACCGTGACTGGTTCGGCAGAGCATTGCGAAGATGAGGCGAAAGCGAACTCTGAAACCGGATGACAGATTGCTGCACGAAATGTCTTTGTGATCAGAACATCGATGGAGATGACGCAGCTGGTGAAGAGAAGAGCCCGCAGTTTCTCATAGCACCCACGGATACTCGTGAAAATGACCGAAAGAACCTTGCGCAATCACTCTGGACTTTCGAATACACCTGGAAAAAGGTATGGTGGTATTTCAGTCTGTTGTTGCTTATGGCGAGCATGGACTTTCGTTAGCCTCTAAGTATTCCGCAAGAGATTGACGACGTGCGTGCTCTTCTTCTGATAGCTCTTCTGGCGGTGTGCCTGGTTTCGCTGGCGAATACCAAGACCAGCAAACTCTGCTTGCAGATCACGGCAATATGAAGGAAGGAGAGGCTGAATTGGAAACTAAATCCGAATCCACGAGTGTGCCTAATTGACGGCGGTTTGTTCTTTCGCTCCTGGCACAAGAATCTTGCAGACGTAATTTGATGTTGGCCAAGGTTCTGCGCTTCAAGTTGGCGTTGCAGATATGCATTGGGTATTGCGCTTGTGTTCGGGACATGATTGTTAGTCTTCAACAAGACAATTGAGCAAATGTTAAAGGCCAAACCTGAGGCGAGCTATTTGCCGGCTATGGGACAGGCTTTGAATCTCATGGGCGAAAAGCAAAGGTAGCTGGCAAGCCATCTTACGCATGCTCGTGATCCGATCGGAATCTGAGCGGCAAGTCCGCCAGATGATTCGAAAAGCCGACGGAAAGGTCAGGTCAAAGGCGAACCGGGAAATGCTAACATACGCTGGCAAATGGTTCTATCAGCGATTTGTTTTCCGATGTCGCCAGTATGACTGCAAGATTACCGTCGTTGATGTTGACTTTATCGGGAAGAATTGAACTTGCTCAAGCCATCTCAAGTAGATTTTGGCAGTGCAAAGTCGGAGAAGTGATGGTTCGCGATAGGAAAGGAGCAAACGACATTTTTCTCGACGTTGATATGACCTAGAGATTCTTGGTCTGCAGTATCAGGACCAACTCTCTTACGAGCATTGACTTTCGGAAGCGCGGAAAGTCTACAGCTACAGCAAGGTGACATCATTTGCTAGATTTTGAACTTTTGATTGCGTTGAAGTTTAGCTTCACAGACAATGACGGCTTTCGCAATAAGCGTAAATTGCGGAACCTACTGCAGCATGAGCAGAGCGCTCTTTGCCTCTGGTCCTACTTTGAGACTGGCGGGCCACGGAAAGGCCCTTTTTAACTTGTCAGCATCAGACTATGAAGCGCCACAGACTAATCGCTTCAGGCTGAATTCCACGTCTGGTGCTGGAGCGCATCAAGTGTGTTAGGAACATGGTCTCTCCGTGTCATGAGCACGATCATATTGGTGGCTGAAATTGGTCTCACAGCTTGCTCCGTCGGTTTTGGAGCTCCCAGTCGCCAGCTATAGGCCCGAGCAAATGGTCTGGTATTCCAAACGAGTTGACGAGGTCCATGCTGTGCGGTGCGAGCTCTGCACATCGGCGACGTTTAGCGTGTCGAACAACGCTGGCCTCGGCTTGTGAGATGCAGGACAGGCGGAGGAAGGACGGTGATCTATCGACCGTGTCTAGCGCGTAAAGCGACGACAGCATCTGCAGCACGCGCGCCATGTCCGGATACGCGTTTGAAATGCGTGCCACGTCTCGACGAAACCACTGCCAAATCAGCAGCTCCGCAAACGCGTAGCCGAGCTCCGAGGCGTCGCTGGAGATCATGTTGGCGACCTCAAACGCGTCGCCCGCGAGCTCGCGTTGAAGCTTTGGAACCTCTTGGGCGAGGCTTTCGAGCAACGCATACAGGCGTCTGTGCAACGCTGTTTCAAGTAGCCGCTCTAAATCCTGCTCATCTTGCGAGAGATCTTCGGAGCCCGTGCGCCGAGCCGGACTATTCACTTTAGTGTCGAACTCCTCGGACAGCCACTTGAAGCAGCCAGACCGCTTTCGACTTTTCACCGTACGTGCATAGTCGTCCATCACCATTTTACCCGCGCGCTGTAAAAGCACCGAGTTGTCACCTTCAAACGTCATCATCACATCACGATCGTTCTTCACCGGCCCAATGCGGTTTATACTTGCGTATCCCTGGCCACCACATGACTCGCGGCATTCCTGCATAGAGTCGCGCATGTTCCATGTCATCAGAGCCTTGAATAGGCTAGACACAAAGTGCACGTCTTTGCTCACCGGGGTACCGAGCAGCTGGCAGTTGTCCCACCACATACGTTTAAGTTCGTTGACGGCAAAGGACATGGCGTACGTGCGTGCCAGGTATGGCAAGAGGCGCTGCTGGTGGCTCCTATAGTGCATTAGCGCAACCTCGGCGGCTCCGTCGGGCCCAAACGCCCGCCGCGAATGCGCATATCGGATTGCCGTGGTCAACGCCAGCGCTGCGTTCCGTGTGGAGTTGACTGCAATCGAGATTCGGCCGCCGCTCAGCGCACCCAGCTGCACAGCAAAGCGCTGATCTGGGTTCTTGATCGCAGATTGGTACTTGCCTGAATCATCAATGCTTGCCACGCCACTCAACATTTGCGAGCGCGGGATGTGCACGTTGTCAAACCAGATGCGCCCGTTATCCACGCCGTTGAGCCCGCATTTGTGGCCACAATCTTCGATCCAGACGCCTGGGCATAGCTGCTTGTCCGTGTCGTTCCGCAGCCGCACAATAAATGCATGCACGCCATGGCACTCGCCGTTCACATACAATTGTGCCATTGCCGTTGTCCAGCACGCGTCCTCTGCTGCGCCGCCAATCCAGTACTTTTGTGCGGTCTCAGTTGGCGTGTGGAGCACAATGGAGTCCGTCTCTGGTGCGTACGTGGCGGTAGTCTCGATGCCGCGCGCATTGGAGCCATGGCCGAGCTCTGTGAGCGCAAAGCAGCCGAGCATCTCGCACGTCTGCACTTTGGGCAAGTAGAGCTCGCGCTGGTGCTTGCTGCCAAGCCGTGCAATGGTTGAACCAAACAGCCCGTAGTGCACACCCGTCTTGATCTCCAAAGAGTGGTCAAGAAGGCCGACGCACTCGGACAGACAATCGTACTTTTGGACGGCGGCTCGCCTGCCGCTCGGGTCATCCACTCCGACGGCAAGCACATTATCGTACACTTTCAGCTCACGCATACGCGCCCATCGCGCCATGGTCAGATCTCGCTCTTGCCGTACGGTCATTCCGTACTGCGGCGCGAGCTTGAACAGCTCCTCGCCAAACACGTGGTTCAACACATACTCACGCAGCTCGACATCATGCATCATGAGCTCCCGAAACATCACTCGCGTATCCCATGCCTTCTTCGGCGCTGCCGCCGCAGCTCCAGCGTGCGCAACATCTGCTTCTATCCCCATCGCTGTCGCTGTCGCTGCCTCCGTTTCCCCACTGCCCCATCAACCACTTTTACACCACCCAACCTCCACGACCATTTTGCCTCCCACTCGAGCTCCACCAAACACATTAAACATCACAGTTTAACACAATATTAATTAATACTGACGTCCTGTACTCACTGTACCCTGGCGTGCGCGCGTAGGTACAGTGCGAGAGATCTCGTCGAGCGGAGTGCGCGAGGTCATACTGGATCGCGCTAGTTTGATGATTTGACGCGGATGGCGGTTTTTTCTTGATTTCCCTGTCAAGTGCGGTTGTTCAGCATAAGCAGGGAGGAGGGAGGATGTTTTTGGGTTGCGGTCTTATTGTCGCGGCTTAGTTTGATAGGAAAAGGCACTTCGAATACCACAGTTTAAGGAGGAGAAGGAACAAAGGCTTCGATAAGACGAGCAAGGGAGAGAGACGATAGAAGAGCTGTCGAGTCAACAATAGCAACGGACGACGAGCTTGGTGTTGTGTGTGTGAGGGAGCAAAGTGGAGGTACGATCGATTTGGATTGGGATAAGATGGAGACGGCGTTTGTAAGTGGGTTTATGGGCAAGGCGGCCGTGGCCAAGTTTGGGGCGACAGCGGTATGCGACAAGACGGCGCGTCGCAGCAGCAGCAGCAACAGCCAGGTGCACATGGTGACGGGCGCCGTGTCGTCTGTCAACATGCGCCGCTTCCAGCGCGTACCCAAGGTGAGCGGATTTTCCGCCAAGGTCACCAAGAAAAACGTCAACAAGGCCCTGGACAAGGCAGACATGTTTTTTGCCAAGTCGGTGACCATGGAGGGCAAGGCGGCGGCGATTCCGTACGGCGTGTACGGCATCCAGTGCATGGAGGGATCGGCCAAGGGAATGGCCCACGAGAAGCGCGCCATGGCCCTGTCTGCGGCATTCCGCATGAACCAGCGCTCGGCGGCCGAGAAGACCGGCGCCATGTACGAGAACCGCCGCCTTGCGCTGATCCTGGCTCAGAACGACCACCAGGAGAAGCAGTACATCAAGTACCCGAAGCTCGCCGCCGCCGCACTGATGGCAAGCACGGAAGTCACTCGCGCATGCCAACGCTACGCGGTGCCGGAAAGCATTGAGGAGGAGTTCCTGGCGGCGTCGGTGGACAAGGTGAACAAGATGCGCGGAACCACCGCGAGCGGCGTGTACAAGAGCTCGTGCGTGGAGGGCAACGCGAAGGGCCAGGCCGAGCAGGCGCGCGTCGCCGCGCTCGCGGTCGCGTTCCGCTCGGCGCAGAAGTCTGCGTCGCAGTTTGCTGCCGAGCGCTACGCGCAGAGCAAGTACGGCCGCGACCTGTTCTCGTCCACACACTTTGAGGAGGGCTACGCGAACACGTACCCGGCGATGGCCGCGGCCAAGCGCGCGTCGAGCTACGGATATTAAACCGTCCGCGCGCCACCGATCCTCTCGCTCCCGCTCTCACACAAGTGCCCGAACCCCCACCTGCCAACCAGCGTGCACGGCGCGGCGCGAGCCTGCGACACGACGCGTCTGTCCAGAATAGTCCCCCGTCCAGTCCGTGCTAGGTTAAAGAGAACTTTGATGCGCTCGAGCTCTGCACCGCGTGCGCCATGCCGCCGCACCGCTGTCGCTGTACCCCGCCGCACGATGACGTTTCCGGGTGTACAGCACGATGTAATCTTGTTCCGAGATTTTCGGGCGCGGGCGCTGCCTGTGCGTCGACGTGTCAGCGCCGCGTGCGTGTGTGGATATTGTGTCCGTATGTTCCGGCGCTGTTTTAGTAGCGGCGCGCGCGTGGTTGCATTCCACGCACACCGCGTGCGCATCTTGGTGGCACGAGCTAGCAGTTGCCCGCTTCGTTTGAAGGGCAGGCGCATGCATGCAACCATGCGGCACACGCGTTGCGCAGAAGAGCGGTCCTTGCATGTGAGGGCGGACATGCACGCGTGTCATAAACACACACCGTCTGCGGTACCGCAGCCTCGCGCACGCGCAGCTACTTAAGCGCTGATCCCACTGCCGCTTGCTCGCCTACCACGCCTACCACGCCAACCACGCAGCCGCGGCGCAAGGAGAGCAAGGAGCATAGAGAGAGGCACACAGAGAGAGAACAAGGAGAGCGCAAGCACAGCAAACGGGGATTGAGAGGGGATCTGGGGACTGCCAAGTGTAGAGGAGCGCAGGGAGCACAGGCAGAGAGAGATTCAATGGACACGGCCGCAAAGGAGGAGGTGGCCGCCGCCACTGCCGTGGTCGCCGCCGGTAAGGGGCCGCCAGATCTCGCGCCAGTGTATTGGCTCGACAACAAGCATCTGCAAAAGTTCATTGTCAAGTACGCCACCTTGTGCGAGCCGCAGAGCGTCGTGATCTGCGATGGGTCGGCGCACGAGTGGAGCCGCTTGACCGCGGAGCTCGTCGAGGCTGGCACAATGATCAAGTTGAACGAAAAAAAGCGCAAGGACTGCTACTTGGCCCGCTCCGACCCCAGTGACGTCGCGCGCGTCGAAAGCCGCACGTTTATTTGCACAACGTACGAGGAGGACGCAGGACCGACAAACAACTGGGCCGAGCCGGACGAGATGAAGCAGACCCTGCACGAACTGTACAAAGGTTGCATGCGTGGCAGAACCATGTATGTCATTCCATTCTGCATGGGTCCCATTGACTCGCCGCTGTCGCGCTGCGGCATACAGCTGACGGATAGCGCATTTGTGGTGGTCAACATGCACATCATGACGCGCGTCGGCACCGCCGTGCTGCAGCGCATCGGCAAGAAGCGGGACTTTGTGCCGTGTGTGCATTCCGTCGGCAAACCGCTCGCGCCAGGCGAGAAGGACGTGCGCTGGCCATGCAACAAGAACAAGTATATTTGCCACTTTCCTGAGGATCCTTCGATTATGTCGTACGGCAGCGCGTACGGAGGGAACGCACTGTTGTCGAAAAAGTGCTTTGCACTACGCATCGCAAGTACAATGGGACTGGAAGAAGGGTGGATGGCGGAGCACTGCTTGATTCTGGGCCTCACGCAGACCTCCACGAATCAGACTCATTACATCGCGGCTGCATTCCCGAGCGCGTGCGGCAAAACCAACCTGGCCATGCTCGTGCCGACGATTCCGGGTCTCAAGGTGACGACGGTCGGTGACGATATTGCCTGGATGCGCCAGGACAAGGACGACAATCGCCTGTACGCCATTAATCCGGAGAACGGATTCTTTGGCGTAGCGCCCGGTACGAGCAGCTTTACAAATCCGAGCGCGATGGCGGCGCTCACCGAGCACTGCATTTTTACCAACGTTGCTTTGACGCCCGACGGTGATGTGTGGTGGGATGGCATGACGCCAGAACCACCAGCTGAGCTTGAGGATTGGACGTTCCAGAAATGGACGCCCGACTGTGGGCGCCCAGCTGCGCATCCGAACGCGCGCTACACGGCACCGGCCGCCAATTGCCCCGTGATGGACCCGCGCTGGCAGGACCCCAAGGGCGTTCCGATCTCGGCCATTGTCTTTGGTGGCCGCCGTGCCACCACGGTGCCGTTGGTCACGGAGGCGTTCAGCTGGCAGCATGGCGTCTTCATGGGTTCCATGTGCTCGTCCGAGCAGACCGCGGCCGCTGAAGGGAAGGCCGGCACGCTCCGCATTGACCCGTTCGCGATGTTGCCATTCATCGGGTACAACTGCGGTGAGTACGAAAAGCACTGGCTCGATATGGGCGAGCGACTAGGCGGTCAGGCACCGCAGATTTTCTACGTCAACTGGTTCCGCAAAGATGCAGGTGGTTCTGGCCGCTTCTTGTGGCCCGGCTTTGGCGAGAACTCGCGTGTGCTCAAGTGGATGCTCGGCCGCCTTGACGGCTCGGCGCGTGGACGCCACACCCCCGTCGGCGTGGTGCCAGCCGAGGGCGCAGTAGACCTGCACGGGCTCAAGGTGACCAAGCAAGAGATGCAAGAGCTGCTGTTAGTGAATCCGCAGCAATGGCTTGATGAGCTGCCGCAAATCCGAGCGCACCAGGACAAGTTGGGTGAATTTCTCCCACCCGCTCTGCGCCACGAGCTTGTAGAGCTCGAGCTGCGACTGCATTTCGCACTGCGGGACAATGCACCGACCACCAACAAGCGCCTCTCGGACTGGGTCCGCCGCATGACGTCTCTGTGCAAACCGGAGCACGTCTTTTGGTGCGATGGATCGCGCGAAGAGTATCAGCTCATGTGCGACATTTGCGTTGAAACAGGCACATTCGTGCGACTTGACCCAAAGAAGCGCCCCAACTCGTACCTTGCGCGTTCGCACCCGAACGATGTCGCCCGTGTTGAAAGCCGCACATTTGTGTGCACGACGACATTGGAGGAAGCTGGCCCGACAAATAACTGGTTTGACCCGGCTGAGATGCGCAAGATCTTGGAGGGTCTATTTGACGGCGCCATGCAAGGTCGCACGCTGTTTGTTATTCCCTTTTCCATGGGCCCACTTGACTCGCCGTACTCGCGCGTCGGCGTGCAGATCACTGACAGTCCGTATGTCGTGGCCAACATGCACATCATGACGCGTGTAGGCTTCCGCGTGCTTCGTATGCTAGGCAAGGACGGATCGTTTGTCAAGTGCTTGCATTCTGTTGGTCGTCCTCTTGCGCCCGCTGAGCTGGACGTTGCGTGGCCGTGCAACGAGACCAAATACATCTCCCATTTCCCGCACGAAGCCGACGGTCCGGAAATTATGAGCTTTGGTAGTGGCGGAGGTGGGAATGCGCTTCTCGGTAAGAAATGCCTCGCGCTTCGCATTGCCAGCGAGATGGGCCGCCGCGAGGGCTGGATGGCCGAGCACATGCTTATTCTGGGTCTGGAGATGAGTGGTTCAAAGAAGAGTTACATCACTGCTGCGTTGCCGAGCCAATGTGGCAAGACGAATTTGGCGATGCTCGTGCCTACCGTTCCTGGCATGAAAGTGACCACGCTCGGCGATGACATTGCGTGGATGCACCCAGCACCCGACGGGTCGCTGCGCGCGATGAATCCTGAGAGTGGATTCTTCGGGGTTGCGCCTGGAACAAGCAGCTTTACCAATCCCAGCGCTATGGCCGCCCTCGGCGAAAACGTGATTTTCACCAATTGCGCACTTACGCCCGACGGTGATGTGTGGTGGGAGGGCATGACACCCGAGCCACCAGCCGAACTGGAAGATTGGCAAGGGCAGAAATGGACACCAGATTGTGGGCGACTTGCCGCCCATCCGAACGCACGATACACGGTGCCAGCAATCAATTGCCCCGTGCTCGACCCGGACTGGGAAAATCCTGAAGGCGTGCCCGTTTCGGCCGTGCTGTTCGGCGGACGTCGCGGCAGCACCATTCCGCTGGTCACTGAGAGCTTCAGCTGGCAGCATGGTGTATTCATGGGCGCCATGTGTGCGTCAGAACAGACCGCCGCTGCGGAGGGCAAACTGGGTGAGCTTCGTTTTGACCCGTATGCCATGCTGCCCTTCTGTGGGTACAATATGGGCGACTATATGCGTGACAACTGGCTGGCGATGGGCAAGCGCCTGGCCGACATCAATGAAAAGAAGATGCCGCGCATTTTCTACGTGAACTGGTTCCAGAAAGATCCACAGAACGGGAGATTCTTATGGCCAGGCTTTGGCGATAATGCCCGCGTGCTGAAGTGGGTGGTGCAGCGCGTGGAGAACCAGCGCACGGGCGGCGTATCGACCCCGATCGGTATTCTGCCGGCGCCCGGTGCCCTGGATCTCAGTGGGTTAGAGCTAGCACCTGGTGCGCTAGAGCAGTTGCTCAAAGTGGATGCGCAGCAATGGCTTGACGAGTTGCCGCAGGTGCGAAAGTTCCACGCCAAGCTGGAAGCCCATTGGCCGGAGGAGATCCATCGTGAGCTGACAAGCCTCGAGCAGCGGCTGCACTTTGCCGCCGTTGAGCAGGTACCGTGCACCGACGCCAAGTTGATCGGCTGGGTCAAGGAAATGAAGGCGCTGTGCGAGCCAGAGCACGTGCACTGGTGTGATGGATCGGAAGAAGAATACCAGCTCATGTGTGATGTCCTGGTTGAGGCCGGCACGTTTGTGCGACTGAACCCGAAGAAACGACCGAATTCGTTCTTGGCGCGCTCAGATCCAAAAGATGTGGCTCGCGTAGAGTCGCGCACATTTATTTGCTCAGAAAAGCAGGAGGATGCCGGTCCGACAAACAACTGGCGCGAACCAGAGGGCATGAAGAAGGAGCTAAACGAAATTATGCAAGGATGCATGCGCGGGCGAACGATGTATGTGATTCCATTTGTGTGCGGACCAATTGACTCGCCGTACGCA
Organism: Porphyridium purpureum; assembly: GCA_008690995.1. Taxonomy (NCBI): domain Eukaryota; phylum Rhodophyta; class Bangiophyceae; order Porphyridiales; family Porphyridiaceae; genus Porphyridium; species Porphyridium purpureum. The sequence continues at coordinate 2,007,717 of VRMN01000003.1, read as the reverse complement.
CGCTTTGGCGTTGAGATCACGGATTCGCCGTACGTGGTGGTAAATCTCAAGATTATGACGCGCATCGGTTTCAACGTGCTGCGCGCTATGCAGGGTAAGTTCTGGCTGCCATGCTTCCACTCGGTTTGCAAATCTTTGAAGCCGAATGATGTGGATTCCAAATGGCCATGCGATGACCCCAAGTACATTTGCCACTTCCCGGACGGCGAGAATCCGCAGGTCATCAGTTTGCGCTCTGGATACGGCGGCAACGCGCTGTTGCCCAAAAAATGCTACGGCCTGCGTATGGCGAGCGTGTTGGGGAGACGCGAAGGCTGGCTGGCGGAGCACTGTCTGATTCTCGGTATCACGAACCCGGCGGGCAAAAAGTACTACGTCGCCGCTGCATTCCCGAGTGCATGCGGAAAGACAAACTTTGCGCTCATGGTTCCGACGATCCCAGGCTGGTCGGTTTCCACGGTTGGGGACGACCTGGCTTGGATGCATATTGGTAAGGATGGCCGCCTACGTGCAATCAATCCCGAGTCTGGCTTCTTTGGTGTTGCGCCTGGTACAAGCGACCTGACGAATCACTCAGTTATGGAAGCACTCAAGTCGGACTCTATCTACACGAATGTTGGACTGACGCCGGACGGCGACGTATGGTGGGAGGGTATGAGCACGGAGCCGCCAGCCGAATTGGAAGATTGGACGTATCAGAAATGGACGCCTGGTTGTGGTCGTAAGGCTGCGCACCCGAACGCGCGTTACACGGCTCCCGCAGGGAACTGTCCGGTGATTGACCCCGATTGGGAGAATCCCGAAGGTGTGCCCATCTCGGCCATTATTTTTGGCGGCCGCCGCGAGACGACCATTCCGCTGGTCAACGAGCTAAGCGATTGGGTGCACGGCGTTTTTGCAGGCAGTGTGTGCTCATCGGAACAGACTGCCGCTGCTGAGGGCAAGGTGGGTTCGCTCCGTATTGACCCCATGGCAATGTTGCCCTTCTTTGGCTACTCTGTTACGCAGTACTTTGAGCACTGGCTGTCGATGGGAGCCAAATTGGGCGAACACGCGCCGCGCATCTTTTACGTGAACTTTTTCCGTAAGGACGCGAGTGGCCGCTTTATGTGGCCAGGTTTCGGTGAGAATGTCCGTTTGCTGAAGTGGATCGTAGAGCGCATCGAAGGAACAGCGTCAGCGGTGGCCACACCCATTGGCAACTTGCCGCCCGTTGATGCGCTCGACGTGAGTGGGCTGTCGATTAGCCCAGAGGATCTGAAGGCGCTTCTCTCTGTCGATCGCGACAACTGGCTCGTGGACATTCCGCGCTACGAGGCGTTCTACGAGCAGTTGGGTGGCGTACCGGAAAAGCTCAAGTTGAAGCTTGCAGAACTGAAGAAATCCTTGGAGAACTATGTTTAATGTCGTCGTGCAGCTCGGGAGTCCGAGTAGTGAAAGGAAAGACGGGTAAGTCCGCGGGTTGCGAAAGTGAAAGAATCTTGAACTGCAGCCTTGTTCGAAAGTGAATAGTGAGTCCTCGTGAAAATACGTAAAAGTAGAACAATGCGAATGAGGTAGTAGAAGCGTAAATCAGAGTCTTTCGAGTCCCAGGACATCATCAAAGAGTGCAAAGCACCTCCCTTTCCTTTATTGAGATGGCAAAGTTTCTCGTTCAATTTGATTGTACTCTTCGGTCAGAAGTGCCATCTCAAGCGCCATGCGCGCTCCGTCTGGCCCCGCAAGCTGCTGCTCGCACTCGCGCAGCCGCCTGCGGATAACGTACACCCTGCGGTAGGGCCACGTGTCAATGTCGCAGGCTCGGAAGAATTTCTTGACAAGCGTGACGGAGATGTTCAGCTCCTCGGCGATCAGCTCGCGCGAGAACATCAGCAGTCCGCGAAGGTCATCCTTGGTAATCACCTTGATGTACTTGGACTTGTGCGTTGCCTGCAGGCGGTAGCGCAGCAGCGCAAGCGTCATTCTGCCCTTGCGTTCGAGCCATGCGTCTGTGACGTACGTGCATCCCGACGCGACGCTTGTTGATGGCTCGGACAAAATAGCGCTGCCTACCAGCGCTTCTCGTGAAGGTGCCGAACGCAAGTCTGGTGCGCTGAAAAACGACTCGGACTCCCCGAACTCGTAAGGCGACTGCAGCCTGCTCTTGCTGCTTTTGTGAAGGCCGCCGCATCCGGCCTGGTCCTTTGGTGTCCCAAACAAGCCGCCAGTTCGCACACTTGTAGCAAGCGACGAGGTCGTTGTCTCTGAGCACTCGCCGGACGGGCTGGCCCTGGGTCGTGCGGGACTGGACCAGCCGTGGCCGAGAGAGGGGAGTCTCTCCTGCTTGAATTGAGAAGCGTCGTGGTGGTTGTCGTGTTCGTGGTCCAGCCACAGCATGCCCGTCAAGTCACCCTCTGCCGCACAGAAGTCGTTGACTTCGGCAACGGTCCGCCATTCGCCGCGCCTCTTGCTGCGAAAGTCCGTGCGCTTGTCTAAAGCCAACACCGGCACTGGCAGACTATGTGGCGGGCCCAAAGGTGAGCTACTGCCCGAATGCAGCTCTGCGTTCTTTAAAGTCGAGGGATCCGCGATACGATCCGGTGCACTTGCGGTTCGGTGCGGGGCTGGCGGGGGACGCGGCGCACGCGGCGCACGCGCTCGCTTGAATGAGACCTTTGCTTCCTGGGCCGAAGATACAGGAGGAAGTGCCGCTGGTTCTGGAACCGCAGCGACAGGAGAAGCATCCACAGGATTACACAGGGCCGGCACAACTGAAGGCGTCTCGAAAAATTTGGCATCGGTACGGAGCAAGGAGTACGCGTCTTCCTGGAGGGTCGGTGATGGACGAGTGTGCTGATAGCGAAGAATCTCGCCCTGAGCTGTCACTGCCACTAGAATGGCGGTGTTCAAATGCTCCAGCATGGCGCTCCCACAAAGTGCAAAGACCTCGATCGGACCATCCAGTCGTGAAACATCCACTTTGACCTCCAAGCATGCATTACCGAGCCCGGGAGACGCCCAGAGAATGCCAACAGAAGTCCAAAGCATCAAGCGTAAGCCTGACGCAATATCAGCGCACGGTGATTGTACCATCAGCTTGAGCGTCATCACATTCGGAGACGCCGACTCGATGTTGGCCCCTGCTGTTGCGGTCGCACCGGGCATTGATGATCTCTGGATCTGGAGCGGTACAGGAGCCGCGGCGGTAGGTTCAAGCGGAGGGTCACACCAAATGTTGGTTCTGGTCCACACGCCGTCGCACATCTTCAGTGAGCTTTGCATGGCGTCGCTCAACGAGTCGATCGCCATTTCAAAGCTCTGTGATGACCACGGGTCGCGTCGCACGTTCTTTTGAGACGAAGACGCGGAGCTCTCGGCCATCCGATGGTTTGAAGGGCATAAATCCTGCAAAAATGACTGCGATGAGTTCACGTTTGGCTCGATCGAAAAGTCGTGCAATATCGCCGTGCCAACATCGTGCTGGCCCAAGAGTCCTATATCCAGCAAATCATCGATGCCCCCGTCCGGGTCTTCTTCGAGGCAAACGCCGCGCCGTAGACCGCTTAGCCGCGGCAGCGTCCGCTGCTGCACGTGCCGCTCATGGTCCCTGGGTTCCAGCGGCCGAGCACGGACGCTTGTGTTCCCAACATGGACGGCCGCAAGCTGGGTGCCATTCATGGCGCGTGCTTACCTTTGTTCGACTTGTCAGAGGGGGCCTCGGACCAAATGACGGCAGACGAGGACGGTCGCGATCGCGATCGTGATCGTGATCGTGATTCAATTCCGAGTTTTCGACGCCCACTTGCTTGTCTTCCTTTCAAGTCAGGACACGAATCCGTTCGACCTGGTATGGATGGATTGGAAAGTTTAGCCACGCCCTTACCTGTTTCTTGTCTCTCTCCGAGTTGTGGAATTCTCGGAAAGCACGCCGTCGCAGGTGCCACTCGTTCTCAAGCTGCTGCTGTGTCTCGCATGGGCAACCGAGACTCCTGTCTGCGTGCCAGACCCACACGAAGCCATGATTTCCAAACCACGGCCCCATATTGCGACCGCTCTGGATCCAGTCCTCCGCCCTCTTATACCTTTGCGGCAACCGCCCGCACTGCGAATCACGCAACACAGACGGCACGCAGCGCCAGTCGCCCATTCCGCTTTGCGCCTTGTCGACACACGGTTTCAACCTTGCTCCGTTAAATTCGAAGGGGCGCTTGCGGCGCGCCGTTCGCGCCCCGTCAGCTGCGCATCGCACCGAACTGTACCGTCTTTCTATCAAAACACCCTTATCTAATCAGATTCGCATCGATACCCTACGTCTAGGGTAAAATCTGGAAGATGGTTTCGCCTGCGCGCATTTGCGACCCCATTGCACCAAAATGCAAATGGGACTGCAGGAAACGTTTTTGATGTGTGTTCTTCGCTTCATGCACACGTGTATGTCTGCCTCGCTCAAGACCCCTTGCCGCATGACTCGGAATCCAGTGTTGCTCTAGCTTCGCCTGTTCCGTGCCACGAGGGCATGACACAGAAAGCGAAAAGATACATGGCGGCAAAAGCCAACGCCGACCTGGTCACATAGCCTCAGCAGAAAAAAAAACAAACAAAAAAAAAAAAAGACCTTTCCATAGCCAGCAGGCTCTCATCAACGTACTGTAGGTCACAAAGGAAAAAGAACGAAAGAGGGAAGAAGAAATTTACTGGCGGCCCGGAACACTGGTGCGGTGCTTCTCAAGATAAACGACATGCGCATGCAGGTCTCTCATCATGCGTTTCTCTGTGGCATGTCGCCACCATGTGTTCCTGCGTGCATATGGTTGGTTTCGGGTGTGGTGAAGCTTCTTCGAACCAACGGCTGAAGAGTCATGCGACCGCCTCTTTCGCGACATTCTCACCTTTTTTTCCTCTCCCTGGAACGCTCCACCCACTCCCGAGCAAACGATCGGTGACGCACTAGCGCACTGCTCCATCAAGGGTTCTTCTTTCCAACATACACGGTCTCGGCCAGCTTTTCAAGTCCCAAACTCACACATGTGCAGTGTACATCGCCTCAACGGTGTCCCAGTCGACGAGGTCGAAGATCGCCTTTACATACGCGCCGCGATCGTTCTTTCGGCGAAGATAGTAGGCGTGCTCCCACACGTCGATTCCAAACAGACAAATATTGTTCACGGATTCCATTACAGGCGTGTCTTGGTTTGGCGTGTTGCTCACCTTGAGTTTCTGAGCGGAGCCGTCGTAGTAGAGCCAACCCCAACCGCTTCCAAACTGGGACATGGACTTGTCGATCAGCTCCTGCTTGAATGCCTCCACGGATCCAAACGAGCTGATCAGCGCGGCCTCGATCTTGGAACCGGCCTTCGGGGCGTTCTTCTCACGCATGGGCCTCAGCGTGCTGAAGTAGAGAAGATGATTAAGGTACCCGCCGCCATGATTGCGAATGGTCGACCGCACTTTTTCGTCCTTGATCTGCTTCAGTGAGCTGACCAATGCGGCTACCGTCACCGCGTTGGTCGTGGAAAGATCCTTTGGCAGCAAGTCGCGCTGAGTCACTGCGAGCTGAGCCAGCGCAGCATTCAGTGTTTTGGTGTAGGTCGCAAAATGCTTGTCGTGGTGAAGCTTCATGGTTTCCTCGTCAATCACAGGCTCCAGCGCAGTGTAGCTGTAAGGCAAAGGCGGGAGGGGCAAGACGGGTGGTGCCTCAACTGCAGACTCCGCAGCACTCGCCTTCTTTGGCATGGCAAGGGCCGCTGCAGACCAAGCTGCCAGCCCCAGAAAGTCGCGTCGCGACGGAATGCCCCGTCCCGTCGACGGGCTTGTTGCGGCCATCTTGACGCGGCGCTGCGCGCCGCTTGGAACTAGAGCGCTGCAAAACGCCATGCCTTGGGTCCCCGCTTTGTGACTTGAGCTTCCTGAACAGTGTCCCTTACTTCCAACTCCCTACAGCGTGGGCACAGTCTCGCAACTGGACACATCTCGCGTGATCTCGTGGTAAATGTAAAGGTGGTTTATCGAAATGCACTGAACAGGAAAGACAAACACGAAAAAACAGGACGCAGAGAATTATTCCATATCCTCGTCGTCCGACTCTGCGGCTGCTTTGGCTAGCTCAAGCGCTTCATCAACCAGTGCGCTGGGCACCAACTGGCACTTTCTTAGGCTTTCGTCACAGATCCATAGCATTTCGAGCTCAAATGCCTTGTCTCTAGACTCATCGCGGCATTTGCCGACAATAATGTTCGTGAGTTCCTTGATGGCCTCGCGACACGTAATTTCGTCAAACTTGATCTTTTCCAGTTCGGTCTTTGCAATTTGCTTGCCTTTCCCGAGCGCGTAGGCAAAGTAGCGATACACAATGCCAGACGGTTCTATGACGTACAGCTGCGGGCCTTCCTCTTCCGAGTACGATCCGAACATGACTGCGCACCCGAACGGTCGGACAAACCAATACAGCGAGTACATATGCACGAATGAAGCAATGCGCTCAGCGAGTACCCGACCTGGAATCTCAATACCATAGATCGAGCGGTACTGTGCTGCCTCCTGCCTTGCTCGATCCACAATGACGCGCCCATCTGCGCCCATGCCGGCCACCGACAACCCCGCGTGGAGATCCACGATGTGACATCTACGGCACGAGCCCTTGACCATCATCTTTGACGTCACGATCTTCTCAATCGCCATGACGACCCCATCCTTGCATCGCACACCGACCAGCGTCCCGCTATTCTCTACCGCCTTGCTCGAGTACTCCACCTGAAACACCCGTCCGTCCGGCGAAAACGTTGTCGTCGACAGGTCATACCCTGTCCCGATTCCGCTCATTGCTAACAGCAAACGGTATCCTGATCCTGCTCGATCCCGCCTCCGCCCCTACTTCTCCCTCGCAGGCGCCGATCCCGTCTCTCTTCTTCTCTCTGTGTCTCTCTCTGCCTGCCTCTCCTTCGCTATTCTCACTCGCCTCCCGCGCCACTTGCCAGCACGCGCCTTTTCATTTTTAACTTTCAAGGATTATTTTAATATTTTCATCGGTTCGTGCGCGCGTGTACAGTGCACACCTGTACACAAATGGTCACGCGCACGCTTTGCCAGAGCGCCCTGGTGTTGGTGTAGATGTTGAGGCGGCTGCAAAGAAGCCAGCGCGGGTCGCGGTATCCAGCCCGGTCCGAAGAAATCGCGGCTACTACTCTGTATGCGTCGGCACCTCAAAGAGTGCGGTTGCCGTCGGCGTTCACGCGGATCTCGGGTACTGGCGAGGTACGCAACGATGTTTGGCTGTTCACTGCGCAGGAAAGTTGGAAGGGAGGATGTTAGCAACTCTGCCGACGCGCTCTCGTATGTACAAGCGCCAAGCTCTGACAGATGACTGAATGGCGCCTTGCCAGTTTGCGTGTTGCCCATGCGTTTGGCAAACCTGACCCACACTCGAAGAGCTGCTGATGGCTCTCATTTTTTTCGCGACGCAGCGACGTCGAGTGCGGAATGAGCGAGATGTCTTCGTTGATCGCGAAATGAATGTCCGCACTAGATCCTGGGATTGCAATGACTGGCGCTGGAGCTTGCGCTCACAGGCTTCGGGCACCGTGCTCCCTGGGCCCTGTTCGTCTTTCTTTCTTCCACTTTGCTCCGTGCGGGTTGAAAGACAGCCCACGCACCACCTTGTCATTTTCCCTCCGTCAGAGATAGACTCAGAACAAGCATGAATGCGAGTCATCGCATGGCGTCGCGGCGCGACTTGCAGCCTTCTCTTCAGCACACGTGAATCACATTTACCGTCAACGACAGCGTACATCTTGTCGGCGCCCACAAGCGAGCCACTAACGAGTCACGCGTGCGTGCGACACGCTGATGACGACGAAACCCAAGTCAACAGATTCACACACAGGCACACAGCAGCCGCAAACCTTCACACCCGATGCCGAGCCGGCCATTCAACGCACCGCGCAACATTTTTGCGGTACAGTTCTCATTTATGAGGTACACTGCATGCCCAGTATGTACAGTGTGTACAGTGGCTTTTTTCTGGGGGTTCCCTTTTTTCCGCTAGAGATGGCGCGAGTGGTGGGGCGAGTAGTGAGTGAAATCGGTGGTGGTGGTGAGTTGAATGCGGAGATGGAGAAGCCACAGGCCGTGAGGATGGCAGTAGTGGCGCCGCGGAAACCGTACCGGCCGACTGGATTGCGTGCGGGAGAAAATGCGGTGCCGGACATCACTGGAAAGGTAGAATGCGCTGGCCAAGGTGGTCAGCAGGACGGAGCGCCTGGCGTCGCGGCTCAGCCAGCCGCTCACGGGCGTCTGGGCTCGGCTGCCGCGGCCGCGGCGGCGCGTGGACTGGACGCTGAGTCACCGGCGTTTGCGATGGACTGCACAGAGTTGACGCTCACGAAAACGATCGAGTTGCAGTTGTATGTGCTCAGTGCAAGCGACGCGCACGTCCAAGCGTTGGTGGATAAGCTCAGTGCTCAGGTGGGCAAAGTGGAGGAAGAGTTCTTGACATGCCCGTGCGACCGTGTTAATGAGCTTAGGCAGGCTCATCGCTCGCTCAGAATGCGTCTTGCATCCGTAGAAGCTGCACGCGCAGCTCGGGAAGATACGCAACCGGATGCTCCTCGTCCAGAAGGAGAGAAGAAGGAGGTTTGCCCTGAAAGCAGCAGCGGCACTGCAAACACCACAATGGGACCAGAGAAGGAACGCGGGCCCACCATGCCGTCCGAAGCGAGCATGCTTTTTCGTGTCCAGACCCGAGATCGGTCCGCCGATGGCATCCCGAGCGACAGCGATGGCACCCAAGGCAAAGCAGGCAGAAGAAGAAAAAGAACAGGGAGCCGCGGCTCCACCTCATGCAAGAGCGGTCGAATCACATCGGATTCATGTTCAAGTGACAGCGCGTCGGAATCGGAGCACGGCGCGTCTGGGAAACCACATTCGAATGCCATCCATGCGAGGAATAGTCATGGCTCGTTGCAAGGTAGCGACGAGGTGGCGTTGAAGGACGAGGTTGCGTTGAAGGACGAGGTTGCCCAAGAAAGTTCCAGGATATTCTCTTTTCTATCGAGATTCTGGTAGCACGCAACCCATTCGAGTTACATAAAGAACAAAAGCACGTTTCACAGTACATGAGCCTTGCACCAAACTTCTCGCCTCGCAAATCGAACGAGTTGACAAAGCGGAAACTCGTCCGAGGAACTCGCCGAGCGATTCGTCCGAGAGTAAAATAAAGAAGGGCGGAAGACAGAGAGACGAACACAACGACAGCGTACAGCCCGCCATGTCTTTGGAAGGATGGTGTACGATTGAGAGCGACCCGGGCGTGTTCACGGAGATGATTCAGAACATGGGTGTGAGCGGGGTCGAAGTGGACGAGCTGTATGGGCTTGACGACGATGACTTTGGCGCACTAGGCGACGCGGTGTTCGGCCTAATTTTTCTATTCAAGTGGGTGCCGCGCATGGTGCCCGTTGCGGCAGATCGGGACGGGAAGCAGGAGCAGCAGCAACAACCTCGTCAGTTGATCTCGTTTGACATGGTGCCAGACTTGTTTTTCGCAAATCAGGTCATCAACAACGCCTGTGCCACACAGGCGCTGTTGTCGATCCTTCTGAATCTCGACACCGCTCACGGAACTGACGTCTCGATAGGGGAGGAGCTCACGCGGTTGAAGCAGTTCACAGCTGGGTTTGACCCGCAGCTGAAAGGGCTTGCCATCTCGAATTCGGAGAAGATCCGCGCCGTGCACAACGAGTTTGGGCCCAACCAGCAGCTCGACGCGGAAAAACAGGAGAAGAGCGCTGACGCAGAGGAAGACATCTACCATTTTGTGAGCTATGTCCCGCATCGCGGCGCCGTCTACGAGCTAGACGGCCTGCAAGAAGGGCCTATCCTTCTTGGCTCGTATGTAACTGACCACGAGTCACCAGCGAGCACATCTAGTCAGCAGAAGTGGTGGCGAGTCGCGGTGCCGGCCATCCAACGTCGAATTTATGACTACAGTGCGAACGAGATCCGTTTCAACTTGATGGCGGTGGTGGCGGACCGCGAAAAGAAACTGCTCGAGGAGCGCGACGCGCTGAATCGTCAAGTCGCGCAAGCGGACTCGACTAGCGATGAAGACCGCCAGGCAGCAACTGCCCGGCTAGTCGAAATTGAACATCAGCTTGCTCGTGAGAGAGCACGGCACGCCAATTACGCCACCGAAAATGCGAGAAGAAAACACAACTACGTGCCATTTATGCTGGAGATGCTGAAACTCTTGGCGTCAAAGGGCGCACTGCACGAGATGTTCGAGAGAGAAAGGATGACGCGGTTTGGGGACGAACCAGAGTAACGCTAATTGTAACGACTTATAGCGCCCGTGAGCAGACAGTGCTCTTTCGATGGAGACCAGCAGTGTTCGTGCGTCGTGGTATTGAGCAATATGGACGATGCGTTTACACGCGAGCGCGTAAGAAGCATGTCGATATGCATCCCCACATTCTGAATAAAAAAAAATATAAAAAATATTCCGGCCAGTTCACTCGCGAGGACGACTCACGGACGGACGGAATCGTTCGCGTGGCTTATAGGCGTGTGAGGGGCGAGAAAAGCGCAAGGAGAGAGGTGGGCGGTCGGGGACGGGCGCGGGCAAGGGCACACAAGGAGAAAGGCAGTACGATGGACAGTGGTGAATTGCCGTCCATGCAGCAAGTCGAACATGCTGTCGCGTCTCAACTGCAAGCGCGATTCATGGAGGAGATGATGCAACTGGCTGTGAGGAAATGCTTCAAGCAGTGTGTCACGTCGCCGTCAACAAAGTTGTCCGAGCGCGAGAAGACGTGCTTGGAAAACTGCGTGGACCGGCTTGTGGACGGCATGAATACCGTGTCTTCCACAATGGCTTCAAAGTGAAACCTTGCGTCGCGGTCAACGCAGTTTTGGACTTTCCCCAACTAGAGAGCTGCTCACCGCAAGAGGGCGCGCGGCGCGCGGATCCTTTCAGGATCAGAACAGCTCAAAACGGACAAGGCCAGTAGGTAGTTTTGCACAGTCGGGACTTTGCGCGTATTACCGCGCGGCTGCGATTTCCATAGTGTTTAAGTGAACTACAAGTTGCCACGAAGCGCCTGATCGCGCTCGATGGCCTCGAACAAAGTCTTAAAATTGTTCACGCCGAAGCCTTCATGACTCCTGCGCTGTAAAATTTCCAGAAATAGAGTGGGTCTCGGTTGCAGCGGCCGCGTAAAAATCTGCAGCAAGTAACCGCGCTCATCGAAATCGACCAGCAGACCTTGCTCTTGTATATCGTCCAAGTTTTCACGCAAAGAGACGCCGTACTGTTCCAGCCGCGCTCTCAGATCCTCATAATAGGTGTCCGGCACGGAGATGAAATCAACTCCTCGCTTGCGCAACGCCGCAACCGCATTCACGATATCACCCGTTCGGATAGCAATGTGCTGGATCCCGGGACCACCAAAGTAGTCTAAAAATTCCTCAATCTGGCTCTTGCGCTTGCCCTTGGCGCTTTCGTTCAGCGGTAGCTTGACTTTCTCTGTCGGGTCTGTGACAACGACAGAGCGCATTGCAGAGTATTCGGTTAGAATTTGCTTGTCATCCACAGACCAAAAGCGCTGGAAGCCCAGCGTTCGGATGTACCATTCGGCGGCCTCTTCCATGTCGCCTTCAAAGACATTGCACACGCAATGGTCAATAACCTCGAACTCGGGAGGGGGTGCTCCATACTTGACTAGGGGTTCCTCGTGTGGATTCATGGCACGGAAGCCCGGCATGAAGCTCCCTGTAAACGCGTGGCGCTCCACGAATGTGTGCCAGGTCCCACCGTACCCGGCCTCGATGATTGCCACCTTGACCACTCCATTTTCATCCTTCAATGTGCGCACGGGCTGCACGGGCTTGGCGCCTCGTTGAACGGCCGCATCGAACGCATGGGCGCAGTCGCGCACGCTAAATGCTACGCTTTTCACGCCATCGCCACTTCGGGCCAGCTGCTCTCGAAAGAGCTCGTCATGAGGCTCGAGTGCGCTCGAAAAACTGATCAGCACGTTATTGCGACGCAAGACGCGCGTCATGACCTTTCGGCTTCCAGTCTGCAAGCCCGTCTCGGCGTATGGCTCAAAACCAAACCGGGCGACAAAGTATGTCGCGCTCTGCATCGCGTTGCCCACCCAAAACTCAACGTGATCGAATCCGAGGATTCCCAGATCCAGGGCATCACCGGCGCCGCTCTTCTCGAAACTCACGTCCATCAATCCCGCGCCTGGCGACGCCGGCTCACTCATCTCTTTGCCTACACTTCCACAGCGGCAAGCCACGCCCGCTCGTGCTCTCCCGGCACGCTGCACAGCACTTACATCTCGCCTTCTTTCATCACATCTTGGGACGCTTGCGTGCGACCCGCGCGTCAGTCCGAGCACTCCGCCCGTCCTGACACCAACAATCCAGGCCTCCATTTTGCTTCGTCTCTGGCTCCTACGTCTCGCTCTCTCGTACTCTCCTGCGCACTTTCCACTCGAGCTCACTTGGCACATGGAACACGTACGGCATACTTCTGAGGAATGAATGGCATGCAAGGCGCTTGATGTAACGGGGCTGACGATATTTCGACGCCTTGAAGGCACACGTCGTTCGCCACGGCATGCAAAGAATGCGTTGATGGTTTTAACGCAGCCATTGCGGAGCGAAGCCTTGTCCTGAACTGTTTGTGCCGTAGACCTCAAAGTTTCAACATCACAAGAACGCGCGCGCCGCGCAATGAAGACGAGTTCGACTGTGCAGGCTGCCGCATGATGGGCACAGACGCCACAACGTGCCTGCTTCATTCCTCGGCATTGGCGGACAGGTGTTGGAGGGTGCGGTCATGAGACTGAGCTCACGACAAAGTTGCTGGCGGCGTGAGGATATGCATCGGGTTTCAAGTGGAGGAGCGTCTTCGCTGCGTTATCTGCTCCTTTTCGAATATACCATGTTGTGTAATTATTCAGCTTCGAGGCATCATGCCATTGTTTGCGAGAACGTCGGTAGAACATTTGCGTTCTCAAGAAGTCGGGCTTGCGAGTCTATTTGCAATCATGAAATCATGATAAGGTGAGGAGAGAAAACCCCTTAGCATATGCGGCGCACACTAACAAGTCTACTCCTGACACCCGAACCGGGATGCGTATATTTCTTGTTGCGCACCCCCGTTCGGAAACCGCTCAGCGACGATGAGAAGCGCCACTAAACAATTCGCTGTTCAGAGCAATGCCAGACGAAGAGCACTTCGTCACGCGCGCTCGCTCTGTTCACGACCACACTGGCCATGCTCTGTGCATCGAGCTTGACGCGCCATCCGTGTCCCAACAGACGGACATTCACGTGCTCACTTTGGCCACGGCCTCACCCAGCGACTAACAGCTGGCAGCTCATCAGTCACCCGTTCTCGGACCCGCACTAGTTATCGGTTAATCGTGAATTCACAGTCCATGGATTAACCGGAAACCGCGCTCACTACGCGTGTGTGGCGCTCGGTGTTCAAAGAGGGAGTTCCCGTTCGGCGAAATCCACGTGCTATTTATATACTTAGGTGTATGAAATCGGTACCAATAACCACGGCTGGTGACGACGACGCGGCGCTCCTCTTTCCTCGCCACACGCGGTATTCGACAGCAGCGCGCAGGTGGGGAGCGCGCCCGGCAGCAATGGAAATGGTGTCGTCGCCCATGATGAATCGACGCATGCAGGTGCTCTTGGTGATTATATTCGCAGCGTGTCTGTCCGGACTCGCAATGTTCCCGATGACCAGCTTGTATGGCCAGTGGCGCGCATGCTCCGGCGAGCAAACAGGGGGTTTGCATCCGCTACATGGCCCGGACACTTCGTCGCAATCGGCGCTGGCGGGACAGACTGACATAGGTGTTGGTGTCGCAGGTGAATTACAGAGGCACTCGCTTCCCGAACAGGTGCCTTCTGCCGCGCCGCGTGCGACGGTCGCACCGAGTCAACCGAAGGCTGCCGATCTGAAGCCTGTGCGCACGGACAGGTTGTCTCAAGTAGAAGTGGCCGCCACGCCCCCTCCAGAGGCAGACTGTGACATCAACCCGCCCCTGTTTTTTGAGAAGAGCATGAAGATGAAGCCAGAGTGTGCGCCTCGGCAGAATGTGGCCGACGACCCAATGCAAGGCTGGCCTCTGGAGGCATACGTGCTGAGCCTTGATCGGGATGGTGCGGCAGAGCGCTACGAGGTTCGTCGCAGCTTCCTTAAGCAGCACGGAATCGAGCTTCGTCGAATGATGGCCGTGGATGGCGCAGCGGTATTTGGTATGCATTACTCGACAGATGAGAAGGGCAAGAGCGTCTACGTGGATCCGAAGACGAAGCAAAGGTTTGTGGAGGGTAGGCCAGGCTATTTGAGCCCGGGCGAGCGCGGGTACCAGGCGACAATGTACAAGCTTTTCTCGGAGCTGTCTGAGCCCGGCCGCATAGCATCAGGCAATATCCTGGTGGTCGACGACGATGTGGTGTTTGAGTGCGACTTCAAGGAGAAGCTCACGAGACTACTCAGCGAGCAGCGGTGCAGCACCATGGTGTTGGCCAATTCAAATCCGGCAGGCATTCTCATGCTGGGCTCTGCGGTCTGGGTGAACGGCACGTACCCCCAGAAGGGTTGGTCCATATCTGGCTGGTTTTTGTCAGATGCTGAGATTGAAATCTTGAACCGAGAGGCCGTGCGGTCGACGCCCTTCGGAGAAACTCCAAACCTGCCACAGTGCATCAATGCGCATGCGAGAACGTACGGTTCTTTCGCCATGCTTTACCACACGTCTATCTTCCAGACTGTGATGAAGTGGATCGAGGGGCCCGGGGCCAACATTCAGTTCGACACGATGTATCCGTATCTCTGGCAACATGGATTCATGGTTCGCGTTGCACACCCGCCGATTGCCATCCAGGATGTGCGCCATGCGTCACAGGTCAAGGATCGCGGCGAAAAGCAGATGGATATGGCTCGAAGGGTCCAAATACACCGGTGGGGAGACATATCTCGGTTTTGCGATCCGTTGGATGGTTCCAGACTTTCGCTTTGAAGAGAGCAAATGAATATGACAGACTGAATAGACAAGAGCGCTGGAAGCCCTTCATGGTAATCCCCAGCATGAGCAACGCGTGAGGTGTCGAAGCCATTAAGATAAGCGGGTCGATGCTCAAATGAGCTGCATGAGGGCGGAGCTCGTTCCTACCTTAGTTTCTCTTTGCCTTTCGGATTTCTAAATTGAATAATCTCCTACGTCGTAAGTCGGAAACTCTGGATCTTTTTGTGCTGCGCCTTTAGCTCGTTCCGCCACAGACATGTAACGCAAAACGCTCGCAAAAGAGGCGACCAAGGGCGCAAGGACAAAAATGGATACAGCCGAGGCAACAGCGACCACTTCCGAAAAATGCGCCTTGGCGAGAACAAAGCTGAGTGCCGGGCTCTTGAAAGCCGTCTCAATGGCAAGTGTGCGGCTCGTTGCCTCGTTTTGCTTGAAGAGTTTTGCAACTCCATACCCAGCCAGACCACCGCAGAAATGGAGAAGCAGGACGGGCAGCAAAACCGAGCTCATGCTGGAAGCGATCAGGGACTGCGACGATGCAACGGCTCGCAGTACGATGATCGAGGTGGCGACGATGCCCACGACAGGGAGCGCTGGTTCAACGCGCTGAACGGTTGCGGAGAATAGCTGATTGAGCAGCGTGCCGATGAATATGGGTGCCAGTACAATCTGCAAGCAAGACTGCGCGATTCCTGCGGCGGAGACGGCGACGACAGTGCCCATGAGGGCCTTCGAGAGCAGCGGAAGCATGACGACAGACGTCAGTGTGGTGAGCGATGTCATGGCCACGCTCAGCGCTGTATCACCCCGTGCAATGTAGGTGCACAAATTGGACGCCTGTCCGCCCGAGATAATACCCAGCAGGAGCAAACCAGCGCGCATTTCCCCGGCTGCTCCACCTAGAAGCGTGTTGGACAGAGCCATAGCTAGCAGCGGCATTAATCCGTAGCAGCCAATAAACGCCAGCGCGAGGGGCAGCGGGCGCTTGAATGCGTCCAGCAGCTGCCGAGGCGATAATGTCAGCCCAGTCGAAAGCATGAGCACGCAGAGACTCACCGTAATCGCCTTGGGAGCAATGAGGCCCAGGAACACGGATGGAAACTGGAGCGCAGCTACTGAGCACGCCAGTGAAATCAAAGGAAAGCCGTAGGTAATCCAACTAGCTACACGCTGCGCCCAACTTGGTGACGACGCCAAATCTCGAGAAGCATTGCGTTGCAGATGACTCGGGTCTGGGTGTTCCGTGCGCTCGTGGTCACCAGTCGCAGCGCATCGAAGCACCGCGTGCGCTTGATCATGCGACACCTTGCGTATCGAGCAACCGCGCGTTCTGATGAGCGCGACTGCTCTATGCCCAGTCCGGTCTTTTTGAGTCCTTGGTGCTTCCTGGCACACCACCGGGCGAAGTTGTTGGGCTTTGGTGTCGGCTTGGCCAATCCGACATTCGAACGTGAACGAGAGACTCGTCTGTATCTTGACCATTGCCATGGTAGCAGCGTTGGCGGGTACCTTTGCGCGCTTCGCGCTACCGGTGGCGCTCGGAGGCGTTGTCACGCTGTGGGTATTTCGCGCACCGCTTGTCTCGATAGCGCTGAGCCACGTCACCCGCACACCTGTCCGTGTGCGCTCGATTGGCGTGCGGCGCGTCCCTGTGACCGTGACGGAGGGAAGCGACACGAGCGTAGATGAGCGCCGCGGCGGCACGAGCACCGCAGCTCCCTCCACTCGGACCGAGGCGAAACCCGAGCAAGCGTGGCAAGTTTCTTTCCACGACTTTTGCATGAAAGATAATGCAGGTGCGAGCCAGAATGCGTTGGCTGTTGCGCTGCTCAGCGTGTTGATAATGCGGAGCAAGCCGCTGGACAAAAAGAGTGCTAAGGGGGTGCAGCTACAGTTGGACGTGGTGATTGGGCAGCCCAAGGCAACTGTAGAATTCCGGAACTACTCGCTGACTAGTTCAAACTGGTTCGACATTGCGAATCGCGGTCGTGCGCGCCCTGCGCTGGCCACGACGGGCGGCGCATCTCGGAAGCATGCGAGCAAGAAATCACGTTCCGATGCTGAAGCCGGGGGTGAGCGCCAAAAAGGTGCGACGTGGCAGCTGAACAGTGTCAAGCTCGAGGGCGGGATGACGCTAGCGCTACGCACAACATGCCTGGAGGACCCTGTCCTGCACCCGGACATTGTTCTCACTGACATCAACTACCGACGCGACGACTTTACGTCCCTGCCCGCTGTGTCCAAATGGGTCCAGTCGCTGGCGGTGCGGGAAATGTTGAAACGGTCCGGGGCACTGCCGAAAGAATTCCGCACGTCTGCCGGATCGTACGCGCTCAAAGTGATTGAAAAGGAGACGGAGGTGATCCGCGGCGACGCGAGTCGGGCGCTGAGCACCATGGACCGCCTCACGAACGAGGTGGAGGAGGCGACGCCGCCCGAGCTCCAAGTGCAAATCAAGAAGCTCGTGCGCGCCGGACGAGGCATTCTCGGCCAAGCGCGTTCTGCGCTGGACCCAGAAACATGGCGCTCGAGCATCAAAGCACGTGAACCCAACGACCAGCACACCACTGCCACCACCACCGCCAACCCGTGAACCCGTCTTCCCTCCCTCCTTGACCTGCTGACAACTTGGCCGATCCACAGTACACATCAAACCCTAAACATAACCGAGCGGTCTGGTTATATCCAGGGTTGCCACTTTTCTGATTCGCGCTTTGCCCGCTTGGTTCAAAGCCAAGCGGCCTCAAAAATAGGAAGACGAAACCCTAGAATTCCCGACGGCGGCGACACACAAAAATGAGAACGGTGGGGTTATTTACATATGGAACGGGGCCGAGTACTAGCGATAACACTTGGAGAGACTTGAAGCCCCGACGGCTGGGAACAAACGTGGCCAGAGTAGTGGCGGGGTGGGAGAAACAGAAAGTTTTTGTGTTGGGGAGGGACAGGGAAGCGGTTGGACGACGTGTGGGACGGTATTTTGGAACAAGAAAAGTCGGCAAGATGGCGGCAGACGAAGTAAAGAAGGCGAAGAGCGCCTCCAAGAAGCTGAGCAGCGGCGTGCTCAAGATGCGCGCGGGGAAGAAGATCCGAACGTCGGTCAAGTTTCATCGGCCAAGAACGCTGGCGCTGCCGAGGACACCAAAGTACGTGCGTAAGAGCAGGCCCAGCAAGGTCAGGCTCGACAGCTTTGGTGTGATCAAGTACCCGCTCACGACCGAGTCGGCCATGAAGAAGATTGAAGACAACAACACGCTCGTGTTCATTGTGGACCTGCGCGCAAGCAAACCAAAGATCAAGGAGGCGGTGAAGAAGATGTACGGCATTCAAGCGGCAAAGGTTAACACGCTCATCCGACCAGACGGCCTGAAGAAGGCGTACGTGCGCCTCACGCAGGATTACGATGCGCTCGACTCGGCGTCGCGAATGGGGTTGATTTAGGCGTGTCGTACCTTGTTGCGCAACCGCAGTAAAACACAATTTTATGCATTCAGCGTTCTGTCGTACTTTGCGTGGAGCAGAGCCCAGCCACTTTGCGAATGCTGCTACGTCGCACGCACCCTTGGTATTCGACATGTATCGGCAGGATGACGGTAGATCTAACCAATAGTTCCATTTACTTTCACAGAAAAGAATGCAAGTCTGTCAACTTGCACAAGGCTCAGATCAACGGCCGAACAAAGCACATAAAGAAGAAGAAAAACTTGAAAGCAAGCGGCACCAGCAACAGCGCGAATGTAATACACCTTGTAGTTGTGAGCGCGTACTAGACACACACGGAGATTCACGAAAACGCACTGAAGACAAGCTTATCCTAGTCGTCATCCTCCCCTTCCTCTTCTGCGAGCATGTACTCGATGACGGGCTTGGCTACTTCTCGGGCACGAGACGACGCGGAGCTATAGCTCTCGCGCTCGTACCACTCCGACATCGCTGACGAGCCCACCACTTCGTTGTCGAAGAAGGCCTTCAGCAGCTGTGCAACAACCTTCTCCTCAGGAATTTCAAACTCGTCCTCCTCGTTCTCGTGCATGTCCTCAATACTTTCACACAGTCGATCCATGCGATTGCAAATCTCGATCTGAGCCAGCGGTTCGTCGATCGTGCTCAATCCCTTCAGCGCAGGCACAATTCTCTTGACCAATTTGACGGGCTCTAGAGCCGTACTCGTGTTCAAGAAGGTGTCCATGATCAATCCCGCTGCATGTGCTACCACGACGCCCTGCTCAGCGTCTTCATCCAGAGAGCTGCGCGAAATACCCAGCGCAGTTTCGGCAAGGGCCTTGCCCTTCAGCGCCTTTCCGTTCTCTACAGCTTCACTGATGGCCTCCTTGAAACGCTGAACATCGGCATCTTCGTCGACGTCATCATCGTCGCTGTGAGAGCCGCCGTTCTGAGCCTTTCCATTCAGTGAGAGCTGCTCCATTCCTTCCGACACCTGATCTGCTTTCGCTGATGACCCTGACACCTTGGTACCTTGAAGGAGCGCAGCCGCTGTCTCGGCCTCCTTGAGACGTGCAGCCACGGCCGCTTCACTGGTGTCCATCGACCACTCAACATCGTCCGAGTCCTCAGATTTTTCCGCCTCACCTGCCTCTTTCTTCTTCTTGCGCTCGCGGCGCCTCGCCCGACGTTCCGCTGCCTCCTCTTCTGTCTCACCCTCACGTTTTTTCTTACTTTTCTTTTCCTGTTTAGTGTCAGCCTCCTCTTCCTCTTCGTTAAGACCCGTGGCGCGCTCCGCCTTCTTCTGGCGACGCTCCTTCTTGTCCATCCCCCGTTTAGCCTTCTTCGGGTTCGTCATATTATCATCTGGCGGGTTGTTCAGGATGTAGTTGCAAAGCTTGTGCGTCATGTCACACATCGAGGACATCCCGCACGCCTTGCACTCCTGCGTGATAAGGCCCTTCTTGGACACCACGAGATCTGTCTCTGGCTGCTTGCATTGTGAGCACAGCACGAACAACTCGATGAACTTGGTCACCAGCTCAGCCAGCACTTTCTGCTCAAACGCGCCATTCACAATGTACTTATCCTCCGGCTCATTGATCGTCGTCTGGGCGCCCAGTTCACAGCCGAAAAACTTGCACAAATAACCCGGGCGCCGCTTGAGGCACTTGGCGATCGTCGAACAGTTGACAATTCGCGTTTTGATACCGTTCCCGCGGCCTTCGACCTTGGGCTGGATGGGAGGCATCCTGTACCGGAAGAACTTGTCATCCTCCTGACCACCGATGTTGATACGCGCGCCCGACATTTCCGTATTCATGGTTGCGTTGGCTGGCTAGTACAACGTCTGGCACTTGTGTTTTCTCCACGCACACCGAGTGGAAGCTCCACTGGTCAGACTAAACCGAACCGGCCTATTGCACAGACACCGATTGTTGCTCGCAAATTCGTCGCGAGTAGAGCACAAACCGATTCCAAAAGGATGCAACTCGCGTAGCGCCAGCGCCGCTCGTGCGAGCCCACAGCAGCAGACTGAGAACGGAAAACGCAGACACCCGTCCACTCGCCTTCCCTGTCGCCTCTATCACAACGCCGCACTCTCTCCCTATCCCTCCAACCCTCTCCGCGACACTTACGCCCCTTACTTCAAACTGATCCTACTCCACGCCACCGTCACTCACTTAACATGATAGCCGCCCGCGTTTATTGTGCCTTGCCCTCCTCCAAACGCACCCGCCGTTCCCGCACATGCCACAACACAGCCCCTCCGCTTCACACAAACCATCACACTATCCCCGCCCACTCTATTCCCCCCCACGTATCGTTCCCCCTCCTTCCCCCCCCACCTCCTCCCCTTCACGCCGACTAGCTCCGCCCGTCTTTCCCTCTTACCCTCTCCCCCTTCCTTCCCTTTCTCTCTTAGTCTCTCCTTTCACTTTCTTCTCTTTAGCCCTTCTCATTCGCATTCTCATTTTCCACTTGATGATTTACCACCGCCGCACCACCACCATCGGAGGGAAACATCAACCTTCCTATCAAGACAGCACCTGTTCACTATCAAAATAACCTCCCACATATACATACACACACGCACCCCTGGTGGGGTTCCCGAGCATGCGCTGCTGGCTCTTACAAAGTACACCGAACCCAAAGAGTGTCATTGAACCACCACGTTTGACTATGCTCGATGGGCGACTACTGGCAAAGCGCGTCGTCCTGTGAGACAGATGGCATCGGCTTTGCGTGGTGTCGCGATACACGAGTTGCGCCAGATGGTGTAGCCTCCTTGCGCGCGCGCGCGCGCGGGATGCACATGTCGTTTCGCTGGCGAGTGTACCGGTGAACGAGAACGCCTGGAACAAAGGAAGGCTGGGGACAGTTTAATGAACAGGTCGTGCAACTGCGACAGCACGCACACATTCAATTGACGCAGCAGCGCTTATGTTACTGCGCCTGCAAAAAAGTCGACGCGCTGCTTTTTTTAGAAAAAGTTTGAATCTACACTGCACAGCACTTTTACTGCGGCTAGCGCTGCCGCGTGTGGCAATGCGGCATGCAGTATGTCGTCGACACAAAGGAAGGATGTCGTGATGGTCAATTCGCCAGTCTTGTCAGACCTGCCGAGGCCGCTCAACATGGCATACGCCGCGGCATCGTTGCACATTGAGAACGCATGGCTGCCAAGCGGCGCAGCTCCAAACGACGTTGACGCTGGCCCGCTACGCACATCTCGCCATTCTCGCGTTCATACATCTTGCAGATTCTCAAGGGCTTCTCCCGCCGACCCTAGAAATAACCCTTTAGGTACACTTGGGCTGTCTGTGGGGTTCAGTTACGACTGATGTACAGTTTTGTACAGTTGCTGAGGAAGGTTGGGGTTGGCTTGGGCCGGACGCATGTGCGGGATGTTGGGACGCACCGAGCAGACGCAAAGCGTTTGGGTGACTGCGCACAAGGCGGGAAGATGGAGTTTGCACGCGCGCGGCAAGAGCGGCGTCTGCTAATTGGCTTGGGCTGGGCTGGAATTTATCCGTGTAAAGATGCGTGGAGCGCATGTGCCCGATCTTTCTCCGCAGTCGCGCGCGGTCAAAGCTCGGCGGGTGCAAGGACCAAGGAGAACAAGTCGTCGATATGCGTGTGTTGTGCAGAGATGACTGGCAATTCCAACGGTAAGAGTCGCGCTGAGAAAAGTACGCGACGTGGACGGAGGGTCAAGGACATGTCGATGACAAAGAAGCAGCTGAAGAGAGAGAAACGACGGAACGAGATTCTGAATCTGCAGCCAAAACCAGAGTCTAAACTGCAGCAGCTGCTGGAAGAAAAGGCCCGCGCGCGCCCGGGCAAGCCATCGCCGCTTGTTCTTGGATTTAACCATGAAGATGAGGACTTTTATCGCGCGCTGTGGGAAGAAGAGGTGCAGTTCTGCGGCCCAGACGTGCCGGATCTTGCGGGCATCAAATGGGAGGACATCAAGGACAAGGCGCGTGACATTGGGCGTGAGCTTTTTAGTGATCCAAAGTTTGGGCTCACGGATGAGCAGTTTGCAGAATTACCCGAGCAGATGCAAGAATTGCTGCAGCCGGACAAGCTGACGGCTCGGTTCGACCTTGATACGGGCGAGTATGTGCCGACGGGCGTCAAGCCAGACTGGGAGAAAATCGACTCGATGCAGCGTTCCTGGGAGGGGGATGGATTCAGGCCTCTGCCACTTCCAGAAGCGAACAATGCGTGGCGCCTATCTATTCTCGGCACGAGCTCCGCTGTCCCAACGAAGGCAAGAAACGTTAGTGCGGCGGCGATCGGTTGCAAGCCTCTGGACCCGAGCCAAATCCCAACCGTGTTTCTTGTCGATGCAGGAGAGAACACGTATCGTCGGTTGCTGGACTTGAGATGGTTTCGGGCAGAGGGTTTCCACTGGTTGCGGTACATCTTTATCACCCACCTGCACGGCGACCATGTGTATGGGCTGCCAGGCGTGTTGGTTGAGGCCGGTTTCTACACTCAGAAGCGGCGGCGACAAGCTCTGCTGCACCCAGACGAGGAGCGAGAAGATCCGATTATTCATATTTTTGGGCCGTACGGCACGCGCGGGCTTCTACGCACCTCACTTTTCTTTCAAGCCGTGGTTGGCATTCGCTTCTGCGTGCACGAACTCGTGCCTAGGGACTCTGACTTTCCGCATTTAACAGAAGCCACGCGATGGCGGCCCGGTAGTGCAGATCTCTTGCCAGACGGCGTTTCGCCCGACGATTGGCATCCGAGCGACGACGGTGTGCCTCCACCACATCCAGAAGAAGTTCGTGGTGATGATATTCATGCATCTGAAGACGGCTTGTGGCACCTTGTTGACGATGAGCGCTCCGGAGTGAAAGTTACAGCCACGCCACTCACGCACCGCGTCATGTGCTACGGGTACGTGTTTGCGGAAAACGACCGCGTCCACGAGATTCGCGAACGAGAAAGTTTTGGCAGAGAAGCGCGGGATGCACAAGCCAAGCAAGCGGGTGGAAGTGCGTTGTTTGCGGACGCGATGGCCCGGTCAGGTGCTGTGGCATCAGTCTCAGAAGGACCCACTGCTGACTCTGTCACCCGTGGCGCGGACTTTGCAGACGTGTGTGACATCGACGTGGAAAAGGCGCGTGCTCTTGGTGTGAAGGGTCGACAGTTTGCCGTGCTACGCTCGGGACGGCCCGTGACAGTCAAGTCGACTGGCCAGACTGTGCTTCCAGAGCAGGTTGCCAAAGGATCGAGTGGATCTGACGGGCCGAGCCGTGTGACCAGTGGTGAAATTAAGTCTGATCGAACCGCGCCGTCGCGTCCGACCGACTTTCGTGTTGTGCCTGAGAGAGCGCGAAAGGTGGTTATGTTGGGGGACAACTGCGACGCGTCGTTGATTGTACCCGCCGCGCAGAACGCCGATATCTTGGTACACGAGGCCACGTTTGCAAATAAGCTCAGGGACAAGGCAGATATTTCGATGCACTCGACTGCGGGTATGGCGGGCCGGTTCGCGCAGCGAATCAATGCGCAAACGCTGGTGCTGACGCACTTTTCGAGCCGCTACCAGGCGCGATACGAAGGCAGCAGCGATATCCTTCAGGAAGGGGCGGACGAGTTTGAAGAGGTGGATGATGATAGCATCGACCCGGACAGCCTGGAGACGGACGAGGAATTTGAATTGTCCGACACTGCGGACGACAACACCTCTACTCCTTCCTCTTCCTCCTCCTTGCAAGACCCAGACGACGCAGACCCAGGCAATTTCAAATCGTCACGCTCGGAGGATATGTTCAGCGTGGACGCGCTGTGCGCAGAAGCGAGGGAGCAGTTTGACGGCAACGTTGTCGCGGCGTATGACTTTTGGTACAAGGACTTTCCAGCGTCGAGCGACACTGCCGCTAACCCGTGACATGAAGAGTTTCGATCGGTGCTGCGCAGCGCACCCACTCGGGCGAAACACGTGCCCTTATGCCGTGGCAAGTGCTGAGGACGAGCTCAAGCGGCAATCCGTCAGCACCACCACACGAGCAGGTCACCCCGCGCAAAGATGGGTTAGTTGGCATTCCGATTTTATAGTAAATTGGGGCGATTTTATAGGCATGGTGTGCTTGGAATGAAATGTGAAATTGCAAGCCTTCTTTCTTGAGCGGCAGTGGCGGTGGCGGCGATGGTGCGAGCGAGAGCGCGCGGTAAAGACACGAAGCGTGAGAAGAACGGGAGAGACGAGAGGAGAAGGATTTGTGTGGGTTGGGTGTTGGGTTGCTGGAGCTCGGCATCGGAAGCTCGGAAGGTAGGAGGTGGAGGAAATGGAGGATGAGTTCATGGAGAAGGTGCAGATGCAGAGTGACAATGGATTGAGCGAGGCGAGCGCGGTAGTGGCGGGAGAGACTGGAAGTACCAAGGAGAAGAAGGAAAAGAAGCCGAAGGAAAAGAAGGCGCCGGTCGCAGTGAACCAAGGTGCTAAAGGAAGCGATCTGCAGAAGCAGGGGAATCGAGATGGAATGGAGGTGAAGAAGCTGCAGGATTTTGCACTGTGGTACACACAATTGATGACCAAGGCGGAGCTGATCGAGTACTACGATGTGGCCGGCTGCTACATTCTGCGCCCGTGGGCGTGGTCCATGTGGGAGAGCGTCAAGGAGTGGTTTGACGGCGAGATCAAGAAGCTGGGCGTCGAAAATGCTTGCTTCCCGCTTTTTGTCTCGAGTTCGCGGCTCAGTGTCGAAAAGGACCACGTCGAGGGCTTCTCACCCGAAGTGGCATGGGTGACAAGGAGCGGTAACCACGATCTGGAAGAGCCCATCGCAATCCGGCCCACCTCGGAGACGATCATGTACCCTCAGTACGCGAAATGGATTCGCTCGCACCGAGACCTGCCGCTCAAGCTGAACCAGTGGACCAACGTGGTGAGATGGGAATTCAAGCACCCGACTCCGTTTATTCGCTCGCGCGAATTTTTCTGGCAGGAGGGGCACACCGCGTTTGCCACTCTGGAGGAGGCTGCTGCCGAGGTGCTTGTAATTTTGAGCCTTTACCAACAAATATACGAGTACCTGCTGGCGGTTCCTGTGATTCGCGGCTTCAAGTCGGAAGGAGAAAAGTTTGCCGGGGGACTGTACACAACCACGGTCGAGGCGTTTATTCCGCCGAATGGTCGCGCAGTGCAAGCCGCCACGAGCCACTGCTTGGGCCAGAACTTTGGCAAAATGTTTGACATTTCGTTCGACGACGGGTCGGGGAAGAAGCAGTATGTGTGGCAGAATTCTTGGGGCTGCACGACGCGATCGCTCGGCGTGATGTGCATGGTGCACGGTGACGACTCGGGCCTGGTGCTTCCGCCCCGTGTCGCGCCCATTCAAGTAATCATCATTCCCATCCTCGGCGGAAAGGTAGCGGAAACTGAGGCAAATATGGTGATGGCAAAGGTGGATGAGATTGTCAGTGCCCTGAAATTGGCGGGCATTCGTGTGAAAGTCGAGGATCGCAAGGACAAGAGCCCCGGATGGAAATTTAATCACTGGGAGCTGAAAGGTGTTCCGCTGAGAATAGAGATCGGGCCCCGCGACGTGCAGAACGAGCAGTTTGTTTGCGTGACGCGATTGAACAAGGAGAAGACGACTGTCGCGCTGGCCGATCTTGCGACTATGATTCCAGGCATGCTCGATGGCATACACAACGCCATGTTGCGGGGCGCGTTCGAGGAGTACCGGTCACGCATTACCGTCGGTCGCACATGGGCGGAGTTTGCGAGCGGTCTGGAGAAGGCGAACGTGATTCTGGTGCCGTGGTGCACGGACAGCGAATGCGAGGAGTCTGCGAAGAAGCGCTCCGGTGCGAAGGAGGCGTCGGTTTCGTCAAGTGAGAACTCTGCCGAATCGAGCAGTGACGCGCGCGCGCTGAGCGGCGCGGCCAAGACGCTCTGCATCCCACTCGAGGAGGAGCTCGAGCGTTTCGGATTGCCCACCTCGCTCGACCCGAGCGACAGCTGCTTTGCGTGCGCGCGGCCCGCGACCAAGTGGACGCTCTGGGGCCGCAGCTACTAGGCACGGCTGCGGCGAGAAGGGGCGGTTGATATTTTTGTTTGTTTAATCTGTCAATTAATATTAAACATCAGCTTAAACAACGATGTTATTCCCCCCCCCCCACCCCCCTGTTTTCTAAACCCTAGAATGAGATCTCAAGGCGCCAGCAGATCTCTCTGCGAGCGGGGAGCGGTGTGTGATTTCCCCGCGCTGGTTTGTTAGACGCGCGGTACACTGGATCCCAAGAAAGAGACCCATTTCGAAGGCCATCTGGCGGGGGGTGGTGCGCGAGCCGTACTGTTCCTGGATAAGAGCGGAAGCGAGCATGGATTAAAAGTGTTCCGGTCCGAGAGACGCCCTGGGTGTACACCCGGAGGTACGGCGTCTCGGAATTGTTTGAGGTACAGGGGCTTTTTCGCCCACGTGGTTTTTTACCCTGTACCTCTGGTTTGTGCATTGTTGTCTTTCGCCCCGAGGAGCCGGAGTCGCGTGTCCGAGGGAAGCAGGAGCCGCTTGGCGGCCGGCCAGCACCCATTGAGCCGCTTGCTGACGTGGCTGGCTGTGGCTTCGTTCTGTGGAACGAACGGAGGAAAGCCCAGCCTTTGGGAGAAATAATTTCTCCCTTCCGCGTCAAGGACAGCAAGGACGGCGGGGTATATAATGGGCGCGGGCCTGTGCGGTTCCCCGGATTTTCTTTAGAGCGGAAGAAGGAGAGGCAAGGGAGTAGGACACAGAGAATAAAAGAGGAGTTTGTTCTTTGGTGTCGGGTGCCTGGGCGTGGTCGTCGGAAGGCGTGGGGCCTTTTGCTGAGCCTGTGTAGCAGAGCCAGCAGCACATCGTGTCTGGGGGGTTTCGGTGCTCTTAGAGCACTGAAGGCAGACGGCGGCTTTGTCCGTTACGACACCCTGCCCCTGTCGAGACCGGTGCTGTCTGTGCCGACGCGAAAGGCAATAGTAGAGGCCCTATACGTTGGATTTTCCACGCCCCGGGTATTCGTCGTCTGTGTTGTGTGCGTCGTGTTGCTGGGGTTCGGTCATCTGAGAAGGGTTGTGTCATCCGGGCTCGTGCGCTTGTCATCATCAAGCGTGCGAGAATTTAAAGTGGTATCATCGCATCGGCGAAGATGGATTCTGAGGGAATGGACGTGCAGGGCCTGCAGGGCGGCGCGTCGTGGATTGAAGCTTTCAACCAGCTTCATGCTCGTATCGGAGGACAAGAAATGATGATTGTGCAGCTGCAGGAGGGAAATCGCCTCTTGCAGGAGATGCTGCAGAATGTGATGCATCAGGCATCTGTGTCAGCTGGTCCCGGCGAAACGGAAAGGACCGTTGCATCGCTGATTGGACGCAGCTTGAGAAAATACGACGGACAGCGCGACAAACTCGTTGTGAACGAGTGGTTGTCGAGGATGAAGCAAGACTTGGACATGTGCATGCCAGCTGGAGCGCTGGAGTCGCAGAAGGTGATCGTAGCGTCGCGCTTCTTTGAGAAGGATGCCGCGCTGTTGTGGGCAGCTCGCCCTGAGGAACAGAGGATGGCATTGGCCGAGTCCGGTTGGAATGCGTTCGCGAGCTTCGTGCGGACGGCATTTGAGCCGCCGCAGGCATACCTGACTGCTCGAACGAACTTGTATCAGCTGAAGCAGGGCAAGATGACTGTTGCTGAGTTTGAGCAGCGCCTGAGGATGGTGGCTCTGTCCGTGGATAGTGTGACAGATGCCGAGCTCAACACCATCTTCACTCTCGGCCTGAAGGAGAAGCTTCGCCTTGAGGTGGCGCGTCAGGACACGAAGACGCTGGAAGAGTCGCTGAGGGCGGCGTTGGCTGCGGAGCAGGTTGGTAGGTTTGGAGGAGACATGAGGGAGGCTTTTCATGGCGCCTCGAGTCCAAACTACCGGAACAGCTCGTCGTATGCCGGGACGGCGCCAATGGATTTGGGCGTCGTGGAGAAACGCCAGCCGGAGAAGCGCAAGCATGCGGACATGGGCAAAGTCAGATGCTACCATTGCGGGCAGCGCGGCCACATCAAACCCAATTGCCCAAAGCGGAATGGGCACTTGGCGGGAGGCCCGGAAAACTAAAACCTCGAGGGAGAAGTTGGGAGGTGCACTCGAGGGGAACGGAACCTCCCGGGATGGGCTTTGTAGGTGAGGTCTGGCGCGCTGATGCGGCGTCGAGGTTGCTCTACAAGCGTGGAACTTTAGATGGCGAGTCTGTCCAATTTCTGGTGGACAGCGGAGCATCGCACAATTTTCTTGGATCTCGCTTTGTCGGCAGATTTGAAGGGCGCGAGAACGGAATGGTCAAGCTTGCGGGTGGGCAAAGTGTCTTAGTGCATGGCCCGGTGTTGCAGCATGTTGATCTTGGGTTCTGGAAAGGGCCGGTCAAGTTTTATGTCGGACCTCTGCAAATGGATGCAATTCTCGGGTGGGACTGGCTGAGTCGCGTGAACCCGAGGATTGATTGGCAGAGGGGTTCGATGGACTTGGGACTTGAAAATGTGGAAGATTGTGCGATGGTGAATGTCGTGGACGCTCTTTCCGAGTCAAGCGGAAATCAAGCGTACGATGGAGAAGAGGAGAGTGCCAGTGAAGGGGTCGAAGGAAAGATGGCCGGGATGGAACATGCGTTGACTCACATGCCGATGCGGGATGATTGTGAGACGTGTGTTGTGGCCAAGATCAAGAGCCAACCAGCAAGAAGGCTGGAGAAGGACTTGTCCACTTTGTCGCTCAATGACGAAGTTGGGATCGACCTGGTGGAGCCCGGACGTAACGTGGAAGCCATCGATGGGGCGAAGTACATACTGACGCACATCGATAGAGCGACGAGGTGGGCCACACTGGCAGGATTGAGAGCCAAAACGCATACGGCGGTTGCTGAAGCTTGGACAAGCGTGCAAGCCGGGCGAGGATGGCCAAAGGTACTGAGGACAGATGATGGAAACGAGTTCAGGGGAAATGTGAGCAATTTGGTACGGGAGAATCTCGTGAAGCATGAGATTGGCGTCCCACATAGACCAAATAGCCACGCTGAACAGGAACGTTTCCATCATACTTTGAATCAGGGGGTACGAGCAAATCTCCTGCAGTCTGGGCTGGGAAAGCGGTGGTTTTTGCATGCCGCTCAGCATTTCGTCTTCATGTTCAATCGGCTGCACCCAGACAAGAGGTCTGGGAAGTCTCCGTATGAAATGAGGTACGGTGAGAGATGGAAGCGGGGGAAGGTAGCAGTACCATTTGGATGCAAGGTGGTGTTCAAGAATGATCAACCTGAGAACAAGTATGCACCCAGAGGAAAGATTGGAGTCCTTGTTGGAGTTGCGGAGCATCCGCTGGCAATCTGGGTCCTTCCTCAGGAGGAGTGGACGAGTGCGGCACCGAGGCTGACTCGCACTCAGGACTTCAAGGCGTTCCCTGAAGTGTTTCCAATGCGGACTTTGGAAACAAGGGATGACGAGGAGGTCTCGGCACGTGAGGGTGAAATCGACTTTCACTCTAGGCAGGAAGAACCGGATAGTCAAGAGACTATGGTGTTGCCTACGAATACGGCCGAGGCGCGTGAATCCGGGAACTTGGAGGAGGATGTTCCCCTACCTGTTGGAAGAAGGGGGAAACGAAAACCCAGGGTATCTTGGAGCCGGGAAGAGGATCAGGCCATCATGGATGGCTTACGGCTCTTTGGCTGGGGGAAGTGGGAAAGAACTCTGCAAGAATACAAGGCAGTGTTCCGCGATTCAAGAAACGGAAAGGATGTGCGAGCCCGGGCTCATAATATGGGCCTCTCGGAGGAAAATTGGAGGCAACGCGCAGGAGTTGCTCCAGAAACACCGCAATTGAACTTGACAACTTTGTTGCAGACGAGCCAAGCTCTGGCTTCTTCGGCTGGAAGAGAAGCCATGCAAAAAGAAGTGGACTTGATGATCCGATTCAAGGTATGGGATGAGCAACCTATTTCAAGGGAAGAAGCTCTCAAGGTCCCAGGCGCACGATTTGTGCGGACACACTTTATATTCGGATTGAAGTTCGCTGAGCTTCCGGAGGAGTTTCGCAAGGTCAAGTGTCGGCTTGTTGCTGGTGGAAATAGGATTTGGGATGCCTCAGGGAAGGTCACTCAGGATGTGTTTGACTATGAGGTGCCCGCGGGCCTGTCTGCAATCAGAATGTTGATAGCTTTGGCCGCGATCCTGGGATTGAAAATCGTGTCGTTCGATGTGACGTCGGCGTACTTACACGCTGACTTATCAGGACCACCGACGTTTGCCATGTTGCCCCGTCACGTTCCAGGAGGAGGTGATGGACTTGTCGTTCGCTTGAGAAGGGCGCTTTATGGCTTGCCAAGAAGCGGGTCTGACTTTTCCCAGGATGCCCGCAGAAGACTTCAAAAGTTCGGGTGGGACTTGATTCACGGTGAGAAGAACGTATACGTGAAAAAGATGGCGGGAAGTGCATCTGTTGCACTCTTGGCCTTGTATGTCGATGATGGCCTGCTCGCGTGTGCCGAGAAGGATCGGGGTGAGATATTTCGAGAGTTGAGGTCAGAGTTCCTCATTGAGAAGGAGCCAGAAGTCCTCTCGGAAGGTACCCCGTTGAGGTTCCTAGGTCTCACGATCTCGGAGTCGGCGGCACGGCTTTCGTTGGATCATGATCACTACCAAGCTTTGGTGGTGAAGGAATTCGAAGAAGAACTTGGGCAGGTGCTGCGAGCGGTGAAATCACCAGGTGAGAAGATGAATGCTGACGCTGTATTGGATGTTCAAGTCGAACATGGACATCTGAAAATACGCGAGCATGTTGGGCGGCTGCTGTGGTTGGCCAGGACGGTCAGACCGGATATCTCGTACGCAGTTGGAGTGGTGGCTCGGTACGTGGATAGCTGGAACGTCGCAGCTGAGAGACTCCTGGTTCGCGTCATGCAATACTTGAAGGTTCCTCGTGAACCACTTGAGTATTTGCGGATGACGTCATTGAAGGTCGGTGACGTAAGCGTCTTGGGCTATGCTGATGCCGACTTCGCTGGATGTCCGGAAACGCGCAAGTCGACGTCTGGACGAGTGACGTACTTGGTCGCGGGTGGAAACAAGTATCTGGTCGACTGGAGCTCCAGAAGGCAACGCTTTGTGAGCTCTTCGACCTCTGAGTCTGAGATGGCCGCTCTGGAAGAAGCGGTGCAGTTGTCTCTGTTTCCGGCATTGTCGTTTCTTCGAAGCGTGCAGGAGGGTGATTATGCGTTGACCCTGCTTTGTGATAGTCAAGTTGTTCTCCGTGCGGTCAAGATGGGCTACTCGCCAAAGTTGCATCACATGGCAGTGACCAGAGCCACGGACTTGGCGTGGATACACCAAGTTTGCGAGAAGCAAAAGCTGGTGAGATTGGAATATGTGAGGACGGGGGAAAACGTGTCCGACTTGATGACAAAACCTTTGTTTCCGGAAGGTCATATCAGGTGTTGGACTATGTTACGCGTCCCTCAGATCGGAAGGAGGAGCATGGATTAAAAGTGTTCCGGTCCGAGAGACGCCCTGGGTGTACACCCGGAGGTACGGCGTCTCGGAATTGTTTGAGGTACAGGGGCTTTTTCGCCCACGTGGTTTTTTACCCTGTACCTCTGGTTTGTGCATTGTTGTCTTTCGCCCCGAGGAGCCGGAGTCGCGTGTCCGAGGGAAGCAGGAGCCGCTTGGCGGCCGGCCAGCACCCATTGAGCCGCTTGCTGACGTGGCTGGCTGTGGCTTCGTTCTGTGGAACGAACGGAGGAAAGCCCAGCCTTTGGGAGAAATAATTTCTCCCTTCCGCGTCAAGGACAGCAAGGACGGCGGGGTATATAATGGGCGCGGGCCTGTGCGGTTCCCCGGATTTTCTTTAGAGCGGAAGAAGGAGAGGCAAGGGAGTAGGACACAGAGAATAAAAGGAAGAGTTGTTCTTTGGTGTCGGGTGCCTGGGCGTGGTCGTCGGAAGGCGTGGGGCCTTTTGCTGAGCCTGTGTAGCAGAGCCAGCAGCACATCGTGTCTGGGGGGTTTCGGTGCTCTTAGAGCACTGAAGGCAGACGGCGGCTTTGTCCGTTACGACACCCTGCCCCTGTCGAGACCGGTGCTGTCTGTGCCGACGCGAAAGGCAATAGTAGAGGCCCTATACGTTGGATTTTCCACGCCCCGGGTATTCGTCGTCTGTGTTGTGTGCGTCGTGTTGCTGGGGTTCGGTCATCTGAGAAGGGTTGTGTCATCCGGGCTCGTGCGCTTGTCATCATCAAGCGTGCGAGAATTTAAAGGCGAGGTGTAGCTGAACTGGAGCGGACGAAAGCGGAGAAGGAGGAGCATCGAGGGCAGGAACTGGCCGGCGCACGTGAGGAAGGGGACATAGAGTTGGGTGAGTTTAGCGTGGGTCGAACCTTGAAATCATCATGTACGGATTCGTGAGCGGATCGCCGATCTCGGCGCGTGTGAACCAGAACAACCGACTGGCCGTGGCGTCGAAGCGCGCCGCAGTGGCCGTGCCCGCGGGCTCGCGCAAGGTGGCCATGAACTTCGATCTGGGCGCCACGTCGAACAACATGGTGCTGCTTGCGGAAGGCGGCGGTATGTCCGTCTCCTTTCCTGCGTACCTGGCCGTGCTCTTGGGCACCTTCGTTCCCGTTGCCTTCCTCGTCATCCTCTACATCCAGTCGGAAGCCCGCAAAGCCGGGGCTAGCAGCAAGAGCGACGAGTAGGCGCGCCTGGGCACTTGTTTGCTCCAGTCCCCGCAAGCCACTACGCTCGACTTTCGTGCCGCTGATGGGAGCGGCGTGTTACGCTGCGCGGAAGCGTCGGCCACCTGCCGTCAGGCGTGGCAAGTGCTAGTTAGACAGCGCAGGCATTTTAGTAATAAAGCGGCGATCTCAAAGCCCTCTCGTTCAGCCTCACTGGAGCCATTCTCTGCATGGACGAGCAGGCCGGGAGGACTTCCACGCCGTGGACCGACCGTATCTGCTCCTTCGGGAAAAGGGCAAGTTGAAACTCAAGATTTTCCGCACCCGTAAACTTCTTCGTCGGAAGAAAGCACGTACATAATTTTTAACGCTCAATCGCCACACCTCTGTGCCTGGATGATAGAACACTCCTTCCCTCCAGCCACCAGCACCAAGACCTACCGCGTCTATCCAGCAGCAGCGGAGGCGAAGATAACACTCCAAAAATTTCGCGCCAGCTAAGTTCTTCTTGAATGCAGCAGCCTCCCAACGCACACGGAATCCTTGCCTCTACAACCCACTGTCTAGCTTCCCTTCGGACAGCCTCAGCTCAATCCCGCCATCCGTGTTGCCTCAACACCCATCAAGGCGGCGTGCGCATGAGCGTGTGAGCATGTGCAGGGCAACGCCATTAAACCTTCCCATCGGAACCGTACTTTTCAGCGAACATGTGACTTGTTCTGTTGTGGGGTAGAATACATCAACCGTATCGCGCTCCACACCGCACGATCATCATCTTCTGCACGCAGGCAAGCAAGCAACCAACGCGCGACTTAATCTCTCGTTGTTCGCTTTTTCTTGCGCTCGGCCTTTGTTCACTCTATCTGAAGCAGTTCAGTCTGAACGAGATCAACGCATGAACGAACGGTTTCGGTCAGATAAACTCATAAACTCCGCTAAACTCAGTCAGATCTCGGATGGAAAAGGAGGGAAGGAAAAAAAAAAGGTGGCGAGGTGGGACGCACGAAAATGAATGAATTTAAGCGTAGTGCATATGTCTGCGTTGCTTTTTCGGCGGTGGCTCAACGCTTGGCCCCGTCTATTGATGGCAGGAGATTGTCGTTCGCAGTGAGTATGTTCGACATTTGTGGGGTGCCTACGTAGAAAGTGAGTAAGCCAGCTTGGCAACGTGCAACTTGCGGCAGGTGCGGAGAATGAGCACACCAAAGGCATTCGCGAGACAGAAAATAGTTGAATGGCCGAACGGCAAAGCGGCGGCTAGATAGTGAGCGATGGTATCCGCCGCACCACTGGGAAAATGATGAAGCGGCGTGCCTGCCAAACAGCCGGCGGGACACCTTGCGTGCTTGTTTGTGTGCCTGCCAGCAGGCGGAGAAACATGAGTTTCAAGATGGAATGAGAGACGCGTTGGGAAAGCAAAATGAAAGAGCATCGCGAACATGTAAGCCTGGTGTCGGACTCGTGATGCTGCTTGAACTTGAATCCATACTATGGTGCAACCGGACATGGTGATCGCGACATCCGAACTGGCTATATAAGACTAGTGGAGCCCGAGGGTGGGGAGTATCGGTGTGGCTTCCGGCAATGAGCCTGCCAGAGCTGAGACTTTGCTACATACGCGTCTTCTCGAATGCAAGAGCAGGGAGTTGATCGCACAGATAATAGGCACAAGAACGCCGGGATGATTTTCGCAAGAGCCGAGAGTACAGAAACCAAAC
Organism: Porphyridium purpureum; assembly: GCA_008690995.1. Taxonomy (NCBI): domain Eukaryota; phylum Rhodophyta; class Bangiophyceae; order Porphyridiales; family Porphyridiaceae; genus Porphyridium; species Porphyridium purpureum. The sequence goes on along the minus strand of VRMN01000003.1, from coordinate 1,972,816 downwards.
AGGGGACGACATTATTCTACCCCACGTCGCAAACGTCGGGATGGACGCTGATCCGAGCTACGACAGAGCGGCAGTACGCACAGACTGAAGAAGAAGAAGGTTGCGAACACTTCTGTGTGCGGTCAAGAACATTTGGACCCAGTACCAGTGGCACGCGGGATACCAGCTTATCCCACGGTCCAGACAGCCACCGGGTGTACGGGTCGCGCTTGGCCACAGTAGATACTGGCATCCAAAGGCAATCGAGCGCACCGGTAGTGAGCCTGAGGGAGCTTTTCGCGCCGCGCGTCGTCAGATGCCGAGATTTCAAAAGCAGCGGCCTTGAGCCGATACCCGAAGAGTAAGTCTATTGTAAAAATTATTCGGAGAAAAAACAAGTCGTCCTGCAAAGGACCTTGCGTTGCCCAGAACCTACTCTACTGAGGTTACGTTGTGGCAGGTTTTCAAACTTCAAGGCATTGCTGGGACGATGCTTGAATCCCGAAAAGGCTGAAGGCTTTCTCGCAGGCCTGATTTCGTCACCTGTTCAAGTGCTCGTGCATACTGGATGGCGAGTTGTCCTTTCAGTGCACTTGCCGAGCGCCACATGGCGTCGTGCATCACGCTCAGCACGATCCAGCGTCAGAAACCGTGCGCGCGGACGGTCCTTTTCCAGGGCTTTGCAACTGACCCTGAGACCACTCGGCTCGCGCTATGCATCAAGACAAGCAAACACAGCCGCAAGGTGCAAGAGCGCGACAGCGACGCGGTCGAGATCGTGTCCTGGAATGAATCAACCATGGTTCAAATGCGCTTCGCCGGCGATATTAAGTACGTGGATGACACGACGGACGCTGGGTGGTTGGCATTGACGCGACAACGCGTCTGGAGCTCGCTCGGACGCGGCGGCGCACAGAGTCAGTTCTTCTATGCGGGAGGACTGGCGCGCAGCAGTCGTGGGGCAGAATTTGCTGCACAGGAAGCTGCGTATCAAGCTGCAAACGGCGCCATTCCAGAGTCCTTTGTTGTGGGCGTCTTGTGTCCGTCCAGCGTTGATTTCTTGGATCTTTCGACATGTGAACGGATGGCTTGGAAGCTGGAGAATCAAGGCTCGTGGGCCGCTGTGAGCGGCGTTGCGCCGCCAGTAGTGAGCATACCGCCAGAGGGAAACTTGGAATCGACTTTTAGGAACAATTCTTCTTCACGCCAAACCAAAGAACCTTGAGGCGATGGTGGCTGAGAACCATGTCATTCTTGCAGACGGCTAAAGAAAGTATTCTACAGAAGGATGCTTCGACGGTGTGCTTCGCTCATCCTGCGGGGCGTCCTGGAAAACTTGGAAGTTTCGGTTGAGATTCTCATCCAAATGCAGAATCGCAGCCACGTTACCACACCGGTAGCAGTAGTTCGGGGCGCTCCACACCGTGACCACCGTGTTGTCGAACATGAGCTTGTAGCCTTCCATGACGAGCTGATGTGCGCGCGCGATAAGTTCGAGCTGATTGGCGTGATTAAACTGCTTCACGACGCTTGCACCAAACAAATATCCGGCTCCGCGCGGGGACAGGGCCCATCCTTCGATGTCCTCCGGGTCGCTCCACATCAAGTCGCACATGGCGCCGTCGTGCGGCACTTCTTGCTTGCGATCAATGGCTCGTATCTGGTCAATATCAGTGATGCTGGGCGACAAACCACCGTGCAGGCAAAACACGCGGCCATTGATCAGCGCACCAAGTGATAAATAGTCAAACACTTCTGTACAATATCTCCATACGTTGGCCGTCCCATACTTGCGGAGGCACTCGTCATAAAATCCGTACACCTGCGTGATTTGACGACTTTCATGGTTGCCGCGAATCAAGCTCACGCGGTCAGGCCAACGTACTTTGAGCACAAGAAGCAGCAAAAACGATTCGACCGAAAAGTAGCCACGATCGACAAAGTCACCCAAGAATAAGTATTTTGTGTCGGGCACGTCGCCGCCGACGCGAAACAGCTCCATGAGGTCATAGAACTGACCATGAATATCACCCGCAATCGTGACCGGGCCGTTGATGATTTGAACGTTCGCTTCCTCGATCAAAATTTCGCGTGCCTTTGCGCACAGCAAACGCACTTCGAGCTCTGTCAAGTGCTCGCAGTTCTTTAGCTTTTCTAACCACCGCTCCAAATCCGCCGCGCCCGCCATTGCTCCCCTATCGCTCGCACACACCCACAGACCGAATCCTCCTTCAAAACCCAAACCCGCCCACCAGCAGCAAGACCACCCCACACCGCGCCGATAATCCCGCACACACACACGCACTGGCAGCGGAACCCTCGAGACGCGTACGGGCTTGCCTTCCAACGGCCTTCTTGCCCTGCCAGCACGCAACCCAGCCTCACCGCGTCGTTGCGTCCTGACCGTGACTCTCGCTCTTCGTCCTTCCCTCTTCCGCAATCCACACACAAACGGTTCATACGGTTCATACGGTTAATTCGGTTTGTACGGCTAGTGTGATCGGTTTGGGACGGTACAGCGGAGCACACATTCTGCACGCGCGAGAAGTCCATGTCGGCACGATGTCACGGCTCCGGATTGCGATGGTATGTGCGTTGCGAAATGGTTCAGAAGAGGTTGAGCGACTGGGACTGCGCTGCTCTGTAGACCAGAACTACTGCGCGCAGCTTTGCTTTTTACACCCGCGCAAAAGGTCTGAGTGGCTGCGTGCGAAGAAGAGACGGCGCACTGTTGCGGCCCGCAAAATGAACTGACCGAACCCGCGGGTTGAAGTACTTTGTAAAGGTTAGACATGGGGTGGCGGACTGATGAGTGAATGACATCACACAGGGGAGTGTGTGTGAATGTGTGTGCGTGTGCTTGCTTTCGGTTGGCACGGGTGAATGAGAGCAGCCTTGAGATGGAAACAGTGCAGCGATTTTATGTCGTCGTTGGGAGGCGGCTTGCATGGCGCGCAAACAGCCAGCTGAATGTTTACCTGGTGGCATTTTGCAAGGTCTTGTACGGAATGGGCCTCGTGCCGTGCCTGTACTCGCACGAGTCGCCGGTGGTTTGCGAAATGGCCAGAGAGTATGTGTTCACGGCCGACTCGGACCGTGTGAATCGAGCGCGCATTTACATTCTCGAGCATCCGGCATTTAAGGATGTCTTGACGAGCATTTTACAGCATGCACACACCTTCCATGAGTACGTGGTTCCAGAATCCGGCGTGCAGCGACTTGATTTACCTCTGATGGCCTCTGCAGTCGACACAGACTTGCGCGAGCGTGTTGACGACTTTCTGCAGCACTGGAGCAGTGGGAGCGACCCGAATCGTGCCGTGGTAGGCGACTGCTTGAGATTCATTCAAGGTCAGCTTGAGATTCTTGTGGACTCTTTACAGCACGACAGCGTCTCGTCCGAAACTCAGGAGGGAGACGCAGAGCCTGGCGGTCACAATAATCAATGAAACAACCGACAGCATGACAAACTCATACCTCTAAAGCTTCGCGGTGAGAGCTTCGATTTCAATATTGATATCTACTCCACAAGCAAAAGAGCGCGAAACACAAAAGGATGACTCGTTTATCCTCGACACTAAGAGACGGTCCCGATAACTTCGCACACTTGTCACTTGTGTGTTTTCCGCTCAGCGCTGTCGAAGGACCGACCGCAGCACTAATGCTGTTCCATGATGAGTGAATCGTAAGGTATTTCGACTGCCTTAGTTCGAATGAAACTCTTGTCGAAGCCAACAGTCCCGACACGTGCACGCTCGACCAGATAGGATCGCAGTCCTAGGGATGAAACCAACATGCGCTTATAGAACGCGTACAGGGCCGGAAATGTCCTGCTAAGAAACGTCGTTTCGAGCAGTATGATTTGATCGAGCAGATAAAACATGTGGAAATCGCCAATGAGAGGCTTATCCGCTGAGAAGAATCCCGTGGGCGATGATTGAATGATTCTCTCCAACTTTGGAAACTGCGCGTTAATCTTTTCAAAGACTGCGCTCTTTTCAGTTTCAAACGTATTGCCTGAGTACACATTCACCACGGTATTGATCTGCATCAGGTGCTGAGCAACGTCAAAAATGCCGTCTGTGTGTGCTGCGACCAAGGGCTGCGTAGCAATAGGATACAAGCCTGTTTGCGAACCAATATACCTTGCGATAGCACCGCTTTCAAATAGCGTGATGACTTGTGCCCCTCCACCAGCCCCACTGCTAGGTGACTCTTCGTGAGCGTCGCTGTTCAAAATGAGAATCGGAAACTTTTCCATGGGAGCACCCAGCTTGGCCTGCGCAATGCCTTCACTGTCTGTCAGCACCGTGTCCTTGAACGGCATTCCCACGTGCCTCAACACCATGCGAATCGTCTCTGCGCGTGCGCGCACTCCAATATACACCAGCTCCATTGTATCACGGCTGAACGTCGCTCTTCTTCGATTCTCTCTCGCTCTCTTTAGCACTCTCAGGATCCACCTTGAGCTCGTGTCTCTTGATCTCTTTGTCTCTGCGTCTCCTTATCGCATTAGTTCTTCCGTCGTCCACGCCGTCAGGCCTCTTTGTGTACACGCCGCGCGCACTTCTGTGATTGTTCAACGAGCCGTTCTCGGCGTGCGGCTTTCTGCAAACCGGAGCGCGGCGCCAGTGTGGCCTGTATATTCTCAACTACCTGCGCGGTCGCCGAGTTTCTTTCTCTCCTCGAACCCACCTCTGACAAGGAGCCGAATCGCATGTGGTCTTGTTATAGTACAGTAAACTGTACCTTATCATTTGATCTATTCATCTCCGAGATTGTAAGGGGTGGAAAGTGGGAGCGGCAGAGGGACAGCAGAGGGTGCGGGAGGACGAGAAGGACAAGACGGCGCAAAGGTACGGAGGACGTTGTGCGGCCATGTTTTTCGTGAGCGCTCCGTCGGCCGTGCCGTCAGCGATAGATGCGCGCCACGGAGCGGTGGCGCTGCGAGTGTGTGCTCATCGCGCGCACAGAGCTGGCGATTGCGCCGAGAATCGAGATGCGCAACGCGTTTCACGCGTGGAGACGGTAAGTGATCGTGGAGGGCGTGGTGAAGGCCGGGATAGTCGTAGAGATAGTGCGAGTCGGAGGCAGTTTTTGGAGCGCGCGGCGCTTGTCGTGTTGGGTTCCGCGGTGATAGGCGGGAAAGGCAGTGTGGCACGCGCGGACGAGTCGTTCGCGACACCATTTACGCCCCAGACCCAGCCAGGCGCGCGGGGAACCATTGGCGGGCTCGGAAACCTTGGCCTTAAAAGTCCTGCAGTCACCGGCGTGTATCGATCATTTCGCGTGGACGCCAAGGGTGCCGAGCTTGAGCCAGGCACCTTGCTCGACGAGCTGCTGGGCTCAGACAATTCGCCCGTGCTCGTCTCCTTCAACTTTCCGCCTTCGTGGCGCCTCAGTGTCCGAGGAGGTTACTGTGCTAGCTTGGATAACTGCTCGCAGGGCGGCATCGACGCGCGTACGCTGAACGGTGCTGAAAGTGCCTTTGTCAATGTCGCGACGCCTGGCGTCGATTTGCAGGGACGCGCGCTCGCAGAAATACCGAAAGAATTTCTTCAGAATTTTGTATTCAGCAAGCGCGGCAAATATGGCGTTTATGGAGCACCAGAGGACGTGAAGGTTATGAGTGACAAAATGCTTGGCGACAGCCGGCGACGCATCGAATTCCGCTTTGTTTCTTTCACACCAAATATGCGCACCCTTGCGAAGCGATGCTACGTCACAGTGGTGCAGTGCGGAAAGGATTTGTTCATGCTTGTGACCGCAACAAACGAGACGCGTTGGAAGGGGTATTCTGCTCAGTTACTGGAGATCGGGGACAGCTTTAACGCCGTACCAGCGCCGAAAAATACTCGCACCATGAGCAGGAGAAAGTCTGACATGCGCGGGCTCGAGGAGAAGGGTGACTTTGTCTTCCCAGAAGAAGGGTACAACGAAGAGCTTTCCCAATAGCATCGTCGCGTGCTGTCATGCGGGAAGAAGCATACGGATTCTAGTCATCAGAATTTCTCACATTTCAATGAATCACGTGTCCCCTGCCGGTCACATTCGACCCGCCGCGTGCGCGTGTGAGTCGCGTCAGGTAAGAAAGCTCCAACTACAGCCTGCCGTAAGAATAGCTGAGTTGACTGATTCAGCGTGGCGCAAAGCGCTCGCTTTTTGCCTTGCTCTCACTATTCCGCAGACAGACGCTCTTTTTCCTCTTGTGACATAAAAACCTTGGGCGTAACAAAGATTAAGAACGAGGCTCGCTAAACGCTCCGAAACGAAAACGGCGCCACGCGACCGTAAATCTTACACAAATAATATTTGGATCGTGCATCCAGCGGCTCATGTAGCTTGTGCCAGTTTCATTCAAAGACACGTCTGAATGCCTTACTTCGTGAGCGCCGCGCCGAATACCGTGCCAACGTCCATGACTTGGTCGGTCGTGTCCGATGCGGTTTTGACGGAAGGTGTTTCGCCTGCTGCCTTGAGCAAACGCACCATGAGATTGATTGCGTCTGCTTGCTCGTCCAGGTAAGCAGCCAAGCGTCTGTTCTCGGCGCGGATGGCGTCCAGCGCGCGTCGCTTCTTGTTCTCTGCTTTCTCGCACGCGGCGACGACCGCGTCGCGCTCCTTTTTATCATCCGCGTCTGTAGTTTGCTCCGCAATCTGTCTTTCGATCTGTTGCGCTTCTGCGCGCACTTTCTCCGTCTTCTCCTGCAACGCCCGGATCTGGTCCTTCTTATGCTCCACCCCGGTCATGAACGAGTTCTGCGCGGCCATCTGCGTCTTCAAGCTCTGCAGCTTTATTGTTGCGTCATACTTTGCCGCCTCTGCCTTCGCCAGTTTTTTCTTGGCCGCGGCCATTTCCTCCGGCGTGAATTCGTCTTCGACGACGCGGCCCGACTTGCTTCGCTGAAACATCCTGCGTACACACCAGCAGCTCACCCAAACCCCGGAAGCGCTGTGCAACTCTGCCCTTCTTCCCCACTTTCCGCGCAACACACAAGCCAGCAAATGGGAGCAGTCCGTTCCCCCTCGTTCCTCACGCTCCCGTTGCTCTCACGACAGACCACACAGACACACACACTTGCGCCTTCCAAGCAACTGGCATGCCGTCACAGTCCCTCACCTCCGCTCCTTCCGCTTCATCGCCTCACCTGCTTCTCCAACTGAGGTACACTTCCACCCTGTTTCATGCACCAAAATCATGAAATCGTGTCGTTTACTATAAATATTCAAGTGTACCTGGTGGGATTTTGAGGTACTGTTGACATGCATCAATAGAGGCCAATCGGCTCGCGGTCTGACCGGTTAAGCCGGTTGCATGTAACCGATAAGACGCTTCGCTGAGACGAGCAACTGGTATTGGCGGCGATGGGCAGTCGTATTGTGGCAAGACACTGAAGACTCGGTGTGTTGGTATTCATCATGCCACGCGTGACGCTGAACGTATAGCGTGGTCTTTACGCAATTCGTGGATCGGGACTCAGCACCATTTGGAAGTGAGATGTATGTTTTCATTGATGTCATAGGCTGGTTCTTGCGGTTCCAGCGTGACATCGCGGCACCGCGAGAATTCCGAACCGCCAGAAATGTTTGTCCGGGTTGTATACGAACCCTGATAATCAACCAGCACCAAATGGCAAGTGGTCTGTACACAATCATGCAGTATTGTCGCCACTCAGTGTTGAAGTCTGGTCTGAGAATAAGATGGGGATGAGGAAACGCTTGAACGTGCGCGAGCGAAACTAGTTTACGCTCGGTTGAATAGATTGACAGAGGGCAAAAGGCGCTCCTCATCAGACCACGATGGTGCCCATGACCAGACAGTCGTCGGCCCGTTGGTTGCCTCGTACGCTTCCGGAAAACCTCGCACAGCCCGCAATCCGAAGCAACTGCGAAACACAACGGATAACCCTATACTGCACTGTACTCTCAGAGGTACAGTTGAAGAAAAAATATTAAATAATGTTTGGGCGGTTGTTAAAAAAAGGGTTGGGCGCGAGGGCGAAACGCACAGAGCCGAGGCGGAAAGGGAGACGAAGAGAGGTTGGAGAGAGGAGAAAGGAGGACTAGGACCATGCCGTATTATGAGTGGGTGGTGCTGGCGGACGCTGGGCTGGCGCGCAGGGAGCTTGCGGGATTTGTGCGCGAGATGAGCATGAGGGTGATGGAGGCTGGCGGAGTGGTGACGCAGTTGGGTCATCTCGCGTCCGAGCGAGGGCACGGGCCCAGAAAGTTGGCATACACGATCACGCAGAATCAGGTGAAGCACAAGTTCGCATACTACCTGCAGCTCGGCGTGTTTCTGAACCCCCGGCGGAATATGGACGTGGGCCGCGCCTTGCGCACAGATAAGCGCGTGCTGCGCTGCATGACTCTTCGCAAACCGTATGAAATGGCCGCGCGGCCGCTGCCGGACGGCACCGAGGAGTTGCAGCCTGCCAGCCTCAATCCGGACACTTTGAACTATGAGCGCGACGCCTTTGTTATGCAGTATGCACAGGCACACCCAGATGGCTCCAAGTTCGACGCTTGGGAGGCTGCCATGCAAGAGCACAGCGAACGCATGCGCGCGCTTGAAAAGGGAGTCGCGTCGGTCGCCATGCCGTCATTCTTCTCGCGAGAAGTCCGCAAGGGCAGCTTGGGTGGCAAGGAGATCCTGGACGCGCTCGAACCTATCATCGCGATGATGGGTCAAGCGGGCTCGTACCCGTCCGATGGCAAGTCAGATGCCGGTTCGGGCGCGGTACAAGACGGCTCATTACGGGGGCTAGCAGACGCGCTGTCGGAAGACATCGGCGCGTATCCAGAAGAAGACGAAGGTAGGGAAGAGGATCCGTCGCGAGATCCCGACTCAGATGAGCCGCAACCGCCGTCGTGAGATTAAATTGGATTCGGAGCCTGCTGCTTTACTCCTTTCTGTTAAGTTCGCGGCCTATTGTACCCAACTCTCCACCCAGGTTTATCTGTTTGCAAACCGCTTTCGGAAAATCTGATGCCGCACCACGCCTCGCCCCAACACTTGGTTGGCATTTTGGTACTCTGCATACCTCATCCCATCAGCCCCGCTCAGCGCACCGAGTCCTGCCGCCATGCGGCGCGAGCCAGTCGCACCCCCGTTGATCCTGTCAATACCCAGCTCATCCGCATCCGGATCGTCCGTCTTCTCTGTCGCCTCTGCCTCGTCGGCATTCAATACCTGCGTGAGAAGCTCAAGCTGCTCCTCGCGTGTGCTGAATGCGAGATCGGGGACCGATTCCATACCCGTCAACTCGGTGATCACCTTGAACGCGTAGCCCTGGTCGATCAGAAACTGCTGCCGCTTGGACGAATAGTACATTTCTTGGGTATCGGCAGAGACAAGCGAGTAGAAGAAGGCGTTGAAGTTCTGTCCGGCGCGAGGCTTTGGCCGCAAAATGCGTCCCAGACGTTGTGCTTCCTGGCGGCGCGAGCCGTAGTGAGAAGACACCTGAATCAGCACATTCGCCTCCGGGATATCAATGGACGTATCACCAACTTTGCTCAGCAAAATGGTCCCGAGCTGTGGATTGTTCTGGAACTGGTACAAGATCCGAGTCCGCTCCTGCTGCGAAGTGGGGCCGTAGATGAAGGGCCGTCGCAAACGCTCTGCGTACAAGCGTAGAGCAAAGATGTTGTCACTGAAAATAATGATCTTGTCGCCGCGCGCTTCATGAAATCGCACCAAATACTGAGTCATACGAAACTTATTCGGGTTCATGGCGTACAAGAGCTTCCGTTTGGCCGATGAAACCTTCAAGTACTGGTCATAGAATTCCGCAGTCATGGGACACCACACCTCCGCGCATTGCACTGTTGCGAGATAGCCGGCACGCTGCAAATCGAGCCAGTTGGCCTCATACAATTTCGGTCCGATCAAAAAATTGATATCACCAATCTTGTGATCTTCACGAAGCAGCGTCGCGGTCAATCCGAGTTTGCAGTGCGCCTTGACGACTCCGAGCACACGCCGAAAGACATTGGCAGGCACTACGTGCACTTCATCCAGCAAAATAAGTCCCCATTCCTGCGCCTTGAGCTGATCAAGCAGCTTGGTCGTCTCTGCGGAGCGCTTGCCACTGTGTGAGATCATCGAGTACGTCGTGACTGTAACAGGATGAAGCATATTTCCCTTTGCCCCGGCGGTAAAGCGGCCTATCTGGTCCTTGGGGAGCGTCGACCATAGCGCAAACTGATGACGCCACTGCTCGACCGATACAGACGATGTACATAGGCACAGCGTCGGTTTCTTGATGGTGCATGCCGCGGTCACTCCTACCAGCGATTTGCCTGCACCACAGGGCAAAACAATGACGCCCGAGCGAGCGCGTCCATTCCCAAACATCTTGGCGAGACTTTTCTCCTGATACGGCCGCACTTTTGCGATCGGCTTGAGGTCCATTGCAAGCGTCTTGTTCACAGTATCGTTCCGAAAATCATACTCTTCCATCAGCGGATAATCCAGCTCAATACATCGCCGCTTCACAAACTCCACATTCTCACCCTTAATTTCCAGTGAGAAGAATGACTGCGGCTTCGTGCGCCGCGTGACAGCGGAACTTTTTTGAATCATCAATGAAGACTCATCCTTGTTTCCATTCGTTGCCCCGCTCCCAACGTCTTCATCATAGTCATCATCATCATCGTCCTCGTTCTCTAATGCGGCAAAGACTGCGTCAATGGCGGCGTCGTCCGTGACGGCCGTGTCGCCACCAGAAAGCACCACACCACCCAAAGGGTTGCGATCTCGATCGAGGCCCAATTGGAAAGACTCGCCGTCAGGTTGCACGCGCGCTTCCTGAATGACTGCATCCTGCAGAAGCAACTTGAGCACATCCTCGTCGGTGGTCTGGATATAGTACTTGCCACGGTGAAGGACAAGCTTAGACTTGCCAAACGTCTTCGTGCAGCTTTTGATCAAATCCGGGACCTCCGGCGGAAGCGCTGTCTTGCACAACCGACCGAGCACTGCAACAATCGTATCCGCATCGAGCCCCACACTCACTGCGGCATACAAGGCGTACGGCGTCAATCGGTACTCCTGAATCAGTTCCGGGCGACTGACCGGTTCTGCAATAGCAACCAGGAAATCGTAAGCCTGCTTATAGATGGGAGAGAACGTCTCGAGAAATATTCGGCCGTCCTTCGCCACCCATACGGGCCGCGAGGTATGATCCGGCTTCAGCTTGATCCCTACGGCGCTATCGACAAAGCTGGGCAGCATGCCTTCCGGTAAGTCTTCGTCTCCTCCGAGAAAGCTGTCCGGAATGAAGAAGTCGCGGGCAATGGACGGCATCGGCATTTCTTCCGAATCCATCTGCTCACCTTGCACGCCTTCAGTAAGAGCTGCCGACTCTGTCTTGAGTGCGGCCTCGGCCAACCTCTTCCGCTTCGCTGCGTGCTTGTCTACCGTTTCCTTCGTTTTGTCAAGAACAGCCACGGGCGTTTTGCTGTCTACTCGCGCACTCGAGTCGCCGGACGCCGCATGGTCGCCGTGAACTTCCTCGTGACGCACTCGATCCAGACTCTGTAAAGTGTCCCCTTCCTGCTGGCTCTGGGCAAGCCGCTCCCGCTTCCTTGCCTCGGAGAGTTCGCGGCGGCGCCTGCGCTCCTCCGGGTCGGGTAGTTCATCGTCGGAACGGTAAGCGTCCTCATCGTCCTCCTCACTTAGCTCATACTCCTCGTCATCGTTTTCGACCGTGAAAACCGCGTCGCGGACTTTGTGTCTTCTCTTCTTTTCTTTCCGTCCATGGTCACCGCCGGCTGCCGCGCCAGGCCGAACAAAGATTTTCAATAGCCCAGTTGCATTCTGCTGCAGCCGAACATCCTGCGGCTCCTGCAGTGAATCATCCTGGGACGACGCCTCGTCGTCCGAGTCATTTTGATCCAAAAATGCCTGCCGCAACTGCTCTACAGCGCGCGTCGACGACGACCGCTGCGCGCGCTGCGACACAGCAGCGCGCTCTTGGTCAGGCGCTTTCCCTCCCACCGCCTCATCTTCACGGTCCGCAGCCATCCATACACATCCCAGTCCAGCTACGTGTGTCCTTCCTTGACGGCTCGTGTCTAGCCCATTATTCGAGGGACCCATTGAAGAAGCGAACGCAAGCGAGACCGAGCGACAGAGAGGAAGGGAAGAGAGGTGGGAATGTTTGTAAGTGTGTGCGCGGGATGCATCCGAGATGAGCACACGCGAACAGGAAACCGGTACGCTAAAACGCGCGGGGGAGCGGCGGGACTGGCAGCAAAGTTGGGAGTGGATGTCAACATGAAGATGATGTCGATGCATCGACGGGTAGCTTCGTGTGGCGTGTGCATGGGTTTGCATCTTTTGCGCGTGCGGATGCGCGACTATGGTCATGCAGTACGGTATCGGCGTGAAATTATCGAGGCGCCCCGTCGTTGCGTAGGCACAGTAGCAGCTGCTGTTGGCTCCGGCCCTGCGCCAGAGGCACATGATCCAGGTGATACAGAGGAGATGCACAGAACTGCGTCAGAGCTGCAGCTGCGCGAAAGGAAAGAGTACATGAAACTGGTACAGCAGATCAAATATCATGACGCCAAGTATTATGCTGATGTTCCGGAGCCAGAGATCTCGGATGAAGCGTACGACGCATTGATGAAAAAGCTAGTCCAGATTGAGCGCGTACACCCGGATTGGGTCACATCAGATTCACCTTCGCAAGCACCCGGCTTTGCGCCAAATCCGTCGGCTGTCGCAGATGGCTTCCCGCCCGTCAGGCACCAAGTTCCAATGTTGTCGTTGTCCAATACATATAATCCGGACGATGTCGCCGATTTTGTCAAGCGCGTGAATCGCGAGCTCGCGGCCCGAGGTCTAGTGCCCGAACCCGTTGCAGACTCGGAAACAAACGCTGAGAGGAACAGGGCTCGCTACTGCGTCGAACTGAAGGCAGACGGTATTGCCATCACCCTGCAGTATGAAAAAGGTGTGCTAAAGCGTGCCATCACTCGCGGAAACGGAAGAATTGGTGACGACGTAACTCGTAATGCCGTCTTTATTCAGGGCGTGCCGCGCGAGCTGCGTCGTCCGTCACGCACGAGCACAAACACGAGCACCCGCAAACAATATGAATCTTTGCCCGACAGAGTCGAGGTCCGGGGCGAAGTGTACATGAGCAAGAGCAACTTTCGCACGCTCAATGAGCAGCGTGCAGAGCAGGGCTTGGACCCGTTCTCGAATGCAAGAAATGCTGCCGGTGGTGCGCTCAAGCTACTTGACCCGGAGCTTGTGGTACAGCGGAGGCTCTCTTTCGTCGCATATGAGATGGTACTGGTCGGGGAAATAGACCCGGCAGCAGCGCATTTGCCTACGACGCAGTACGACACAATCTATCTTCTTGACTCGCTAGGCTTCCCGATTGTTCCGTTCGTCGCCCAGTGTAGCGATGAACCTGATGAGATCATTTCGATTGCGAAGGAGCTCGAGCGAATGCGGGACTCGCTGGAACTCGAGGCGGACGGCGTGGTCGTCAAGCTAAACGATAATGAGCTACGTCGCGCGCTCGGCATCACAGCGCGCGCACCGCGGGGTGCCGTGGCATTCAAGTTTACCGCGGAGCAAGCCATCACGCGCATGCTAGGCGTACGCGTGCAAGTGTCTCGTGCAGGCGTGCTGACGCCCGTGGCGGAGCTTGAGCCAGTAAAAGTCGGCGGCGTGACCGTGTCTCGTGCCACACTACACAATTACGCCGAAATCAAGGCGCTAGGGCTACGCATTGGCGACACGGTTCAACTAATGCGCAGCGGTGACGTAATCCCGAAAATTACGGGTGTCGTTCGTGCCGGCTCTTTTCGTGAACAGACGATCTCGACCGGGGCTCGTGAAATCGTACCCCCGCAGGAGTGTCCCGTGTGCCAGTCCAAGATTGAGCCCGACACGGAGGACGTGTTTGTGCGCTGCTCAAATCGCAACTGCGAGGCGAGGTCGCTAAGTCGGCTCATGTATTTCGGGTCGAAATCCGGTATGGACATTGACTCGCTAGGGACAGCGACCATTTCCAAGCTTGTTGACGCTGGGCTCGTTCAACGTGCCGTTGATTTTTACAGGCTTTCCGTCGAGCAGCTCGAAGCTCTGCCCGGTTTCAAGTCAAAGTCGGCGCGCCGCCTCTACGACGGGATCCAAGCAAGTAAGCAGTCGCGTCCGCTTGCTCGAATCATCACCGCATTGGGGATTCCCGGGGTGGGAGCAACGACTGCAGAATCACTGGCGCGTGCAGCAAATTATGACCTCGAACGTGTCGTGAACGCAGACGAGCAGATGTTGACGAGGATTGACGGCGTGGCATTGAAATCGGCAGGCTCCATCCTGGCGTTTTTGCGTGATCCTGAGGAGCGGCAGCACATTTTGGACTTGACAAATGCCGGGCTAAAGCCGTTGGAAGCGGCAAACGTATCCGTTCTGGCAGCTTCGGAAACATCGGGCGAGGGTAGAGCTTTGGCCATTGCGGAAACACTTCTCGGCAAGATTTTCGTGTTTACGGGATCATTAGGATCGGATCTGACCCGCGTTCGTGCGATAGAGCTGGTGCAGCGGCGAGGTGGTATTGTGCGAAACGCCGTGACGTCAAAGACAGACTTTGTCGTGTCAGGGGACAAGAGTGGTACCAAACTCGACCGTGCGCACAAGCTGGGTGTTACTGTGCTCGACGTGGATACATTTACGAAGCTTGTTGCATAACTTGCTGCACATTGAAGAAAGGGAATGAGATTTGTCGAGTTTTCCCGCACTTTGTGTGTGTGAATATAAACATGGTCGACTTGTGCCCATAGGTTAACAAATGGCGTGTGTCCTTCTCTATTCAAACCAATTTTCCATTCGGATGCACACGCACGTAACCGTCGCCGCGACGGAACATTTTGGGTTGCCCGCGCATTGCCTGCGGGTCGACGCGAATCTGCGCGTTGGCCTGCTGCATGACGGCGCGCTGTGCGTCGTACGATGGGGCGGATTTTGGCCTCTGTGTAGACGCGCCGACTGTTTGTTCGTCCAGTCTGACGCGCGTCAAGCGTTGTTTGTTCCACGCTCGAACTGCATTCTCTTCATCAACCATACGCTTCAAACTGAGCCCATCAAGAATCCAGATGAGAAGCACTACCGGCATAAGCCAGTTCAGCAAATCGTGCCAAGAGCGTATTTCAGTGTACAACGCCAGCTTCTCCTTGTCTGACAGGTGCACGGAGCGCATATACTGGGCGGTCGGCGTACTGGAGGGCGCTGCGTCCTCGCTGGCTGCGGGGTTATCCGAATCCAATCGGCAAACTTGATCTGACCTCGACACAAGCTGCTCGACACCATCCACGCGACCAAATGAGCCATGTCCCTGCTGATCGCAGAGTCGTTCTCCACCAAAGGCGCTTGCGTTCTGTATAAGCTGTCTTTCATGCTCAGCTTTCATCAGCGTCGCCATGCGGCCAGCGGCCAACGCGGCCAAGATCAACACGACGTTGGCGCTGACCATGCGGCGCAGGTAGAAACGGTGCGCGCCGAAAAAGCCAAAACACAACCATAGCAGAGCGGCAAGCCCCAGCGACCGCTTCTCCACTCGAGCGTGGTACACATTCTTATTCCACATGCTCAAACGCCAGAACGATGTCTATCCTCCCAGCCAAGTGACAGGACACGCTGTGAAGAAAACTGAAACACGCTGTGGTATATTCACAAAGTGACATTGATAAGATGGCGAATGAGAGCTATTCGATGTCGGCGCACCTAGGCGAAGATGAGGACGAGGCTGCCATTCAGCCGCGCCACAATGCGGTGCGCAGTGCGGGCTCGTTTCGGCGGCTATCGGCAGACGTGTTTATGCTTCGCGGCTCTCGCCGGCTCCAGCAGCCGCCAGCGTCAGATGAAGCGAAGCAGCATGGTTTGGTGCACAAGAAGGGAGGGACACACAAGTCTGGGGAAAGCACAGACGAATTCGACGAGGATGCCGTCTGCGTGGACGACGAGGAGCACGTGGCGCTTGCTGAAGATGCTGTTGCGCAGCCGCCCCCGTTGGGACATCCTTCGCTCCTTTTCGCACGCTACCGACAGCGGTACGGGCTAGATGTCTTTTCTTTGCCTCATAACGGTATCCGCAAGGAAATTTTGGACGCCTACACCGCGCTGTCGTTCTTCCAAGTGCGCCCATTACTCACCATCAGCATCAACGACTACTTACTGCTCAAAGACTTTCTTCCCCCTATCTTTCGATTTATCAAGCGCTACCTGCTCGCGCTGGAAAAGCTGGTGTTTCCGTGGATTCAGAGTTCAGCCCGTGTGCTGCCGCAGGTGCTTGAATCACAGGCAAACGCTCGTGCATGGCTTGACTACATGATACCAGAGTTCAAGGAGCTCCTGTCGCGACTTGTGGTACCGATTGACATGCAGAGGCAGAATCAACCTTTCCACAACCGCATTGCTCTCGAAGCCGCATGGGAATGCAAACCTAAGCTTGACCAGCTGGTGGGTGCACTCAACTCGCACTTCTTGCTACTCGAGAATGCAATGTCGAACGTGGTCCAGCGCACCTTTTCGCGGACAGAGAAGTCGGCTTTCGACCAGCGCTTCAGCGCATTTTTCACGGCTGACGATGTTCCTGCTTCCGATCGCGGGTTGTTCCTGTGCATGCTTTCGCAATGGATGACGAGTCGCGAGTATCTGACCACCTTTCTTGAGAGCAGCAATTTGCGAAACGCACAAAAACGCACGCAGCAGATGCTGCAGGAGTGGCGGTACGATACACTGAGCCGTCAGTGGTTTATCAAGTACGGATCTGCGGAACGACGCTACGTCGGCCGCCATGTTCGCCATGTGATTTACTTCTCGGACGGTGCCAAATTCACGACGTTATCCGGCCCTGGCAGCATCAAGCCCGTCAAGAAGAGCTCGAGCATGCGGGACCTGCGTCTTGAGCGGCTGTCGACGGCCGGCATGGGACCGCACGCATCTGAGAATCTGCAATACCATCCAGCTCCGCAGAACGAGCAAGGCCAGCCTCCTGACCGGGAGGCAGACCGCCAAGACATTGCACAGTCTCCAAAGCCGCGCACAAGTATGCGTATTGGACGGATCGGAAGCTTCAGGGAGCTTGCAAACAAGACCAAGTAGGAAGATGGCATGCAACAATATCACACCAGGTTCACTCTCGCGCCCTGTTCTGGGGCCTTCGAGAGGATCTTCCTGCGGGCCGAAGCGCCAGTTTCGTGTGCCGCGTTCTCGAGTGTACCATCTTTCCGGCCAAGTTCGATACCTTGAGCACCTGTGTAGGCCGAAAGCGAGAACCCAGACTGGCGGACTGAGCTCTTGTAGTAATGCCGAGTGCGAGAAGGCGCGACACTTGGATCACCAGGTGCATTCGAATACTGCAAATGAAGACAGAGCGGTGGGAGGAGCACGTGCCAGCACACCCCTAGCGAGAGTCTATTTATCACGGCGAAGCAAGGCAGATCGTCCTCGTGACGGGAAAATGCTGGGATAGAGACGAATATTTAGATATCATTGCTACTCCTGGCGTATGTCGAACCGAAAAGGAAGCGCGGCGCACTTCATGCGCGCTCAGGCACCGAACGAGCCAGGCCCCCAAGTTGACATCGGCAAAGAGGAACTCGCCCTCATATGAAAACACATCATTTTAAGCATAATCCTTTTTTTTTGCGCGCGCAGTTGAGCGGTGGTGGCACAGATGACCAGTTGTGACTGGAGACGTGCGACACAAAGCGGATGTGGCACGCAGTATGAGAGGCGGCGATGCAGGAGACGAGGTCGATGTGCTGCTACGTGTGCAGGGTGAGCCGCTCGCGACGTCCGGCGGTGCAGCGGCCGGAGGCGGGGTACCTCTGACGGATGTGGATGTGGCGCGAGAGTGGGTGAGGTTACGGAATCTGCACGCCGTGCCGAGCTCGAGCGCGCGCGTGGCGCTGGAGATTCGTGACGTGCTTCTGACGGCCGCGCTCGCGAGCGCGCTGGCCGAGTTCTTGCGCGAGAGTGTGCTGGGCCAGATTCATGTCATTCGGCTGGTGAACGTGAGCATCTGGCCAGAAAGCCACGGACGGGACACTCTGTATCGGCACTTTTTCGGAGCGCTTGAAGCACAAGCGCAATATGTGCATACTTTGCAGATTCTCGCATGCTCACTGTCGCCAGGTTTCACCCAATGGTGCGCAGAAAAGCTCCTGTTCAAGGCTGGCAGCCTCCGCGTGCTGCACGTGCACAAGTCAAGGCTGTCCAGCATGTCACTCGCCAGCGTGCTGTGGTCCCTGCTTCCCGGAGGTGGATTTTTACGCGAGCTTGAACTTATTGCATGCGGCGTAAATAATGCGCTGGTGCTGGACCCCTTGAACGTATTCTTAAGCTCGCCTTTTTCCAAGGAATTGCGCTCTCTGGTGTTGGACGCCAACGAGCTTGACAACGACGCCGTAGAAAGCATTGCATCTGCGTTCCAAAAACACGAGCATCCGCACATAGATTTGGTCAGTGTCGCGAAAAATCACATTTCGGACCGGGGAGCGCGCAGCCTCGCGACTGCGTGCCGCGACGCCCGGCTTATCGACCTGCGTGAAAACTCGCTTGGTGAGGAATGTAAGACGTCGCTGCACCTCTTGTACGGTGTGAAGCATGTGCGACTGCACAACCGGAAGAGCAGCAGGGAGCTCCATGGCGATGCGTCCCTGACTGGCTCGATACAACTGCCACCGCCGCGACCTCAAGAACCCGAAGAGCATTGGAAGACGCTGGCTGAAACGCAGAAAATGCGCAGCGAATCTGCCCTCGTTGAAAAAGTCAACAATGATCTCGCAAACCTGTCCCTCTCCATCGTGTCTGCCACAGCTCCCGGGCAAGAAGACTCGCAACCCATAGTTGAGCGACATGGCGAGTCTTCATCGAAACGGCGTTACTCTCTTATTCATTTGGTGTGCGTGGCTGCACTTTTCCTGATCATCGGGTACTTTCTGTCTTTCCTGGAGAGCATACGCTCAACAGGATTTACTTTTGATGCGGTTCCAATCTGAGAGGCGCGCCTTTCGTGGCCGTTTTGCAGAGTGAGCGTAATGCTATGCCGCGAGGCAACGGAGTTGCTTGAACTCGAGGCAGAATTGGGGCACCAAGGGGCGCGTCTTTCACGCATTGCGTGTCATGGGTACAACTTTGGCAACAGGTGGACATGGAATGATGTGCGTGAAGCTAGATCCGATGGGACTGCGGGGCCGTGAACGAGTCCGATGACAACACGGCAAAGTGAATTGGTGAGGCCGCGAAGTAGAATTTTCGAGCTTGCCTGAAACATATCTTGGAAGAGGGTGAGCATATATGTATATTATTTTCCTCTACTACGAGATGGAGTTGAACACGCTCTGAACACATGAAGTGTGATACTAGCGCTCCTAGGACTGCTCCTTCTCTTTACAAACAACTGCAAGGCCTCCTTGACAGTCACCTCTGTGTTAGACTAGAATTTACCCCCTCGATTGTCGCCCGGGCCTCACCGCCCAGAATGGTATCCAAACGCGGCCGGTACACAGAATTGTGCGACCCTAGTCCTTTGCCTCGAGCAGCTTTTTCATTTCGGCCTGGTAAAATTCAAATTGTTTCTTGAACTCTGCGGCGTTCTCCGAGTTTGCAAAGCGGATGGCAAGGACGCATTCGTCGCGCTCGCCTTCGGCATAGTCGATGGCGTTCCACATCCACGAGCGATCGGATCCAAAGTTCTCCTGTAGCTCTGCAGTGGTGTTCACGTAGTGATTGAGACAGATTTTGAGCGTCTTTTCTCTGCGCATCAGGAGGCGGATCTTGCCGGTTTCCTTGTGCTTGAGAAAACGCACATCGCCAGTGCCGCGTTCCTTCCACTCCTGCGATTCCGTGTTGAATCGGAACAATTTTGCGCGCATTTTCCACTCCACGGTCTCATCCTCCTCGCCAGTGACGGTTTCTTGCTCCTCCAGCTGCACGACCGGCTTGAAATCTGCTGCACACTCCTCCTCATCCGCGGCGCCAGCATCCTCACCGTCATCGCCTCCGTCCTTCCCAGCTTCCGCGGCCGCCGCTCCTCCCAGCGCTGCGGTGTCCGGCGCCTTCTCCTCCTTTGTCTCTACAACCTCCGAGCCCGCCCCCGCAGGAAACTCCTTATCATCCGCCATTGCTCCCCGCAGCGCGCTTTTAACGAGCAACACAGTCTCTCCGCCGCACTCCCGATCAAGATCCTCACTCACGACGGCAACCAACCACTCACGCCGCGCACCAACACCGCACGTGCGCGTTCCCAGCCCACCCGCCGCAACCACCGCACCTCCCCACCAGCCTGCGCAGTCCTGTCTAGCCCCTATCCACGCAACCACTCACCGCCTCGTACCCCCGCACGGCCTGCCTCGCCTTGTCTCGCCGCGCACGCGCCCGCCCGCCACGCTGGACGCGACCCACCAAAAAAAAGGCCACTGTACTCCCTTCCTGTACCGCTATACAGTCCTGGCCAAGATGTTTGCAACACCTGCATTTTGGTCCAAAAAAATGGATCTTATAGTGAAATAGCCCATTTTAATAGAAAACTTATTTTTAACTCTTTTTTTAACATTGTCAACATCGAGCATGACGGTGAACCAAGGCGCGGCGCGCGCGTTTTTGTTTTCCCCAGAACATCAGAAGGTGCTCAAAGGATCTTCGCTCGCTGATCCATCTCGTCGTGCGCAAGTGGAGAGTCTCCAGATCGAAATTGAGCGCGCAACGGCCGAACGATGGCGCCGTGGCTGTCGGAACACGAAAAAGGGCAGATCGACGCCCTTGCGGGCCAGGATCTGTCGGTGCGAGCCATTGCGAAGGCTCTGAAGCCTCGCCCAGATCGCTCGCGACCGTCCTATGCAACTGTGAGCCGTTATCTGGCGTCAAGGGGGCGCCGAATTGTCCGCAAGAAGCCAGGTCCGAAACGGCTTTTGAGTCGCAAATCGGAACGCCGCATCATTCGCGCCGTATCTGTTGATACACTGACGTCCGGACAGGTGGTTCACGAGCTGCACTTGCAGTGCTCGCCCAGGACAGTGCGTCGGACGCTTCAAGCAGCAGGCTTTCTTCGCTACAAGCGAGTCTCGCGGAAACCTTCGCTGTCGTCTGACAACATCAGGAAGCGATTGGCGTTTGCCACCGCATTCATTGGAAATGTCACGAACCGTGCTGGCCCAGGACACCGCGGCACACCCAACAGCAAGCCAAGCGGCACACGCACGCACACAAGCTGGACAATCCACGCAACCAAGAGGAAACACAAGACACCCGCAGTCAACTGGACCTGCGGCAGGCAGGAAACCCGGAACCAACGACGCTCACGCACGCTGCTCACACGCGAACAGCCAAGAGCACCCACACACGGGACCGACAGAACCAACCAAGAGCAGGCACACGGGAAAGACACAGCCAACCAAGAGCAGGCACACGGGAAAGACACAGCCAACCAAGAGCACACGCACGGAGCAGGCACAGCCAACCAAAAGCACACACACGGAAGACGCGCGTAACGGGGGAACCAGGCGTCCGCTGCCCAACCGGGATCCCGTTCGGCCACACTTTACGGTGATCCGGGACCCGGGGAGGCGTTGTGGGCAGCCGGGGTTAGCCGGAGGAGGTTACCTCACCTTTCGGCTTCAAACGGCCTATCACTCCTTTATCCGCCCCCGCCCACGTACCACCCCCGGATCCGCTTCCGAACAAGGACCGTCTAACGACGCCTTACCCCAGGGCATCCGCGAACCTTCCCCGTTAAACCCCCCGCTCGCTCGCTCGCGCTGTACTCCCGCCGTACCCCCGCCGTACCCCCGCTGTACTCCCGCTGTACCCCGCTCCTCAACAGGTACCCAAGGCCCGAACACGCTTCCTTGAATACACCTGTTTTTACTTAGATCCACCTTACTCCTTCTGTCTCCCGACCCCCCTCTCCCCCCCTTGGTTGCCGACCCGCGCGTCTTTTTATACCCATCGCGACCACTGAACCCCCGAGGTACAGTGCCTTGCTGTCGCTGAGTCTAGAACCTTCCAGAAGGTTCCAGCCACCTCCTGGCTGTACACCCATTCCATACTGGGTGGTCATCGCGCGTCTGGTCCCTAAGGGAAGGGGCCTTCAGGCCTACCACGCGCCCCCTTGTACACCTACAGTACAGTGGGTCCGGCGCGACCAGGTATCCGGCCACGGACTATGGCTATTTTTAATCATTTCCTTAACACACGGGCTACTCCCGTGACATCCCACCCTCTCCGCTTCCCAATGTCAGGTATCACATGGTCCGAAGCTTCCGGAGAGTCACTTCATACTTACAGCACATGCCAATGCTTGACGCGTCCGGCATCCACGTCTCAAGCTCGATGTCGCCCGTGCACTGGCCATCGGCTTCGTGTGCCCGTCTTGGCAACGTAAGTACTCGAAGAGGACGTCCGTCCACGTGGCCCTCCACCCGGCCGGTGTGTCCGAGGTTCCGCCACTGGTCACGCGTCACGGTAGGCAGCCACCATCATTGGTGGCAATGCGAGCTCAGGTTCCCACGTATCCCCACGTTTACCGAGTCCTCGCCATCTAACTCTGTACTCTCGGCGTCCGCCCACAACCCGATCCCCGGCTATAGCCTCTATAGCCCAGCTGCCGTCTTCTCCTTGCAAGACTTGGGATCCACTTGCCTCAATGAGGTCCTTGTGGGCCCGAGCAAGCCGGTTCACGTGGACCAACTTCCCGTCAGGATGGCCTTCACTGCACAGTACTGCGTGAACCCCGACCATTCTCAGGATGGATAGTGGTCCTACCCACGGCTTTTTCAGCTTGCGCCCTTCTCCTGAAGGCGGCGCCCAAACGTACACCACGTCGCCCGGCTTGAAGTCATGTTCCCTGACTCGGCGATCATAGTTCTTCGTGTACCGATCCTGTGCGATCTTCGCATTCTTATTGGCAATGGCGTGACATGCAGCAAGCTTCTTCGCGAGGTCATCTGCTTGTTCAACAGCTCTGGGTCCCGCCATACTTGCCCAGTCCCGCGCCGGCTCACCATACAACAGTTCAAACGGAGACATCTTCGTGGATGCATGCCGGGCTGTATTATACGCATACACCATTACCGACAACCAGCGATCCCAGTCTTTTCCGTTCGCACACACGTATGCCGACAACATTTGACACACTGTCTGGTTAAAGCGCTCCACAACCCCGTTCGTCTGCGGATGGTATGCTGTCGTAAGCATACGTCCTACACCCAGATTTTCACACATTTTTGAAAGGATGTCGGCTACAAAGCCCGGTCCCCGGTCGGACAGCAGAGACTCTGGCGGTCCAAAATCGCACACCCAACCGTCTAGGAAAACACGTGCCAGTGTAGCCGCAGTCTCATCCTTGACTGCATGGGCACGAACCCACTTTGTGAAGGCGTCCACCATGATTACCACTTTGCTGTGCCCGCGAGTTGTTGTCGGTGTGATACTCAGAACATCTATCGAGACAATCTCGAAACGTCTCACCGCGCGATAGACTTGCATGCGAGCCCTTCTCGGGGGCGCCTTTGTTTTCCTTGAAAAGCACTCATGGCAACAAAGAACAAACTGACGAACATCTTCCGTCCAACCGGTCCACCAGTATCGTGCATCCGAGACCCGCTTTGCAGTCTTTTCTATTCCAAGGTGCCCTGAAAGTGGCGTGCTGTGATACACATGCAGAACGCGCTGCACCAGAGCGTTTGGTATCACGACCCTGGACTCATCGCGAAGCATAGCCCAGATGACTCCATCCTCATCAACGGTGTACTCCGGGTACGTGTATTCGGGCTTGTCTGCTTTCAGATTCTTCAACTGTTCCTGAATGTCCGTGTCGTCTGCGTATGCAGCCACGATCTCTTCCATCGAAGGTGGTGTGTACGCATCGTTCGCTTCTGTATGCTCGCCAGTATGAAGCAGCAGCTCTCGCACTCCGGCCGATGTGACAGGGACCATACCCCCATCGGCCCCCGAAGCTGGACCCTGAATCTCTTCCTGCAGCATTTCAGCCAACCGAACTACTCGCTTCACTTCCTCATCCTCAACAGCATTCAGTCCAATGAGCTCGATTTCGCTCGTGTTGTTGAGAGTCTCAGACTTATTGCTCTCGCTCGCCACCCGAGCCTCTTCCTCATTCATACGTACAGCTGGACGCGAAAGCGCATCTGCCACTGTATTCGCCTTGCCCGGATGATGCTGAACCTGGAAGTCGAAGTCCTGTACCTTGAGAATCCATCGCGCAATCCGACCTTGAGGCTCCTTTTGCCTCATGAGCCAGCTTAATGCGCTGTGGTCAGTCATGAGCACAAATCGTTTGCCGTACAAGTAATGCCTGAAGTGCTCCATGGCTGCAATGGCGGCCAAGCACTCCTTCTCCGTCACGGTATAGTTCTGCTCGGCCGGTCTCAGAAGCCTCGAGTAAAATGCCACTGGACGATCGCCAGTACCCTCCCTCTGCGTCAACATTGCTCCCAAGCCAGTGCTAGAAGCGTCTGTCCACAGCGTATGCTCTGCTTCTGGGTCGTATGCAGCCAAAACCTTTCGATCTCCAGTTTCTGGATCACTGAGTGCTTCCCGAAGCGACAGAAACGCCTGACTCTGAGGCTCACCAAATCGTGCCTGCCAATCCGCCGAGTTCATAGGGTATTTCTTCCACTTGCTTCCTTTGGCGTTGATTTGAAGGCCCTTCATAGCATCCCTAAGAGGCCTGCAGACTTCCTCAAATCCCTCGATAAAATTGCGGAACCACCCCACGAGCCCAATGAACTGCTGCAGTTCCTTTGCATTCCTCGGCTCCTGCCATGCTCGCACAGCCTCCGTCTTCCTCTGGCTCGGCCTTATACCGTCCAGGCCGATATCATGTCCAAGAAACTCGACCCTTAAAGCCCCAAATCTGCACTTCGACAATGAGAACACCAAGCCCGCAGCGCAGAATTGCTCCAGCACCCGCTGCAGCGCTTGCAAGTGCTCTTCAAACGTCTTTGTCCCGATTGCCAAATCATCGATGTAAACCAATGCATTCAGGTACCTGAGCGGGCCCAGGACCGTATTTGTCAATCGCTGGAAGGTACTTGGGCTATTACAGCAACCCTGAGGTAATCGGCAGTATTGAAACAGCCCGTCCGGAGTGATAATCGCTGTCAATGGTCGGCTCTCGGGGGCCAGAGGGACCTGGAAGAAGCCATCCTTCAGATCCAGGATACTCTTGAACTTCCACGATGCAAACCAGTCGATCATCTCTCCCACGTCCGGAATGGGATATCGATCTTTAACAGTCGCATCATTAAGCGTTCGGAAGTCTGTCGTCAGACGCCAGCCGCCATTCGGCTTCTTGACCATGACATTCTGGCTCGACACATCTGACAAACTCGGCTCCAGCACTCCTCGGGCGACCAGCCCTTGCACCATCTCGCGCTCAGCCTGCGTCACCGCAGGAGCCCTGCGACGTAACTTTGCCCTGGGGAGATCCTCCAAACGCTCTGGCTTGATGCGGATCGTATGCTCGACGAGGTCTGTCTTACCCAGCTCCGGCCGGAAGAGAACCCAAAACTTCTTCAAGAGCCCTTTCATCTCCCTGCTTTGCGCTTCATCCAAATGCTCAAAGATCTTGGCTTCAATGGTAGTACAAACAGCCTCGTTGTGACCTGCATACTTTTCTTCGAGGGCCTGGATTCGCTTCTTCACTTCTGCTCCATCAGCAATATAGTGCACCGCCTCCAACTGCACCGTGGGTTTGGCTTCCTCATACATCGATCCCAGGATCCTGTGTCTTTCCAGGCATGTATGACACACGGCTTCCTGTGCAATGGAAACGTCTCGGTTGACAAAAGTAATCCATCCGCCCGAGCGTAGGCCCAGACCCCTTCCCGGGATCAAGTAACTGACATGCTTGGCAAGAAAACGCATTCCCAGTATGAGATCAGGTCCGAGGTTCCTCATAATCCGGACGCTTTCCTCCGACTGAATTCCCTCACCAACCCAAATTACGGCAACGCTCTCCTCGGCCTCCCCCAACACCTCATTGGTTGGGCCCAATGCCTGTGTGTGGGTCTTTCTGCGAAGAAGCCCAAGACGGTCAGCCAAATCGTCGCTCATCCACGTGGATAAAGCCCCCGTATCAACCAGCGCAGTAGTCCGAACCTTCAGACCTCCCCATTCAGCATGTACGTCTATCCACGGATACGAGCCCAGTGGGACTGCCTCCGACAATTCTTCAGATTCCGGGGGGCCTTCGCATCCCCCCGCTACTCGTTTTTTGTCTGGCGTTCTTCGGTCCTCTGCCTCTTATTTTTCTCCCACTTTGGGCACTCCATGCGAACGTGGCCCCGCTCCTGGCACTCCCAGCACTTGACCAGTCGCTTGCGAGGATTCAACCCAGGGAGCCCAGCTTCATCAAAGTTACCCAAATGGTGCACGCGCTCGGGCTTCCTCACTGCCCTTGCACCGTACTGCGAGCCAAGCGCACCAAAGGTTCCATACTGACCAGCCTCCTCCAACAGAGCAGTCTTCATCAAGGTCCAGTTCCCCTGTATGCCATACGTCCTGGCCTGACGACGCAGCTCGGAGTTTTTCGGAAGCGCCAACGTAAGTGCCTCAATCTTGCGAGTGTCAGATTCTCCCAGAGCCGTGCAGCGATCCTCCAGAACCTCCACGAATTTCTTCAGGTCCTGGCCAATAACATACTCAACATCGTGATGCTCTGCACGAAGGGCGCGCTCGTGCTCCTTGTTGTAGAAGTAAGCAGCCACTGCCGCCCATGCCTCTTGTGCTGTTGCACCGTGCAACTCCGACAGGACCTCGTAGCATTTCCTCAGCCCCACCCCGCGGAAAACTGCATCAATCGAGGATACATGTTGGTCTGGATCCTCTCCCATGTCACGCAGGCGATTGAACCAGACCATCTTGGCGGTCAGAAAAAGTGGATCACCGGCCTTCTCAATCTGCACGCCCGCGTCACAAATAGCCTGGCCCAGTTGAGAACGAATCTTGCCGCGCACAATGGCGGGGACACCCTCTTCCTTCTGCTGAACACTCACAACCCCATGACTTCCTATCTCGTCACCACGAGCCGTGGGCATTGTCGGCTCTGGTGCCAGCGCGCCAGCCTGTGCACGTTCCAGCTCGCTCGAGGACGCGTGCTCTCGCGCATCGTCTGAGCCCATCGTCGTCTTCCTGCCACGCACCATTTCTGCGACTTCGTTCCTGCTCCGAATCCTCTCTCGCAATCCTTCACTCGGTGACCGTACGTATCAGAATGTGGACACAAGTTTGCCCAAGATCAAGACCGATCTCACGTCCACACCCCACCCTCTCTCGCACCAACGTCAGATGCCACGCAATCCTGGAAGATAATTTCCGGAAATTATGTCACGAACCGTGCTGGCCCAGGACACCGCGGCACACCCAACAGCAAGCCAAGCGGCACACGCACGCACACAAGCTGGACAATCCACGCAACCAAGAGGAAACACAAGACACCCGCAGTCAACTGGACCTGCGGCAGGCAGGAAACCCGGAACCAACGACGCTCACGCACGCTGCTCACACGCGAACAGCCAAGAGCACCCACACACGGGACCGACAGAACCAACCAAGAGCAGGCACACGGGAAAGACACAGCCAACCAAGAGCAGGCACACGGGAAAGACACAGCCAACCAAGAGCACACGCACGGAGCAGGCACAGCCAACCAAAAGCACACACACGGAAGACGCGCGTAACGGGGGAACCAGGCGTCCGCTGCCCAACCGGGATCCCGTTCGGCCACACTTTACGGTGATCCGGGACCCGGGGAGGCGTTGTGGGCAGCCGGGGTTAGCCGGAGGAGGTTACCTCACCTTTCGGCTTCAAACGGCCTATCACTCCTTTATCCGCCCCCGCCCACGTACCACCCCCGGATCCGCTTCCGAACAAGGACCGTCTAACGACGCCTTACCCCAGGGCATCCGCGAACCTTCCCCGTTAAACCCCCCGCTCGCTCGCTCGCGCTGTACTCCCGCCGTACCCCCGCCGTACCCCCGCTGTACTCCCGCTGTACCCCGCTCCTCAACAGGTACCCAAGGCCCGAACACGCTTCCTTGAATACACCTGTTTTTACTTAGATCCACCTTACTCCTTCTGTCTCCCGACCCCCCTCTCCCCCCCTTGGTTGCCGACCCGCGCGTCTTTTTATACCCATCGCGACCACTGAACCCCCGAGGTACAGTGCCTTGCTGTCGCTGAGTCTAGAACCTTCCAGAAGGTTCCAGCCACCTCCTGGCTGTACACCCATTCCATACTGGGTGGTCATCGCGCGTCTGGTCCCTAAGGGAAGGGGCCTTCAGGCCTACCACGCGCCCCCTTGTACACCTACAGTACAGTGGGTCCGGCGCGACCAGGTATCCGGCCACGGACTATGGCTATTTTTTAATCATTTCCTTAACACACGGGCTACTCCCGTGACAGAAAACCAATGGCTTTCTGGCATCAAGTGATCTTTTCAGACGAGAAGATTTGGAGCTGCAACGGCCCATTCGGCTCCTCGCAGCGATGGGTCGACTGTCGCGCCAAGTCAAGTTCGTACGCCAGGCGCCAGCACTCTGGAGGTGGCAAGGTTCACATGTGGGCCGGTATGTCCCTGCGCAGCCTAACAATGGCCGTCTTCGTCGAGGGTGGCTTGAATGCCGTGAAGTATCAACAAGTCTTGCTGGAAGCCTTGCTTCCGCTTGGCCTGGAAATGTATGACTTCAATTTCACTTTCCAGCAAGACAATGCCCTGGCACATACGGCCAACTCAACCAAGGCGTGGCTCGACGCACTCGGCGTCACTGTGCTGCCGTGGCCTGCAAGGTCTCCGGACCTTAACCCAATTGAAAACATTTGGGGCGTCTTGTCGCGCGTGGTTTACCGAAAAGGCCGCCAGTTCGCACGCGTCGCAGAACTTAAGGCTGCTGTGCTTGCGGCGTGGGCGACCGAGGCCCAAAAGTACGTAGTTCCACTTTTGGAGTCCATGCCTCGCCGTCTTCAAGCTGTACTAGTCGCGCGCGGCCACCACACCAAGTACTAAAGTCTCATCCTTCTTGATCTTCGTGTTTCTTTGTTACGTTCCAAAACTTGCGCCCCTCGCCAATACCCCCTTTTTGCTGTCTCCATTGCCCATGCGCTCTTTCCTTGCCTTTTCCTCCCAGCTGAACGCTCCCCAGTGTTTCTTGGGACGCGCGATCGATTGGCGTGCTCAGAACATACCCTTGTCTATCAAAATTCTTCACTTTTACACGAATTTCACATTTTCTGAGAGTGTTGCAAACATCTTGGCCAGGACTGTACACTAACCTATCCTGTTCGAGGGACCGCTCGATGAACCGAACCGATAAGGAATCGGTTAAAAGCAAGCCATCGCGTGGGGAGCCGACAGGGAGGGATGCGAACCCCCGTGATCGCTGAAACACTGAAAGCCGGCGTTTGTCGTGTTTGGGAGTGAAAGCACCGAGTGCATTGGTGGTTGCGCGCTTGATTCCCAGGAGCGGAAGTCTTTCAGATTGGGGCTTGCTGGAATATCTCAAGTTGTGGGGTTCGTAATCGTTCCGACCGTGTGTGAAGTGGCGCGCTCGCCGCGCAGTTCCATCTAGAGACGATCTTGCGTCGAGCCAGGGCGAAGACCTCCGACTTCTCACTTGACTAAAAGTCAGTTTTATACACGCACTCACTTATCAATAGACAAAAAAATTAAGGAAACGCCGACGTTGCAGAGCTTGATCCGAGCCCGGCGTCGCGCCGCGCTTGAACTCTCTGCCGCAGAGCGCGACACCGACGCAACAGGCACGGCAGTAAGCTCACCCCAAGCATGTGCATGCCATGACGAACGCCATTGAGGAGACGAAATCACTACTCTTCAACCAACAGCTCCGATGCGAACGTCAACGTGCAGGTCTGGATGTCCGCGTTACCCACACATGTGTACTCGTAGTCGTTGAACGCATTCTCCACTCCATCACCTACCACGGCGGACGGCGGCACAAACCACTGCCCCTGCGTTCCTCCGCGGCAGATCACATACATCAGCGCATTCAGGCCCATCGCCACCGGAAGCGTCAGAACCCACGACGCCGCCACCTTGAGCATCAGCTTCCAGTTCACCTTCTTGTAGCCCTGCGTCTCGCACAGACCGGCTCCAATCACTCCACCGACGCTGCAGTGCGTTGTCGACACCGGGATACCGATATACGAGGCAATCAGCACGGAGAACGCCGTCGCCAGCTCAGCGCTCAGGCCCCGAATCGGCGTCATCAGTGTGATATTCTGCCCAATCGTGCGCATCACTTTCGCACCAAACAGCCACAGGCCTGCAACAATGCCGACCGTGCAGTACGCCAGCGCCCAGTACTCGGGCGAGGGCTTGCTCACCACACTCGCGTACTCAATTGTCTGGTACACGGCAATCAGGGTGCCGCTCGAGTTGCCAATGTCGTTGGCCCCAAACGCAATCGCCTCGTAACACGCGGACACCATCTGCCCAAAGGCAAAGCGCGACTCCAGCTCAGGGTGCCAAATGTCGTTCGGCGCAAGCCCATCGGCGCGCAGGTCCGCATCAGACCTCATGATCGAGCTCACCACAGACATGGCGTTCGAGCGCTGCGACGCCCCAGACACGGCAGCGCTGCCCACCGCGGCCGAAGTTGTCGCCGCCGTCGCGGGCGCCGTCGCCGTCGCGGTCGCAGTCTCCTCGTCGTGCTCGCTTGACGAGCTAATCTCATTCAGCTCGTCCAAGTCCTTGGCTACCACCTCGTCTTCGTCGTGGAAGCCACCAATCAGCCCGCGCTTCGCAAAGTACCCGTTGATGGGCTTGTGCAGACCGAAAACCCACGCCGCGGCAAGGGCAGTCGCAACACCGAACGAAATGCCCAAGTTCATCCCCACCGCATCTTCGTCGTACGTAAATGTCACGAAGATCAGGAATGTAAGGAACGCCAGAAACAGCACAATGCCCATGTAGAAGATCTGCTGCTTCAGGCCCCACTCCAGACGCGACTCGTCCTGCTGCACCTTGCGAAGGAACCAGTATTTCGCAGTCAGGTAGAACGCCACGGAAAAGATGCCCGTCACCACAGGGGATGCCACCCACGAGATCACAATCTTGCCCACGCCCGGCCACCAGTCAATGCCAGACCCGCCAAACTGCACCAGCCCAAAGCCCATCACAGACCCGACAACCGAGTGCGTCGTTGACACGGGCATGCTCAGCCACGTCGCTAGACTCACCCACAGACCCGTCGAAATCGCCGCAGTCAACATGCCCAGCGCGAACAGCTGCGGGATGTCCGCAAATAGCTTGTAGTTCACAATGCCCTTGCCGACGGTCTTCGCCACTTGCGACCCAATGGTCATGGAACCCAGCGTAATGAAAATTGTTGCCAGAAAACAGGCCTGCGTAACCGTCAGCACCTTGGCGCCGACCGACGTACCAAAGCAGTTGGCCACGTCGTTCGCACCCATCGACGCGCCCTGGAGGAACGACGCAATGAGGCAGATCGCAAAAATCCATTGCCATGGCTGCATCTGCGTGGTTCCCGAGAAGGGATCAATGACGTATTCGATGGTCGCCATGTTACCGTATCCGAATTTTTGACAGTCGAACTGTCTCGCCACGAACTTACCGGTACCCTTATCCTGCCCTTCCCTGTCCGATTCAACATGCTTTCCTCGCCCGCCACCCAAGCTCGCCTCTCTTTATATAGACGCGAAGCGCCGCCCGCTCATGCCTCACGACCCGCTCCTCGTCCGTCCGTGATTCGGTACGGAGGAGCGCGCGGGAGCCCATCCGCACTGGCGCGTGCACACCGACTTCCGCTCAAACGCAACGGCCGCAGCGACAAAGCCACATAGCCCGCCAGCCTGAACGACACGGGTACGTCACCAAAAAACAAGTTGCGCATTTTGTGCGTCTCCATTAGGGGTTCTCGGTACGGCTCCCCAGTATTGCAAAAGATTCGCAATACAAACAGACGCGCGAGCACACCGCCGGTGGCTTGCCGCGTCGCCGGCTCGTCCAGCAAGACGGGCGATTCAGTCCGCTTCGGTATCTAAATTTGAACCATGAGGTAGCCTTCAATCACT
Organism: Porphyridium purpureum; assembly: GCA_008690995.1. Classification (NCBI taxonomy): domain Eukaryota; phylum Rhodophyta; class Bangiophyceae; order Porphyridiales; family Porphyridiaceae; genus Porphyridium; species Porphyridium purpureum. The sequence goes on along the minus strand of VRMN01000003.1, from coordinate 1,940,739 downwards.
ACCACGCCTCGTGATAAACGGCTCTCCCAACTCCGGCAAACAAGGCTTAGGCCGGATACCTTTCGTGCGACTGTGATTTCTCCGCCTCTCAAAGAGCACAACCGAATCATCCGCACGACTGCTGGAGCCGAGAGAGCCGATGCTGTTCATCAGTCGCACGGCGTCCGGTACCCCCCAGAAAATTGTCCCGCGCAAGAATCGCGATTCGCGGGCGGCTCGAGGATGCGCTGGCACGTAACTACGGTCACAAAACGCACTCGCAGATGGGCGAAAATCGCATCTCACATGGAAAGAGGAGTGCGACTCATCAGCTTGCTTCGCCTCCTACCACGCCGTGCCCATCAGCTGGCGCCTCCCGCTCGGCTCCCTCATCGCCTACAGAGGTTAAGGTAGGAGCGTAAGTCTCACTCGCGCGGACACTTTTGGTCCGAGAGTCATGTCCGCCAAGTCACGTCAACGCAGGAGCCACAAATGACGAAGCAGGCCGTGTACGCACGTTGCGTTGCGAACTCACCAAGTCGCTGCGTCCTCTAGCGATCTTGACGTCGTGCACGGGGGTGGGCAGCCGCAGAAGCATGTTTCTCTTGGCTGCCCATCTTGCTCCTCACAGTTCCTTCAGCCCGTGTTCTGCGTCCGTGCTCCATGCAGCATGCCAGAGAGAAACGATGCCGGCGATCGAAACGCGACGAGCCCCTGGCCTCGCTCAACATCTAATGGATCACCCGGGTGGTTTTCCGAGCGCCGTGCCCCGCACCACCTGCGGCACACGCGCTCTGCGCACACTTCGCTCTGCGGCGCACATCATCGCCAACGCCGCGCTCGTGCGTCCGCCAGCCGGCGTGCCGCGCCTTCGCTCAACGAAAGCGTGTGGGGCGCCGCTTCCGCACACCCATACGCGTCGAGCGCAGTTGATCAATGTAGACGCGGCACCCTGCAGAAGCGTGGTCACCCGCTCACTCTTTACATTGTCTTTCCTGTCGGGGTGACTGCCAGGTGACTCGAACCAACGAGGAGTAGGTTCAGAGAAATCCGCTGAGTGGGGAGCCGACACCCTGAGAAGAGAACGCGCAGGACGGAGGAACGCCAGAAGCGTCCGCGCGTGATCGTTGAATGGTACGAAACCTGCTTTCGTCGTGCTTGGGATGAAAGGTAACCGAGCGCTCATGGTGATGTCTGTCGTACCACTGTACGCCCAGGTTTTGAGGTATGGTGAACGCGGACTGCTCTATTAAGGCTGTCTCTCGTGCGGGCTCTTTGACCGCGTTGTCGATTGGACAGTATGGGGGTTAAAGAACTTCAAGAGGACTCCGTGCTTGCCGGTCATCAGCGACAGGTCTTACCATTGATTCCCAGCAGCGCCAACCTTTCATCGCCTCCGCAGCACGGTCCAGGTTCTAGTGTACCTCTCGATTGGAACATAAGTACAGTTTAAAGCGGGACATTATTTTAAGCTTCTTTTTTAATGCGGCGACTGCTTTTTTTAAAAACGAAGGGTGGGGGAAACAGGTGGGGGGGAAACGGACGCACCAGGAATGGAATGAGATAGGAGAGGCGAGATGTTGTGTTGAGTGTGATTAGGGTGTGATGTGAGGATGGAGGAGGATGCCGAGGTGCAGATAGAGCAATGGGCAGAAGCAAGTGCGCAGCAGGATGTGCGTGATCTGGATGCGTTGCTGCGAGTTCCGGAGTTGTCCGTTGCCGCCGCGCCGGGAGATGTGGTGCTGCGCAGGAAGCGCGCAGTGCTCGCGTTGTTGGCCACTGACGCCGTGTTTGCCGTCACGGAGCGGTTGTGTGAGCATGCGCAGCTGGCTGCAGCGGCACAATCAGATAGTGTTCAAGTGAGCAATGGAGTGGGCGGCGCCGCTGCCGCTGCCGCTGCCGCTGCCACGGCCACGGCCGGCGCAGTGCCGCAGCAGCTTTTGCGATTGATGACAGTGGCGCTCGAGGTGTGGCCCATTTTGCTGGATGCCGCGAGGCAAGCGGCCCGGCCCGAACAGGATAGGACGGATCGTACTTCGTTAGAGCCGTGGTCTGAGCCACAATTGAATTTGGCGCTCCGAACTCTGTCTCAGTTACACGCCGGTTGTTGTGCAGTCTTTTCGCTCTTTCTGTGCTCGATTGGCGCCGCGAATTCGTCACACGAAAGACGCACGCTCGTGGAACGCAATGGCGCAGATGGAAAGCGAGAACACTCACACGGCATGCTTCTGATAGATTTTGCCACCAAGGGGCTCCAATCAATGTGTGACTTGGTTCTCGCTGATGATACGTGCGACATTGAGCCGCAGTTTTTCGGCGTCTTGTATCCCTGCGCCGCCCTCTTAATAGGTACCGCGCTGCGATATCTTGCGCGTCAGGGCGCGGACGCTTTTACTTATGGGACGACCTTTCCACAGCTGGCGCGTGCCTTGCGGGCGTTGACAGTATGCGTGCGTACGGACAGTGAAAATCAAATGCAGCCCGACGATCACGCACGCCAGTCTGTATTGCGCCTTTGCCTGCAAACTTTGACACTGGTTTCTGGGCGCACCCGCTTCTATGCGCTGAAATTTGAATCACTTGAAGGTGCTTCTTTGAGTCATCCTTGCTCAACGGTGGCCGACATCCTCCACTTGTTCAACGACTCGGTTGCGCATGGTCGTCGCACCCGCAGTCGGCATCCCCAAATTGAATGGATACATTGTGCCACCATGTGCTGTGAACTAGTTTACTGTTGGTCGGGAGCTGCGAGTGGATGGCCATTGAGCATCATGCAGGCAAACATACCGACGCCCCTGGGTCGTGCGATCGATGCTGTCTATCAGTTGTGTTTAGCAAACCAGTCTGCTCGTGTATCCAATTCCGGTGTGTCTTTGCTGACGCAGCGAGCGTTTCGTGCTGTCTCAAGCGTGCTGGATGCTTGCCGGGGTGAGCGAAAGCAGCAGGTGCGTCAAGAGCTCGATATGGATCGATTTGTGTGGTACTTGAACAACCGGCCGCCCCGGTGGAATGAGTGTCCAGGCGTGTTTGCAGAATTTTACATTGGCCTGCTTGATTCGCTCTTTTGCTTCATGCTGGGATTTCCACCGAGCGTCGATCGTTTTGCAGAGTGGGAAGGCCCGGAACACCTGTGCACTTTTTTGGACGAGTCAAAAGCGTGGTTTTACCCGTACGCGGATAGCAACGCTCTGCAAGCTCTTCAGCTTGTAATCGCATTTGCAAATTGCGTCCGAATCTCGTGCTTCCAGTGCCCCGCGGCCACGCCATACTTCATCACAAAGCGTGGGGTATTGCCTTTGTTCGGACGTGTCATCGAAACCGCCGTGGAGAAAACTCCGGGCATGGGTGCAACAGAGGAAGAGGAACAGATTAACGCGTGCTGCAGAATTTTTGAGGCGCTTTCAAATCTCGTCTTCGGTGTAGCCTCAGTCAAGGTTCTCGTGGGTGATGAAAACGGATTTCTGGAGCGCGCGCTCACGGTACTCACGCGCTACTCTTCACTCTCAGTGTCCGCTCCGCCGTCCGAGTCACGCGTAGCTTTGGCTCTGCAGCTGGTCAGAGCGGCATGCTACTTCGTGTGTAATGTGATCATGCAGGCGGAGGAGCTCCTTCCTTTAGTAATCCGCACCGATTGTGTGTCTGAGGTTCTGGGCGCATTGACACCGCTTATACTTGAGCACTGGCAGATAGCGCAGCTCTATGTCCGCTTCATCTCGAACGGCGCGGTGACTTTTGGCTATGACTTTGTGCTTGAGCTTGACGCGTGGTGTGTGGGCAGCTACATTGCGCAAAGCATGCGAAATCATTTTCATGATGGACTTGATGTTTTGCGCGAAGGATTCGACTGTATCACGATTTTGGTTGTTGCCGAGCCGGAGCTGTACAGAGAAGAATTCGCGACCAAGTGGCAAGTTTTAGAGCTTATTGAGCTCACGCTGGCAAAGTATGCGAATATCTCCTTACTCGTCCATTCAGTGTCCTGTGCCATCTTGGTTCTTTGTGAAGCCATGAAAGATGAGGAGGACAGTGACATTCTTTCGTGTAATCGCCGCGCTCTCATCCGAATGGGAGTTCACTCGCGCCTGCGCGAAATCATGAACTCCGAGTCAGAGCATCCTGAGACTCGACTCCACGCCAGGTGCGCTTGGCTCGCTCTCTGCAGGCATGACTCTCACGATAATGACCATGATCGGCAGAGCAGCGAAGGGCAGGATATGGGCACGGGGACTGTGCTTCAGCACCGTGCCGTGCCCGACGAGGCTACTGGTGCGACTCGATCTTTGATCAGAAGAAGCACAGGATCGCTTCAGACCATACGTAGCGCCCCGTTGATCGCCTCACTGTCCAGTGAGTCCAAAGCGCCATGGGTGCCAGTGCAAGAAACGAGAGCACGGGAACCATGGACACCAGCTGGTCTGTACGAATCAGCATCCCCAAACCTACGTATCCCGCAGGTCGATAGCGCGAGTCGGCCGAAACCAGCGCTCGACATCCCAGAGCACTCGGCATCCGAATCACAAAAGCCCTCGCTTGCAAGCGCAGTGCGAAGAATCAACATGCTGAATACGCTCATGCCCAAGAGGCCCGATCATACAGTCACAACTAACCCTCTCAACTTGATTTTCCCTTCCATGGGCTCGAAAAGGCCGCCGCCGCCTCCATCTCCAGAATAAAGCGTGCAGCGGTCAGAGCGGTTGGCGCTCGTGTACATACCCTTCAGATTCTCGAGTTGAACAAAGTCCTGCAAGCAACCCTTCCGAGGGTTCCGAAGGCGCCAACGACGCCGGTAAAAGTTTACACTGCACAGCTCCCGCTACTTGAGTAAGTGTTGCTCGCGTGAAGTTATGCGGAGTGCACAGCCGGGCCGACTGGGTGAGCAGTGTGTAAGTTAATCTCCATCGGTGCTTGTTACACCTCCTGCAGCATCGCTTGTGCGTGCGCGGAAGGGCCGTGCGCGCGCGCATGTCAAGCGGCGTCGATCCGTGAGATCGTAATGACGTTTTGGGCGGGCGAGCGGGGAGCGACGCACCGGTGTGTGTGGCAATGTGGCAGGGTGGCGGCAGACGCACAAAGCCGTAATAGGTGCAAGCAGCCCGCGCGTGCTCCGAGAGATGCGTCATCCGCGCGCTGCCCGAATGATTGACCCCGCAGGCATATGACAGTTACGCTCCGGAGAGCGATATTTTCATCAGGTGGATCCCTTGCGTCGGAGCATTAAAGCAACACTTGTCCCGGCCTTCGCGCGTGGCGGGCCTCGGCGCGATGAAGGTGCAATGTGGTGACAGGCAACAAGGACAGAAGCGAACGAGGCAACTCTGAGAGTGGATAAGGAACACAATGTGTATGGGATCCTGGACGCCACCGATGGAGCGTGCCGCAGCGTGCACGAACTGCACGAGTGCAGCGAAATACGAAATTCAGTACAAAGTTATGGACTGCGCGACACCCAGAGCATGCGCAAGAACACCGCGATTCAAGCCGTCCCTGGAAACCATTTTTGAAGAAGATGAGCTGGCGGACGAGTCGGAACGTGCAGAGACGGACAAGGAAAAAAACGCATACTTCCGAAACTGGGCCTTCCTCTGCCGACCCTCGCGCTTCATCTTCATGCTTGAGCGCGTCAGATTCAGAGACCAGCGACGCGTCCGCAGATCAAAAGCGCTGCAGGGCGCGCCAAGAAAGACTTGAATCGAATAGTGCTGCCTTGAAGCCAGCTTCCCCCTCTTGACTCGGCCTTCCCGAAAAGTACACGTATTTCCTCGACTACAAGGAAGCCATTTTACATCGCTTACATTTTCCGTTCAACTGCTGGGGTTAACGTCCAGCGCGTCATCGGGGCTTTCGGAGAGCGGCTTTGGTTTCGTGTGACATGGCACAACGCCCGAGTGGTCTGAACATGGAATTCGAAGCAGAGTCCATGCGTGAGCACGAGTCCAAATGAGTCCAAAGCACTTGTTGACACGTGGCAGAATGGCGCCACTGCCTTGTGGCCGTGTTCTGTTCTTTCAATTTGTCTTCCCCACGATGAGTGGATATTTGATCATCCGCGATGCAGAGAGAGAGAGAGAGAGAGAGAGAGAGAGAGAGAGACACGAAGTAGAAAACCCCTTCTTCCTCCCTTTCAATATTGCTCTCGTGTGGAATCTTTCCCTTTCGAAGGACGATTGAGATGATGTCTGCAAATACGGTATTTCGATAGGGGATAGCTGATCGACTTTGGCAATCATTTCCAGCGATGGTACGACGCACGACATTCTTTGACGTGGCCTCGATCTTGCATGGTCACTCACCTTGACTTCTGTCTCGAGCTGAGCTGCGTTTGTGCGGCTGCTAGGGCTGCGGTCGGATACTTCCATGCGCCTTGTATGGTCGTCGAGATTGTCCAAAAAATATCGCTTACCATCAAGGAAACACATTTTTGGCTGCTTTCGGCCTGTGACGAAGCTGATTGTGAGAGAAAAGGGAACAGAAAAGACAGATTCTTTTCCACGAGCAGCATACATGAACGATCACATGGTGCGTATTTCCTGAAGCGCCCGTACAAAATCCGAAGCAGGTGGCATACTCCGGTTGCCGACGAGAGTCATGAGCCGCTCCCCGCGGTGAGTTGATACAGGTTCCGAGGCAACGGAACCAGCATATGACTTTACTACTGGTCTCACGCCAAACATCATGTCCCTCCGTTTCGGAGACTGTTGCTTTGCCAAGGCAATACTCCAGCGCGCATTCGGAGCGCAAATCGACGAGCGAATCTGGTTCAAAGGCCAGCGACATGTAAACCACGATCAGACCGTGTTGCGCAATTTTCCACCACCACCGCCGCCGCCGCCGCCGCCGCCGCCGCATCAGATGACGAGGAGACGCAGATCGCCTCACCAAGTCACGCGCACCAATTGCCTGACCGTGCTCATGGCGATTCTAACGCGTGGAAGGTGACCATCGCAGCCCATTCCGATCCAAGACACCTCCATCCCGGCATGGCACATGCGTCCGAGTTGTCTCCTCTGTCCCATCCCATCGCGACGCAGTACTCGAAGTACAGTGAAATGGAAACCGTCGAAGTGTACACTACAACCACAAAGTCTAACTGTACCGCGGGCTGGAAACAAAGAGAAACCCTAATCCTCCTCGCGCGCAAGGCTTGAGGGGGCGAGACCGAGAAGAGACGCAAGTGGGAGACTGACGAAGGGAAGAAGTGGATTGCGGGTGTGATTGGTGCGCGTTTGTGTGTATATATGAGTGTAGTGGGTTGGATATGAAGTGGAGCAAGGGGCAGCGAATTAGGGCCGTGGTGCTTGGGTTGGTGGTGGTGGTGGTGTTTGGCGTGACGGTGTATGATGTGGAGCAGTATGTGTCCATTGCGATGCTGAAGCAGAAGAAGGAGCTCCTGCAGCAGTTTGTAGAGGCGTCTCCGGGCGAGGCTGCGCTGCTCTTCTTTCTGTTGTACTTTGCGTTCACCTCGCTCTCGATCCCGGGCTCGCTGGTCCTCACGCTGTCCGGCGGCGCGCTGTTTGGACTCGTGCCGGGCGTCGTGCTCGTCTCGTTTGCGAGCACCGCTGGAGCTACCGTCGCCTTCCTCATGTCGCGCTTTCTGCTGCGATCGTTTGTCATGGAGAACTTTGGGGACCGAATCCGCGTCGTCATGGAGGGCTTTGAGAGCGAAGGCGCGTTCTACTTGTTTTCCTTGCGACTCATACCAATCATTCCGTTCAGCTTGCTGAACCTCGCCATGGGCGTGACCAAAATTAAGCCTGTGGCGTTCTTTTTTGTGAGCCAGCTCGGTATGCTACCCGCCACGATTGTGTTTGTGGATGCGGGCACCAAGCTCGCTAAGATCAATGGTCCCAAAGATATTCTGTCTGCGCAAATGATGCTGAGCTTTGTTGCCATCGGAGTCATGCCTCTGGTGACGAAGCGCGCCATCCACTACATGCGGCAACGGAAATTTCATAGAAAGCTTGATGAGGAGACTTGATCGCAACAGTGGCGTCCAACACCATCCAACAATTCAGTTCTTTCTTCTCAATAATCTAGTGCCTAACGCGTAGGACATGCGCGAGTTCCCTACTCAGTGCGTCTCATGTTCACGGCGAGACGCGTACATATTGTGAGGCCAGAAGACACGTTCTTCCTGTCATGTAAATTGCCTCCTTCCATCGCAAAATCCGTCGTTCCCGCACTTCGTCGAATGGTGACCTTTTGGTTCGATCAGCGCCTTGCTGGACATAATTGAGTCGATGTTGTGAAGTCTCTGTTGCCAGTGCCGACGAAGTAATGAGCTGCGCTGCTCCACCATTGGGCTTACCCACTGAGATGCTCGAGGCAACCGCGCTCATGCGTGGCGCGAACAGGCAGGCGGCGTTTGCGAGCGGCTCGGGGGTTGCTGTCGCCTGTGAGACAGCATTCGTGACGCAAAGGCGGCGTGAAGGGCGGTGCAGCCTGGAAAGAGGAACAGTCACCGGACGTTCTGCGTCGAAGTCATCTGCGGCGGTGCTGCATATGAACGCATCGTCGTCTGCCGATCTGAATCGGCGGATCACCGTGACCAAGACGGCAAAGAAAATTGTCAGCGCAATGCGCCTGGTGAGCGCGGCGCGAATCAAGCGCACACTGGACGCTACGTTCGACGCGCGGCCTTTCCACGTGCAGCTGATTGCGACGCTGCGCACTGTGGTTCACCGTGTGCAGACCAGCAGTGATTGGTCAGAAAAAGACCTGCGTCTGCTGGACGGCGTGCTCGACCCGGCGCTCATCTATTCGCCGAAACTGGTTTTGGGTACGCCAAGGGAGCGGCTCAGACGGAAGACTTTGCCGGACGGCGCCGACGCGAGCCGCACGAGTACGTTGCTCATCGTGGTCGGTGGGTCGCGCGGCCTTTGCGGACCGTTTAATAAGCGCCTGCTTGCGTTTGCCGCGCAGCGACTGGACTTGCTTGTGAACGACGGCGGAGCTGTCAAAGTGGCACTGGTGGGCGCGAAAGCAGAAAGGTACTTTTCGCGTCACCACGCGGGCATTGAGCAAGTGTTTGTGGAGTCCAAGATGACGCTGCGAAATGCGGCCTCAGTGGCCTCCGCACTTGGCGAGCTGTGCAGCGCGGCGATCGGGGCGCGAGAGGTGAGCCGCGTAGAGCTTGTTTCCGTGGATTTCAAGTCGCTGGTCAGTTTTCAGCCCACCACGCGCACACTGCTTCCACTGACGCCGACGGGGATCGAGGACGGAGCCGATAAAATGCTACTGGAGCTCGTGGTGCAGCCTGAGGGCTTCGGGACCCGCGAGCGCTTCCAGACGCACGGCGGGCGGACGGTCTTGGCTCCAGCAGTGCCGCTTGACCGTCCGAGCCTGATCTTTGAGCAGTCGCCCACGTATGTTTTGCTGGCCATGCTCCCGCTGTACTTGTCGAGCACCTTGTTCTTGGCCTTGCTCGAGACGCTGAGTTCCGAGACGTCGGCGCGCCTCTTGGCAATGAAGCAGGCACAGGATAATGCCACGGACATGGTGCATGATCTGAGCCTGGAGCGCAACAAGCTGCGGCAGGCGTACATCACCACTGAGCTGATGGACATCAGCGCATCTGTGAACAGCATGGAAGGTCTGTTTTGAGGCCTGCGCGGGAGTTTGCGTGCTGGCCGGTTTGTTCTCTGCGCGGCCGCGGCCGGCGGTGAGCAGACGAGAGTGCAACACCACATTTTAGGCGGTTGGATTGAGCGCACGTGTACAAGTTGGCACGGCGCGCTGGGGGCTAGGGATATTTTCTGAAGCAGCAGCCGCAGCAGTTTCAGTTTTAAATATTAGAGAAAGCAAAGGGCGGTCTAGACCATTCATTGCACATCGAGTTGCAACCACGTCCTTCCTCCTCGCACGTAACCAAATCCATTACCACCGGCATATCTACCGAGTGCGCCACTCGTGGGCGGAGATCGAAACCGTTTACAGCGTCCACAAGCCCATGCCGCGCTTCAGGCCACCGACCACGCAAAGCAGATATTTTTCCATTCTGTAACCTTTTTGTTTGCATTCCCAATTTTTAGGGATTCCACTCGCTTCCGACCACCACCACGACTCCCGTCTGTCGGTCCGTCCGTCCGTCCATCCGTCCAAAGATCTTCTCTTCCTTGCGCGCACGCGCTGCCAACGCGCACCAACACCACCCGGGACACATCACCTCTTTTTACTCACACCGCGCGGCTTGGCCTCAATCCCACCTTCCACACACATCGGCTGCAAACATTCCGTTTGCTATGAAACAATGAGTTTCTCGGTCGTTCTTATCTACCCAATAGCTTACACGGTGAGCATAGTAAATATGATCGGCTTCTGGAATTCCCGTTCCGACTCAGCACACACAAAGCACCGCTTTTTTTGGGAAGAAGAGATTCTCTGTTGTGTACTTTAATAGAGAAATCACCGCGGATTCTGATTTCCGGTGTCTGATGACCCCATGCACTACCGACGGCACGCGATTCGCATTAATTCTTGTACGAGAGCTAAGAGAGTAGAAGGAAAGATTGCCGAGCAGGAGGAGTGAGCGCGGGCGCACACGCCGGTTCCTAGCAAAACGGCGCGCGTTGCAGGCTTTGGGTGTGCACGCGCGGTCCGCCCACATGCACATGCGCGCCGATCTCTTTGACCCCAACGAGCGTGACGGCTGAGCTTTGTGATAAACTACTAGCCGCAAGCGTGGAAAACGATTGGGCGCTTGTGGGGAAAGGGAAAAGTAAAAAGATCGATGAGACGTCGCGACAGCTGGAGCAGAAGCGCCGCGCAGGAAGGGAAGAGGCGCGGTATATAACTCAGCAAGAGGGGGTTGGAGACAGCAACGTCGGGCAGGGAGGACGCGTCGGAGCAGGAGATATTTGTGCATCAAGGTTGGTGAGTGTGGACGGCACGTGGGTTGGTGTGAGCAAGGGGAGACAAGAGAGATACAGAGCGGAGTATACGGGACGTAGTTTCCGGAATGATGTCGGCTGCTGCGGTGCCGGACATGGACATGATGAGTGACGCCGGTGCCTTGCCGGCATTGACAGAGGTGTTTGTGATATATGATGCGGATGGCACGGTGGCCGGTGAACTTGCCTACCTCGTGAAGAAGTGGTTTGGAAAGGGGCATTGCGCCGCGTGCGATATTACGCACGGCCCGCGCCGAGAAAAGCCGGAATGGCAGGATTTCAAGATGGGCCTCGGCGTGCCGATGAAGAACATTCACCGCGACGAAATGGACGTCGACTTGTACAACGCCACGCGCGGACACTTGTTCCCCAACGTAGTCGGCCGCTTCAGCGACGACTCCCACATGGTACTTATGGACCCGAACGAGTTGGACAAGTGCGCCGGCCAAGTCGAAATATTCGAGGCAATGCTCAAAGAGAAGCTCGCCTTGATTGGTGCGAGCAGCGCCGGCGCGCCGGCGTGTGGCTGGAGCGCACAGCACGTCGACCAAGGGAGTCTAGTCGGCCGACCTGAGCAAATGGTTCCAGAAATGTAGGCAACACTGCTCTACTCTCGAGTGGGACTGGTCGTCCGGAAGGACTCTGTGTTGCGTGCGTAAGTTATTGTATAGACGCGCATTGCCGTCGCAATTGCGTCCCTCATATTTAAACGTAGGAAGACGACTAAATCAAGACTGCTTCGCTATTGTACTGTTGAGGCTCTGATGCCACAAAGTCTGTCTCGCGGTCGTCTGGGTAACCACGAACTCTACCATGACCCACCGACACGTCCAACTGTGGCCTGCGCGCAGCTCCACGACTGCAACACTCGTCAATGTTTTGAGCCGTTTTTCGCGTCAGCAGGAAAATGGTCCGTCGCTCTTTTCCTCTGCTCTTACTCACTGCCGGGAAAGCTGATCGCGAAATGTTGGACAGCACGCATAACCAGCTGTTTGTCGGTCCTGTCCGAAGATGTTCCATGACATTGCGACACCAGCAGCGCTGCCCTTGTCTCGTACAGAGACGAGCCCATACGCCAATGCCAAGACTGCCATGATCTGAGATCGCGTCGTCGTGCCCTCACATCCACATCATACACCTTCACGCACCCATGGCGTCGTATCTGTCGTTCACATCCGACCTCGTGTCGCGCACACACCGCAAGTTGGCGCGCAGACAGCCAAAAGACAAACGGCGGAGCAAAGAGGGGGAGCGAGTGGAGGTTTGGTGATATCGAGGTCCTGGTATGGCTCACGCGTGGGCGCAGATTCTGCGGTCCGACGCACTGCTGCCGGGTACGCCATGGGAGCTCGTGTCCGCTCAGCTAGGCATGGGCTTGCTAGGGCGCGCATTGCACGGGGAGGGAGCAGAAGCTCAAGATGCCCATGTTGACGCTGGTGAGTACGACTGGATGAATATGGCAGACGTTTTTGATAATGCCATGACTACGACACGCGATGTGCAGCGGCACCTGATTCGTTGCCGAGCGTGTGCCAGGCCCGTGCTGATGACGCGCTTTCTGGAGCACGTGGTGGGCTGCAGCAAGATCCCCGAGGCCGAGCGCAACGACGTGCGCGAGGCACATGCCAAAGCCATGCAGCGAGAGCTAGACGAATTGCAGCGAAAGCAGCAGCACAAGCAACAGACGCTGCAGCAACAGCAGCAGTGCGCGTTGGACACGCATCGCGTGAACGGTATATCAGGGTCACCCGGTCTTAATTCCGTGGCGCGTTCGAAAGCCCATGCGAGTCGGCCGCGATTATTGCGCATCCGGTTTCAGAGAAGAAATCGATTCTTCGCAGGAGACGAGCGGGACGCAGAAAATTTACGCAAGCTAAGAGAATCGCAGTTGTCTGTGTTGCCGCTCACGGCTGCAAGCGTGAACATTGCCGGTTCGCCATCCAGCGCGCTGTTCGCCGCCGGCACAGCGGCGGCTCCTTCTGGCCCCTTTCCCGCTGGCTCTAGCGCGCCCGAACGCAATGTGGCACCGGTTGCGACGTCGCCCAGTCCACTGCCGCCGAGAGCGCCAGCTCTAGCTGGTTCGTCGCAGGCGATGTTTGAAGTGGTCACTGCACTCGCACGGCCACCGGTGCCGCGTAGTTTGAGCCGCGACTTTCGCACGCGTGTGGCTGTGCCTACGGCCCTTGATAGCGCGGCCAGCAAGCGCAAGTCGCTTTCGAACGAGAAGGAAGAAGACCACATGGTCAACTTCGCGAATCGGCTGGGTGATGACTTTGAATGGACCCGAATCATGCAATTTGCGCTTCCACCGCTGCCAGCGCCGCGCGTTATCCAGGCGCGGGACGCCAAGCTCGTGTCATACAAGCTTCCGCGCCACCTTCTGCTGACCCCGCAAGATTCCATGGTGCAGGCGACGCACGGCCCTACTTCCAGCACGACTGCGGTATCGCAGCAGTTGCAGCAAGCTGCCAAGTCCACTTCGCTCGCCGTATCGCTGCTGCTCATGCGCAAGAAAAATTGGAAGATGCTGAACAACACTCAGCTTCGGTACATGGCGCCGGGCCCCCCGAGCACGCGTGTGCCAATGTTTCATGGCCAAGGGTTTCACGCTGCCGCGGGCTCATTTCTGTCTGATGTGGGCGACTTTCGTGCGATCTTGGATGGCGGCACCAACGCGGCGCTTGACCCGGCGGCGCGAGGTGGCATCATGGTTCAAAAGGGCGGCGCTGATTCTATCGCTGTGCAGCAGCAACAGGCCATGCCAGGAGTTGGAGACCTGGGACCCGGACGAATGCTTGTTAGCCCAGGAAAAACAACTGGAGCGCAGCACGCGAATGGCGGTGCCTCAGCCCAGATGGTGTCAGGTCGTGCCGGCGGGTCGCTTGCAGGATCCAAGCGCGGAGCCGCAGACGACCTTAAACGAACCAACTCTGGAGCGTCAATTGTGACGCAGGACTCCGGCGGCACTGGTGGTATTGGCGGCGGCGCACAATCAAAGAAGGCAAATTTGGCCGCAAATCGAACCGCCAACAATGCTGTGGCAGGAGCGAAGGGCACAAATGCTGCGCGCAGCAAAAAGCAACAGGCTGCCGCCGCCGCCGCCGCCGCCGCGGCGGCGGCGTCGGCGGCAGTAGCAGCTTCTTCTGCTGCACATCAACAACATCAGCAGCAGCAGCAGCAACAGCAGCAACAGCAACAGCTACAACGCTTCCAGCTCCAACAACAGCAGCAACAGGCGAATGCGGCAGGAGGTGGATTGTCCGTGCGTGACACAATGGCACTAAATGCTCGGCTTGGGAGCGACACGGCCGCTGGAACACAATCGCTGCAGCAATCGCAGCAAGTACGACCGCCTGCTATGACAAAGCAACAGCAGATGCAGGCACAAAAGCAGCAGCAGATGAGCGCCAGTGGGGGTGGTTCGAATATGAGTGCTGACCCTGTGCGAAACCCATCGCAGTCTCAAAGCCAAAATCAGAACCAGCAACAGGCAGCGACCATGCGCGAGCTTGAAACCAACGTGGTAAACGAGGCACAGCGAAACTTTGCCGCGCAGCGCGTGGCAGTGCAACGCGCCGCACAACAAAGTGCAAGTGGGCTCGGCGCACATGCTCACGCCTCGGGTAGTCCGCAGATGTCGCCGCCTTTGGCCGCGCGCACAGGAAGCGCCAGTGGAGTCGGATCGCCGAACCATTTTGCCACTCCTGGTCCGGTCGTAAATCAGCCGCAGCTTTCAGGCGCGGGTAGTCCAGGGCAGAATACCAGTCCCACGTCGGTCGCGGCAGTTCAGCGCCAGTTGCATCTTCAGCAGCAAAATCAAAATTCAATCGCCAAAGGTGCGGTTCGAGGGGTTGTGTCAGGTCCTGGCGGAGTCGTTGTGTCGGCTCAGCCGCCTCGTACGACGCCAGGTCGCGGACCTAGCGGCATTTCGGTCCAAGAGCAGCATGTTGGTATGTCTACAGGAGCTGGTGGCGTGCCGAATGCTGGGTCTGCGGGAGGAACGGCACGAGGCGCCGCGAACTCGCAGAGAGGCGCACGAGGCGGGAGCGTGGGTACGCGAGGGGGAAAGCGAGGCGGCGTTAGTGGGCCCGCAGGGTCAGTGTCGGGGGCTGGAGCTCTCCCTGCGCAGGCTTCGCGAACCAGCAACGCTCAACACCTGCCACCGCAGCAGCCGATGAAAGCACAGCCGGGTGCGCCTCCGCCGCAATCGCAGCAAGTGCCGCGGGGCGCACCAGTCGCAGCTGGGGGCCATAGAGCTTCTGCAGGTGCTTTGTTTTCATCGGAAAGCCTCTCCTCTGCAAAAACAGCCGGTGCAGGACTCGGAGTCGGCGGCGGGACGCCCACAAGCAGGACGGCGCCTTCACTAGCTCTGGTCGAAGAGCCGCTGGATATGGAAGGCGCGCTTGCGATGCTCGATGACCCATCACTGGATTTCGGCACGCTTTAAGCGCAAACTTGATCAGTGAAGTGAGGCATGGCATGCATGCTGCCTCCTCGTAGCAGTTAGGCGGCCCGCGCAGTTATGCCGCGTTTGCCAAGCACGCAAATGCACCGCACCTCGTCAATGTCGTTTTGCATACACAAAAACACATATGCACATGCACGGAGCCATAGCACAATGGAGTGCTGCAGAATGTCCGCCCAGCACCGTGAGTGTCCAACGCTAGGCTTCCATTGCCTGCTGCGGCGACGCTTGCCTTATCCCTGCGAGCCCGCATGCAGCACGGCTTTCAGTGTGCACACCAAAATGCATGTCCATCCCTCATTCCTGAGGCCTTCCCTCTGGGGCGATGTCCAGGAGGAGGTCTTGACGAGTGCAGTGAAACTACACGTCCTGTGGTTTGTGATCCAGATACGGAGCTGTGAGCTCTGGAAGTTGCCTTTGGCGAGCTATCCCACGTTCCCGTTTGTGACGGCACCGCTTCCGTTGTACAAGTTATATTCTGGCACTGTTCGGACATTCCCAAAAAGGGCCAAGCGCAAGTGGAAGCCAGTTCAAAGCATTTCTCGCGACACTTCCTCCTCTTCCACTACAACACGTATGATAAACTTACAAACACATCCGTAGGGACCGAGGAAGTGTGGGCTGGACGGATTGGGTGGATAGGTGATCCTTGAGAACGGATCAGAGAAAGAGGCTGGTGGAGGCGGCGTAATTATCGCGAAGAAGCTGCGGCCTCGTTCGTTTGCTCTGGGCACGCGGATTGTGGCAAACTGGGGTTGCCTGGCATTTTTGCGACTGGAGGGATCGGGTTGAGGCGAGCGACTGCCTGATCACTTTAGGAGAGGAGCTCATCTCTGCGTTGGTGAGGGAACGTATGGGGTTCGATTCAGTCATCATTCTTTAAAGGTGAGATGGGTGACTCGAATTTGACGCGAAGCGCGACGTCCCAAGGCCTGTCTGAGGGTAAAATGCGGAGGATTGCGGTGCTTGGCGCCCGCGGTGTGGGTAAAACTAGCATGTCGACGCGCTTCTGCGAAAACACGTTCGACGACATGTACCTGCCAACCATTGAGGATTCGTACCAGGCAACCATCCGGATTAACAATCAGCAGTACATCTGCGAGGTGCTGGACACTGCCGGCCAGGACGAGTACTCGATTTTTGGCACGCAGCTGACCATTGGCGTGCATGGTTTCTTCCTCGTATTCTCCGTGCGTGACAGGACGTCGTTCGAGCTGTTAAAGACAATCAACGACAAGTTGCTCGTTACGCTGGGCGCGTCGTCCATTCCGCGCGTGCTCGTGGGCAACCAGAGTGACTCGATCGAGACCGAGAGAGAGGTCAGTTACGCGGAAGGCGAGAGCTATGCGCGCGAAATTGGCTGCCCTTTTGTTGAGTGCAGCGCAATGAGTGGCGAAAATGTGACGGAGGCTTTTGTTACACTCATTCGAGTGATGGATCCACAGTCTTTCAAGGAGCAGAACACTAAGAGGAAGGAGGACGGGGGCTGTGTTCTATGCTAAATCGAAGGTATTATAAATGAATACGCGCTAACCACGCATTCCTCTGCCTAGTACGTTCAGAACGGTCGATTAATGCGTTGCCAAATCGCGCTTGGTATGTCCCACACATTGAACGTGGAGCGCCCTTGGTCCACTTTCTCATCGGTGCCCTTCTCGGCCCACTGTCGCTCTAGCCATTGATCACGACCACAATTAAATCGGTAGAACGCGTACAGCTGCGGCTGCTTGCGATAATAGTCCTGATGGTATTCCTCAGCCTCCCAGAACTCACCTGCGGCCGCAATTTCTGTCACAATCGGCACCTTCCCAAATGTCTGGTTTCGCGCTAGCTCGTCACGTGAGCGGAGTGCCGCGACCTTTTGCGCGTCCGTGGTGTAGAATATCGCAGTGCGGTACTGATGGCCTCGATCACAAAATTGCCGATCCCTTGTGGTTGGATTAACATTGTGCCAAAAGACGTCCAACAATGTCTCATAGCTGACCTGCTTCGGGTCATAGCGCACGGCCACACATTCGGCATGGTTTGTGCGGCCCATCGAGACGAGCTCATACGACGGGTCCATTTCGCGCCCTCCCGAGTACCCAGACGTGGTGGACACCACACCCGGAAGCACATCAAAGGGCTTCTCCATGCACCAAAAGCAGCCGCCGGCAAAAACAGCCGTCTCCAGCCCGTCTTTCGGGGCGACTGGCAATTCCTTTGCACCCACCCGCCCCACGAGACCTTGCTGTTCTACCGACTGCAGTGTCCAGCCTCCAATCATCATTCCTGTCAGTGCGCCGAAGGTCAGCATCGCGCGCCGCCGGGACATCGACGGGGCCATCTCTATATCCTGCTCATTCTGATTCTTCTCCTTCCGGCAGCTGTTGCTGTCAGGATCCCGAGTCGCGCAAATCGGCGCACGCGACCGAGTCTGCCGTGCTCTCTGAGAAGGCAGAGCTACTAGTTGACCAGAGAACCCGAGGCCAGACACACAAAATGCCATCTTGAACGATTCCTCGTTCGGGATCAGCAGCCAAGCCAGCCTGCCAGTCAACCGCCTAAAGTGCGTCGCGTCCCGCAACTTTATCGAAAGAGGCGATGCGTGGAAAGAGTGGCAAGAGAAGGAGTCGAAGGAGCAAGAACAAAGAAAAGATGGTGGGGTTTGTGAACGTGCTCCCTGGCGTCGCCCTGGTTCCCGCGTCTCGCGGCTCAGAGCGCATGTGTGCTCAGCGAGCGCCGCTGGCCGGGAGGACGAGGAACGCGAGGGGCGGGCGAGGCGTTGTGCAACGCCTCGCGGCGGAGATCGAGACTGGGTCGCAGGCGGCTGCCGCGGGTTTGCAAGAGCAGTCTCTGCACGGGAAGGAGGACGAGTCGTTTATTACTGTCACAGACGCGGCTCTGCAGCAGCTCGGTAAGCTGCTGAGCTCGACTCCCGAGGCCAAAGTGCTGCGCGTGGGCGTGCGGTCGGGTGGGTGCTCGGGCATGAGCTTCGTGATGGATTTCGAGAGCGAGGAGAAAGTGAGCAAAGATGATACCATGGTTAAGCTTCTGAATGGCGCGGTCAGTGTCGTGTGTGACCCGAAAAGCCTCTTGTACTTGTTTGGAATGAAGTTGGACTATTCGGACGCGCTCATTGGCGGCGGGTTCAAGTTCACCCAGCCGAATGCCACTCAAAACTGCGGCTGCGGTCAGAGCTTTGCCATGTGAAGCGAGATACCGTCTCGCCAAGTTTGCAATTCATAAAACCAGATGTTCCCGGAAACCTCGTGCCCACGTTTCACAATCATTCCAAAATCCTCCTGTGAGTGGAAAAGGGCGAGTCGAGCCCACAGCTACTAGTCTACTATGAATCAGCTTCCTCGCACCCATTTTTTTCTGAGACTTCGACGGTGACAAGGGCATCGTCACCTTCGCAATGGCCTTCAAATTTGTCAGGTGCTGGCCCCGAAAAGGTGGAAGCCGAGATGTGCAATACTTCGCAGCTGCGGAGAAAGATGTGCTGCGGAGCGCTGACATCGCAATCCTTGAATGCGTCGCACAGTGTGCAACATGCAGTTCTTGGCATCGCTGCAGGTATGAGCGTGCGTATTTCGCAGATACGCACGCTCGGCAGCTCTGTGCACGCGACAGCCAAGCTCGATTCATCGGAAAGATAACGGTTTATCGGCTACATGGTTACACGGTTGAAGCCGATAAAGAAATCCAGGCGGCGGGGTGGTTGGCGGCGGCGTGTGGTGCTTGGACCAGGACGAGATGGTCGTTGGGTGTGTGCCTACACGTGGCACAGAAGAAGCCGGTCGCCCGCGGACGACGCTGCGCTTGAAAATTTGCGCGACCTCAGCAGAGACGGGGAAAGCTTGTGCTGACATAGGTGTCATTCTTGCGGGTTCCTCGGACCGGGTGCCACATTCTGTTCGTTCGTTCGATTGTGCAAGTGTCCGCCAGTGGTGTCTTGGTCGTGCGGGCAAAGGAAGCGTGCAGTCAGCGGATGCGGTTTGAAGCGGCGTTCGTATCTTTCTGTCTTCTGTAGAAGCGAGGGGCGGGCCTTCGCCTTCCAATTTTGCCACAGCAACGGTGGCGCGAAGCGAAACAGCAATGTAACCAAGCGATCTCGTGCACATGGACCATCTCGGGGTAAGCCGGACCCGAAGCGATCAGAACCACTCGGAAGTTGACAACGGTGAGAACAGCGAGCATGTGTTCGACTGGGCAAGCTGGGCAGGCACTGAGGGCGCCGCGGCGCCGATGGGCAGGCTACGGTACAGCGCGCCGAGCGGAACGGCAGGCGAGTCAAGCCAGAAAAGTGGTGTCAAGCGAGCCAAAGGGGCTGTTCCAGATGCTACGCCGGCTTCGGCTTCGGCTTCGGCTTCAGCTGTGCCGCATATGTATGCGTCCGCCCTCGTGACCAACGTGGTACGGAATTCGGCTCACTACAAGAAACATCGCTTCGGGCCGGTGTCGCTGGCAAGAGTGATGTCAGTGAACGGCACATGTTCGCAGCCTGGGATCGCTCACAGAGCAGACTCTTGCGAAGGCTATGGAAATGCCCTTGTGGTGGGAGCTAGGCCGCAGCATGTCTACGGTTCGCTGCATGATAGGTTCTTCTGTGTAGACTCGCACGCTTCCACATTGATGTCCAACTCGGTCGAAGTTCGCCGCTGCAACTTTTCAGGACTAGGATTCATGGGACGCAATCAAGGAAATGAGGAGCCCATGTTGGACCTGAAAGCAGCTCCTTTGATGAACGGCTTCGGGACTGCAGTGCTGTGCCGGAAACGAACTGTGTCAACGTTGCACACGTTCCCTTTGGAGAGGACTGCACGCTCAGAGCCTCACATGCTGCAGCAGCTTTCGATTGTCCCTGACGGAGTGCGATACGAGGCGTTCACTAGCGCGCCGACAGAAAGGCTTTTGGAATCATGTCTTGCGCCGGATAAGACCTCGTTTGAGAACGTCTCTCTTTCTCTCCCAGAATCACGCCTCTATGTCTCGAGCCTAACCTCTCGTGTCGGACTGAAGGAGAGCGTCACGGTACCAGACGGAGCGGCGTCATGGAGTCCTTTTGTTCGGCTGCGGAACTCGTCACTCTCAAATTCTGCATATGTACGTCTCCTGTGTTTGCCTCGGTCAGTACGCCGCCTTGACTTTCGAGCTCCCAGCACTTATTCATTCTGGGAGGCGAGCGACTGGAGCTTGAAAGCTCTGGACCGCGGCTGCTGCGGCTTTGAACCCCTACCGTATGCTGCCGGGCCACACAGCTACCTGTTGGCAACAGACTCGGTGCTCGCGGTAATTGATGAACGAGCACCTGGTCGCGCTCTGTTTGAAACAAGAATGCCATTCTGGCTCGAAGACGGGCACTCGCTTTTACTTGCATCCGCACCTTTATTGGAGGCGGGCGCCTGGTGCCTGGCGCTGGCGAATCCAGTCACAAGCGAGGTTGTGGTGGCTCCTTATTGTCGCGAGCTGGTCCAAAGGACAGGGCGCGCCGTGGGAGTGTTCACGTCAAGCATCGCGCAACTGCACTCGCCCGTAGCTTCTATTCCTTCCTTTCAAGATCAATACCAAAAGCAGTCCACCAGGTCGCGGCCACTTCTCGCGGGGCTGTCCTGGGTATCGACGGGGAGTTCTTCACTTGGTCTGGTCCAACTTTCGCGCTTCGGTGACTTGCTCATGCAAGATTTCAAAAGTCAGACCGGAACATCTGTGGTCGAATATCCTTCGAGCTTTAGTCGCGCTGTCTATCGAGAACAGCTCAATCCCGCCGGATTCGTGGAAAGCGTAGAGATTCAAGCTGAGAGAAGCGCAGGCGTCCCCACGGACGCCACCATTGGAGACTCGGAAGTTGTGGATCGAGCAAGCAGATATCTCGCCAGTATGTACGAGGAAAAATCACCTGATTTGAGGCGATTCTGTGAGTGGCGGGGAAGTCTTGAGCTACCGGACAATCTCTTGATCGACGAAGAGCCGCGGCTGCAGTGCGAGTGGAATACCTTGTTCGACGCTCTCGGTGGGGTTTCATGTCCACGACGTTTCGATAGATCTGGCCAAAAAGGAATGACTCGCCGCCTGTTCGACAGCTTCCTGGAGCAGACAGGTACTCTAAGGAAATCAGCCTCTAGGGACAGAGTGACCGAAATGGGTGATGAAGCGAAGAGCATGGAACCTCGGCAGGGCGCTCTGCGCTCGACAAGTCAACATCTGGTACACGCGGCCACGCATGCGGTACATATGGGACAGGATGGGACATCGCATGTTACACTGGAGCGCACACAGCGCTTTTCGCACAGCCAGAATCGCGAGCAGGTGGAGGAACTCGACTGGATTGAGAAAAAGTGGGAGCACTTGCTGCTCAAGGAAGAAGCCGGAGCGCTCCCTGAACCCTAACCAAATATTTTCATCGTAAAATTGCTGAATTTTGTATGATTGAGAGCAAGTCATCTAACGGCTTGAGTTGGAAGAAAACCTTTGCCTTCTGCGAGGGGCGTGCGACAACGAAGATAATGAAGCCTTGGACAGCCGTAGTGATCGTCATCTGCGCGGTTCTTTTGGCACGCGGGCTGGCAGTCTATCGGGACACAGAATCCGTCTCGGGAATTTCAACTGCACGCTTGAAGGAGGTGGCACAAGCTTCATTTGGATTCCACCTTTTCGCGTCTTCACCCACGAGTCATGCGCAGCGGCCTCCAGGGAGGAGGGAACGTTCTTCCGCACCGAAAGAAAGTTTCCGGAGTCGGAACCGTGCCACGCCGGCGCAGCATGTCAGACGAAACCAGCGTTTGAAGCAAGAGAAAAGACACGAGAAGGGCGCCTCCATTGCCAGCACAGTTCTCGGTTTAAGTTTAATGGTGGTCTTGTATTTTGTCCTGCTGCCCCTTACGGGCCTGATTGCCGTGCGGACGATGCGAAATGGGCAGCGGAACAGCCGTGACCAGAGACAGGGGCGGCATTCGGAAGACATTGAGTACGACCCTCTGGACGGTCGCTCACATACTGTGTTCTTTCAGGATCGTTACATCAGCTCACAAGTGATAGCAGAAGAGGTCGAGCAGAACACGCAGCGATTCAAGCCCTGGAGTATGCAAAGCAAAGCTGATCACGAGATACGAGAGGACGAGGACATGAAAGACGAATTTGAACTTTGCACGGTGTGCTTCGAAGAGATTCCAATGATTAGGACGGCGTGCTCGCCCCGCGCGCATCATCTCATGGACCTGCGAGCCTTAAGATGCGGACACTGCTTCCACGCGAAATGCGTCGACCGCTGGCTTATCATGCGGCGGCACAATTCATGTCCCGTATGCATGCGCCCCGTGATAGGTGCCAGAGACGCTCTGATGCGAAAAATTTCCTGACTGGTGATCGGTGTATCACCCTTACAGAAATACACTAGTGAAGTTTTACTACTCTAAGACTCGCGTTGCACGTCACTCAAGGAGCAGGTTCGCAGCTTTCGCGGCCATGTACGTACGGAATCCGCCGCTCAAGTTGTACACCTCAAAGTCGTTCTGCATGAGTGCTCGAGTGGCGTTGTATCCTCTTTGTCCGACAGCACAGTAACACAAAATCGGGCGGTCCAGTGGAAGCTCATCCATGCGCTGGCGCAGTTCCGAAAGAGGCACATTCGTTGCGTTGGGAATGTGTCCGGCCTGGAACTCTGATTGCTCTCGAACGTCAAGCAGAAAATAATCGCCAAGTTGGACTTGATCAGCATGCAGTGTAGGATGATCCCCGCGAATGAAATTTGCTGCAACCATTCCGGCCATATTTGTGATGTCCTTGGCAGATCCATACGCTGGAGCGTAGCACAATTCTACTTCCTCCAGGTCGAACACAGTCATCTTTCCTTGGATGGCAACTGCAAGCACGTCAATGCGCCGCTCAACACCCTCTTCGCCCACACCTTGTGCACCGAGCACCTGGCCACTTTTCGGATCGTACAGAAGCTTGAAGTCAATTGTCTTGGCTCCTGGGTAGTAAGAGACGTGATGTCCTGGATGCAGGTACACTTTTGCATATTCGCGGCCCAACTTTTTCAATGTCTTTTCGCTCAAGCCTGTACTTGCCACCGTGAGACCGAACACGCCACATACAGAGGTGCTCTGAACGCCCCGGAAACGGACTTGACGATCTGTCACTGCATTATCTGCAGCCACTCGACCCTGTCGATTGGCGGGTCCTGCCAATGGGACAAGCTCGTGTTCACCAGAGACGACGTTCTCGGTTTCAATTGCGTCACCCACGGCATAAATATGAGGTTGCGACGTTCGCATCGAGGCGTCTACGCTGATACCTCCCTTCCGACCAAGTTCGATGCCTGCAGCCTTAGCAAGGTCAACCACGGGGCGTACGCCAATGGACATGATCACGATGTCCGATTCGATTGTCTTTCCTGCTGCGGTAGTCACCGTGATTGGCCCACCCGTGTCCTTTCGCTCAAATGACGTAACTTGCTCCTCAAGAAGCAGTTCGCTTCCAGAGGCCCGAATCCGATCGTGCACAGGCGCGATCATTTCGGCATCCAGCGGTGCCATGACCTGTGGCAGGCCTTCAATGATGGTGGTTTTCAGCCCAAGGTGATGCAGGTTTTCGGCCATTTCCAGCCCGATGAATCCCCCTCCGACGACCACTGCAGACTTTGCCTTTGTGTCCTCGATGTATTGACGCACATGCTCCGAATCTGGTACGGTTCGAATAGAAAAGATGCCTGGAAGGTCGATACCCGGAATACTTGGCTTGATCGCCGTCGCCCCGGGTGATAACACAAGCTCATCGTACGGGTGAAGCCACACTGAACTCTCGCCGCTGTCGTCGCTTGTCTTCTTCACGACCAAAACCTTACCCCTCGTGTCGATGCGCATGACCTCTGTATTCGTGTGCACACGAATATTGTAGCGTTTCATGAACAGCTCGGGGCTTGCCAGCACGAGCTTATCCTGTGACTTGATCACATTACCCACGTAGTACGGCAGTCCACAATTCGCGAACGACACATACGGCCCGCGCTCGAACACCGTGATCTCTGCGTCCTCAGACATGCGCCTCGCACGAGCGGCCGCGGATGCTCCACCGGCAACACCACCAATGACAGCAATGCGCTTGCCTATAATGTCCACCATCCTTGTGCTCGCGAATCTCCTGATCACTCCATGAATCACGCTGCTGGACCGCGCCATCGGCGATCCCAATCCAAGTCCCATGATGCTCCCACCCATGCCAAACCGCCTACGTCGGCGTGTTCTGGATCAAGTCGTGTCACGTTTCGTCACTGCCGGCTGGATGATGCTCAGAGCCTTCAGTTGTCCCGTTGGTCTCTCAGCATGTTGCACTCTTCAGACTGTCCGGCCCTTTCTCCTCGTGTCGTGTAGCACGATCCGCACTCCGCATCGCCACTGGCCGAAATCGGTTTATGTTTTCGGTTCAGTTCGGTTTGAATGGAAGAAACCGTTTTATTTGGATTGAACCGGAAACCGAAAAGGTCAGGTAGTTGCAAGGGACACAGAGAGAGAGAGAGAGAGAGAGCAGGGCAGGCGAGTGCATCGATCGAGATGGTTGAGACATCATGTTGCCTGTGAATTGCGATCATACGCGGAATGCGGAGCTGGAGCTGCGTGCGCTGGGAGATTGTTGGTATGGCACTGGGTTGGTGGGGGAGAGCTCGGGAAGTCCCGCAGGTGCGGACAGCGGCGTGAGTCCGTCCAGCGGTGCGTCGCCGCTGCAGCCGGCGCAGGCGGCTGTACGACCCGATGGCTCCAGAGGGCGTAAGAAGGTGACACTGGCGAGCGTCGTGGAAACCATGGAAGATGGTGTACCCACCTTGACGGCAGTGAACGATGGGACACAGAAGCATGCACCGACGGATGGCGCCGAACGCGCTCGTCCCGCGCCAGATGCGCCCAAGCAGTGTTGCATGCTGAAAGTTGTTTCGCTGGACAGTCCAACGACCGCAAGTCGCGCAGCCTACTTGGTCACTCTTTCGTATGAAAAGTTAGAGCGCACACTCTTTTATCGTGCACTGTCTTGGAAGGAAGCCGGCATCGTGCCGTGCGTTGTGCGTGAGAGAAAGGATGAGATTTGCTTGCAGTTTCCATGGATGCTCCGGGGCTCTATACACGACCTCTTATCTGTGCTTGTGGAGCGCCGGTTCGTGGAAGCCATTATCGCCTACATAATACGTGGCGCTTTGGATGTGCTTTGTCACTTGCACGCAGCGGGCTACGCGCACGGCCGTATAAAAACCTCAAACGTGTTCTATGAGCCGGACAGCGACCAAGGTATATTTTTGCAAGACGCTATGATATACCATCTTCTGGCGCCGGCACTTGGTCCAAGACGCCGAGAAAGCGCCACAACTTTGCTAGGATTCACAGCACCAGAGCTTCTAGCTGCTCGGTCAGACCTTTGGGAGCAGCCGCAAAGTACTGGACTATGGTCTCAGCTAGCGTGCGCCGATATTTATTCGTTGGGTCTCTTGTGTATTGAGCTTGCCGGCGGAGAAGAACATACGGCAATGTACAAAGATGCGACATCCTCAAAGCATTGCAGCGCAGACACGTTGCGTAGACTTCGCGCGCACGACCAGCCGCGCTTCCGAGATGGATGGCTATGGTCGCTGAAGCTGATTGACTTTACCACACGGTGCATGCGACTTTCGCCGAGCTCGCGGCCGACGGCTGTGCAGCTGTTGCAGCACCCTTGGCTACAGCAGCAAGACCTTTTAAGCGCTGGTAAAGACGCGCTGCACCAGCTGTACTTAAGCGTACCTGCGGGCCTGCTTGGGCGAGTCCAGAGCGAAAACTCTGACCTTGTTCAGGTTTGGAGCTCGTTGGAGCGTGTGAATCGGCTCGGCGTCCCGCTCCCAGTCCCTGTACTGCCTGTACTTAGTCTGGAAACCCCGCTTCTGCTCAACTCGTCCCAGCGCTCAGGCGTTGAGGACATACTGAAGGAGAGCGCGGCGTTATATCGCCATTGCATGGAGAATGAGCCGTTATCTCCCGAGTCAATACGCGAGGCGCGCGATTTTCACAGCATTTTCAGTGCACTGTTGCGCCCGCTTCCCGCGAAACCTACCGACGGCCCCGCCCGTCCCGGCGCCGCAAAGTCTTCCCAGTCGACGGGCACTGCTCCAGGCGCCCCGCGCAACGAGGCAGAGACTTGAGCCCTCCAAGATGCATTGCCGAGGAAGGAAGAAAGAAGGAAAAAAAAAAAAAAAAAAAAAAGGAAAGCGTGACGTGGCTGGCTGCCGGTGTGATAAACCCTACTTCTAATCCACGCAGAGCAGGCTTGATACTCGGGTCCTGCAATCAACCGGAAGCAGCGTGTCACATTTTGGCAGATATATCGAGAACCAAACCCAACCGTTCTGCGGCTGTACTTTGTGCGTCTATACTTGCAATGGTGAGCAGCAGCAGCAACGGCAACAGCATCAGCAGCAGCAGCAGCGCACTGCGCACCGCAAACGGCATCATCGCTCTTCACATCAGAAGCCTGTCGCTCGGTGTTCAGAGACTCCATTCACCACGCTCTAACGGATTTCGTTAGCCGCAGGCCAGACACAAGGAACAGCTCGGGTTCCTATGCAGACGGTCTGTTTTTCATAGGGTGCGCCCGCGGTGATGGGCTCAGTTTGGCTTCTAAGGTTTTGGCTTTTGGGTTTTCAGGTGAGAGGCGCTGAACAGGTTTGTTGGTTGGCTGAGGTGTTTTTGATAAGAAGACTGGGACAGACGGAGAGGGAGGAGAGGGAGGAGAGGAGAGGAGAGGAGAGGAAGGAGGAAGAGGAAGGAGAGGGGCTGGGTTGAGGAGTGTTGGAAGAAGGGTGGCTGGGTAAAGATGGGGATTACAGGCGTGCATGCGCGCGAGGTGTTTGACTCGCGTGGGAATCCGACCGTGGAGGTCGAGGTGACGACCGAGCTGGGCGTGTTCTCCGCCATGGTGCCGTCCGGTGCGTCCACGGGGATCTACGAGGCGCTCGAGCTGCGGGATGGAGACAAGTCGGCGTACCTTGGGAAGGGCGTCAGCAAGGCGGTCGCAAACGTGATTAACGAGATCGGCCCGGCCATCACGGGCATGGATCCCGCCGATCAAAAGGCGGTCGACGCCAAGATGATCGAGCTGGACGGCACCCCGGGAGGCTTCAAGAAGCGCCTGGGAGCAAACGCCATTCTTGGCGTGTCCATGGCTGTGTGCCGTGCTGGCGCCGCGGCCAAGAAGGTGCCGCTGTACGTGCACATCAACGAACTTGCGGGCGGGCATAAAATGATCCTGCCAACGCCCAGCTTCAACGTGATCAACGGCGGCTCGCACGCCGGAAACAAGCTCGCCATGCAGGAGTTCATGATCATGCCCACTGGTGCCACCTCGTTCAAGGAGGGCATGAAGATGGGCGCCGAAGTGTACCAGCACCTCAAGTCGGTGATCAAGAAGAAGTACGGCATCGATGCGACTGGAGTCGGTGACGAGGGAGGCTTTGCGCCGAACATTCAGGATAACGAGGAGGGCCTCAAGCTGCTCATGGACGCCATCAAGATCGCAGGGTACGAGGGCAAGATCTCGATCGGCATGGACGTCGCCGCATCTGAGTTCTGGAAAGAGGATAAGCAGAAGTACGATCTCGACTTCAAGAACCCCAACTCGGATGGATCGTTCTACAAGACCGAAGACGAGATGATCGATATGTACAAGGGCTTCATTGAAAATTATCCGGTCATTTCGATAGAGGATCCATTCGACCAGGACGACTGGACTGGGTATGCCAAGATGACCGCCGCAACCGACTGCCAGATTGTCGGTGACGATCTGCTGGTCACGAACCCGGATCGCATCAAGATGGCTTTCGAGAAGAAGGCATGTACGGCTCTGCTGCTGAAGGTGAACCAGATCGGCTCGATCAGCGAGGCTATCGAGGCCCACAACATGTGCCGTGAGAACAAGTGGGGCGTCATGGTGAGCCACCGTTCTGGCGAAACCGAGGACAGCTTCATTGCAGATCTTGTGGTGGGTCTTGGCACAGGCAGCATCAAGACGGGTGCGCCTTGCAGGTCGGAGCGTCTGGCAAAGTACAACCAACTGCTTCGAATTGAGGAACAGTTGGGCGATAAGGCCGTGTACGCTGGCGCAAACATTCGTACTCCGTGGCTGGTGTAAGTCCTGGTCAAGGATCGACGGAGAATACGTCATGTCAAGAATCATACGCGTAGTTTAATGTTCAAAAGCGTTGCTCCGGTTTGCAGGTTTTTACTTTGCATTCTTCTTTCTTTTTCACATGTCACACACTCGGTCCTGCCTTTTCATCGCAGAAAACTATGCGTCCCTGTCGAGTTCTCATCCGTGGATTCACTGTACACAAGCCGAACTTCTCTTGGTTCTCGCTAGGTTCGCATTTTGCACAAGCTTTCGCGCCCCTTCAAAGTCTTTGACCGGTGAAAAAGCTGATGACTTCGATTAGGAGTCGCGCTATGCGGAACCGTTTACCTACTTTGGATGCGAGCAAGCTTTTGGGGCCGGCACATGACCAGTCACGAATGCACGTCTTGACCACCAAAATAAGAAGGCCAGGACTTGCCAACTTAAAGTGCGCGTACAAGATTTCTCTAGCACCCATTGCCACGCGGTGCAAGAGTGGTCGGGAAGTGTGAGAAGCGTTCGGTACTTTGTCCCACGGTGTAATCCTGGGCTGTTTCATTGAGGCGCCGAAAGCTCTGCCGCTCTGACACGCCTTTCAGATCCCGGATACCTGTTCAGCCCATCCCGTCTCAACGTTCGACACACAAAAGCCCTTGTTCTACAGGCTCTCTTTGACTTATTTACATAGAGCGTACTTGGGCAGAATGCCCAGCGTACCTAGACACCAAACTTCTGCCCATTATCTCTTCTTTTTCCTTTTTCCTTTTTCCTCACGAGCAATGCTTTCATGCGAACCACTCGAGCTCGCTAGGCATTTGGACGATCATCTCGCTCATTTCGTTGTTCAGCTTCCTCAAGCCTCGGTGACCAGCACAGATGAGCGCCTTATCAAAGCGTAAAGCCGCGCCAACGCGCCATTCGAAGCGAGCACTGGTCGTGCTCAGGTCCGCGGAAACAGAATCAACAGGATGTGAGCCACCCACATGGTTTTCGACCGAGGGCTGAGTATGTGAATCATCATTTCGTGTCCGAAGAAGGCTTCCATTTGCTTCTCTGTCCGGCACGTGCGGCCTTCTTTCGGTACGACCGTCCGAGCTGGTAAAGCGGTCGACACAGGACGTCACGAGAACCAGTCCCAGAATAGAGCCGCGGGCGTCATGCGGTGAGGAAGTTTCAAAGTCTGATATGAACGAGTCGGTCACTGAGTTCCTGTCGGTTGTCTGCCGTTCCGTACCTTGTTGCGCCCATGCAGACCGAGAGACGTGGAGGGCAACCCACTGCGGGTGCGGAACAAGCCACGCACAATGCAAGCGCCTCAATCCTTTTGGCGACGTTGCTCTGGAAGCAGTCATCGGTGACCCAGCAGCGCATCGCTGCTGCTGGGGCTCTAGAAGAGAGAGCGCGGCGTTCAAGGAAAGAGTCACCACGCTCACCCGATATCGTTCAAAGAATACCGAGTAGAGCAGAGCTGCTACCAGGTTGCCACCCCGACGGGCGCACTGCACGACATGCTTCCCCGCGGGTTCTTCCAAAATAATGCGCGCGTTCTGGTGCCGATCTCGTTGCCGCGCATTCTGAATGGAGAGCGCGCCGCGGGTGCCGTTCCGCACTTGTTTGGGAAGGCGCAACGAAGGCTCGAGCACAAGCTTGACGCGCCGGTGAAACTTGACGCCTCTGAACGATGATTCGCTGAAAATGACAGCGTTGGAATCTATCAGATCGCGCCACGGGCGGCAAACCGAGCGCGCGCGCAGCACGTCGCGAATGTGCGGAAGGTGGCGGAGCACGTTGATGAGTGCGTCCTCGGGTAGGCATTCAATGGATGTGCCCGACGCACTCTGCGGCACGGCAGCATCGATTTGGTCTGAGAGTAAAGCATTGTCAGGAAGATGAGACGACGTGGCGACGGCAGGCGTCAACGCACATCTCGCAAGCATGTCCGTGTCCATCATCCAGGCCCCTTCGGACTCCGCGGGCGACCCCACCTGCTGCGTTTCATCCCGAGGCGGCGTTGGCTGGCCAAAGGGAACAAAAAGCGGATCTATCACCGGAACGGCTGGAATCTGCCGACGGAACGATGCGATGCGCCGTGCCGAAGGTTCCGACGGCGGTGCGCATGAACCTGACAGAGGCAGCGGAGGTTGTGCTTCGGAATTCTGCGCGGATGCCAGGGACAGAGCCGGCCTTGCATGAGGCAGCATGGCGCGTCGCTTCCATGCACTCGCCGGGGACGCGGACGGCGGTGCGTCCGAGGCAAAAAGATCATCCCTCGTCGCGGCGGCGGCGGCGGCGGCGGTGTTTGCCAGACACGTCAAAGACTCGCTCAGCGCATGCATATGGCTGCCCTTCACCGCGTCCGTCGCCCCGCTGGACGCATGCACGACCCCCGCGTGCCTGCTGGCGAGCTCATCCACCTCACACGCATGCACGGCGCTCGCAGTCGCCCCAGCCGCGGACGCGCAGCCCGGCGCGCGCGGAGACAGCACGCGCTTCAAGCGCGCGACCGGCGGCTCCTCCATACACAGGCCGCCAAACCACCACCACCGTTCCTCTCCTTCCTGCCCACCCTCCCCCTCTCTCTCTCTCTCCACACTCTGCCCCTAACCCCACCGATCTTCACCCTCCCAACCCCACACACACATGCACACGCACACGCACACACTCTGTCTCTCTGTCTCTCTCGTGTCACTCGCCCATGCAAACATAAAAGCACAAGACCAACCACTCCCCTCCTTCCTTCACCCCCCGCGCGCCCTTGCATACAAAATCCAGCTCCTTCAATGAGAGTACAGTGATTCTCATCGACCGCCTTGTTTGTCTCTTTCTGTCACCAAAACAGATTTGGAAGGGGGGGGGGGGGGTGTGGGAAACTCACGCACTGTACTTTATCACAGAACCGCCGCACCAAACCAGAAAGTTGCGACGCTGCGTCATGTCACGACGATTCGACGACATGGCAGAAATGAGGTACTGCGGACACCACAGAACCTTACCGCATGCGCGCGCGTGCTGTCGTCAGTCACTGTCCTTGTTCTTCGTGTTCTTCTTAGTTACACAGTGTCGCAGCCGAGAACTCGGATAGTTCCGTCCACCACCGCACAACACGCCGTTCCGCACGCAAGCATGTGAGTTGCGTTGTTGCTACACACCGCTTTTCATGTTTGCCATGGTCGCGCCTTCCACGCGTCAACCCAAACCCTTCTAACTAACCACATCACTTCTTCTGCACGTGTGTGTGTCATAACAAACCCGTGGGCTTGGACGAACCAGAAGTCGTAAAGTACAGTGCGAATAAGGTACAGTGCACGGACGACTGCCGACGCCCCGTTTCTTATTGTGAGGTGTTTGTGTGTGTGTGTGTGTGTGTGTGTGTTTGTATGTAGGTGGGTGGTGTTATTAGTATAAGTGGGATGCGGCTTGGTGAGTCGATCGATGTAGAGTACTGTGCGCATGTTTGTCTAGTAAAGCGGGTTGTTGTGATAGAAGGTGGTAGTAGTAGTAGTAGTGGTAGTAGTGGTAGTAGTAAGAGGGAGGTGAAGTGGCCGGCGTGGATGGTGATGAGAGTGCGTGAGTCGTGCGAAGAGGAAGGGGGAGAAAGGACAGAGGGGGTGGTGAGGTGGGTGGGTTGGAGACGGGGAGGATAGAAGCGTGCAGACAGATGAGCAGCGGCGGGAAGGGCAGTGCGGTTGTCGAGGTTTGGCGGGTGGGAAAGGACGTGGCCAGGTAAAGCTCCGATTCCACTGCGCAGGTCCGGCCAGAACGTGCGTCGCGTCAGCAAGTGGGTGGGTTTCGTGGATTGAGACCGTGGTCTTGGCGCTGCGGGGAAAGAACAGCGAGTTGAATTTTTGCGGGCGGCCGGGAAGTGGATGCAAGAAGTGCGGCGGCGAGGAGCGGAGTGCGTGCCGCGGAAGCTGCTGCGCGCTGAGGTCGGGGGCGTGGCGCGTGGCTGTCAAGTGGACGCGAAGCTGAGGATGGACGCGGGGGCCGAGCATGGCCGCGAGAGCCTGCTGAAGAACCTCCACGTCATGAATGGGAAGAAGCCCAGCAAGACGCAATGCAGCAAGTGCAGCAGGACGCCGTGCTCGCAGTGCGCATTGGCCGACGCGGCGGATGACGCCGGGCGTCTGCAGGAGAATGACGTGGTATCGCCAAGTAGCTCACACCCGCCGCTACCAGCCGTGGACGCATCGACCGTGTCGCCGTCGCTGTCCATGTCCCAAGACGAAAACGACAACGACGAGAATGACGTGGACGGCCGGCCGGCCATCAAGCCTCAGGCCGCCTCGTCGGCGGAGACGCAGGAGCCTTTGCTGAGCGCGAGCAGGGCGCTTGATGCTGCAAAGGCATCGATGGAGCTGCCCGTACAGAAGCAGAGCAGCCAGGTGCTGTCACGCAAGCGAGAGCGTGACGAGGTCGCCACGAACACAGAGGATGAAAGCAGCGCGGCGCTGGTGCTCGGACACGAGGAGAAGAGACGCAGGATCGCGGCTGCGGTACGCACGATCCTGACCACAATTGGCGAGGACGCGGACCGCGAAGGGCTGCTCAAGACGCCTTTGCGGTTTGCAGAGGCGATGCTTAGTTTTACCAGCGGGTACAGCGAGAGCCCCGCCCAGATTCTGGGCTCGGCAGAGTTTGATGAGGATCACCATGAACTGGTACTGCTGCGAGGTATCGATATCTACTCGCTGTGCGAGCACCACTTAGTGCCCTTTTACGGCAAGTGCTGCATCGCGTACATCCCAAATGGCAAGGTGGTTGGATTGAGCAAGCTCGCCAAGATTGCGGACACATTCGCTCAGCGCTTGCAGGTACAGGAACGGCTGACGTCGCAGATTGCGGACGCGATCGAGGAAGAGATTCGACCCAAGGGCGTCGCCGTGCATATTGAAGCACAACATATGTGCATGGTGATGCGTGGCGTGAAGAAGTCTGGTGCCAGCACGGTGACCACGGCCATGCGCGGCGTGTTTCGTTCGGAGCGCGACAGGCGCGCAGAGTTCTTTTCATTAATTCGGTAGAAGGAGGAGTACGCGAGGCGGAACCATGAAATAAATCGACCGCTCGTTGAGACCACTTTCGCCGCGTGATAATCTGGTCACAATGTCGGCTGCCGCAGTGCACGCGTTCTGCCCTTGGACTGGAAGGGGCCGGAAAACCCCTCAAGGAATTTCTGGCGCACCGGTATCAGGCAGGTTCTGTACATCAGACACGCTCCTCTGGACCTGAAACGTGCGGCGCGCAAGCCACCTTTGCACCGCGTTGTCGAGTTTCTGTCTGAACGGATCGACACTTTTCGCACTGACAGTGTCGTACAGGTACTGCTTCAACGTAAACTCCTGGATGCGATCGTTGTTCGGCAGCAAACCCTCAACAAGCATTTCAACAAAGGTGAGCGCAAGTCTTCTGTCCAAGCCCTCTGCTTCGCACCTCTTTACCAGTCGCATGCCAAGGCAAGCCGCCGCCGGATTCGCGGTGCAGAATATCGCAAGCATGTGAATGAACATCCTGCGAAATCTGAACACACGCGACGGACTCGTGCCTCGCGCATGCCCCTTCTGTATACCGACACGTATCACAGTCAGCCCATGCTCACACAGACCCGGGAAAGTAGACAGAATCCGTACGATCATATCATTCACACGCTGGACCGAGTATCCAGTCAGATCTCCTTGATGGCTCAGACGTGCCACGCATCGTTGCAGCCAAAAAAGCACTCCGAGCGCGATCAGCGCCGAGCTCGTCGCCAAAGTAAGCAGCCCGTTCTGGTGCTGCTTTACCTTTCTCAGCTGAAAGTCGCTCCTGATCGTAACGCAGGACAATTGAACGGCGGCCCGAAAATTGAACATGAACTCCTGCCTTGCCCGACCTCCTGGATACCACAAGCCTAGCATCCTGATGGCTGTTTCAGCGTCTACAGAAAGAACTGATTCCGAGTCAGAAGCACTGTGCGTACTGTCCAAATCTATGGCAACATCGTCGTCACAATGAGGTCTAAATGCAAGCCACACCAGAGCCTCTCGCACGCCCGGCAGTTCGAGAAGACGTTTTGCTTCCCGCTCGCTTGATTGCCTGTCGAACTCTTTCTGCAACAA
Organism: Porphyridium purpureum; assembly: GCA_008690995.1. NCBI lineage: Eukaryota > Rhodophyta > Bangiophyceae > Porphyridiales > Porphyridiaceae > Porphyridium > Porphyridium purpureum. The sequence goes on along the minus strand of VRMN01000003.1, from coordinate 1,906,207 downwards.
TTGCAGCGCTTCAGGTACAACCGCATACATTTCGCGCTCAAAAGTGTAGATTAAGCGACTGCTATCATGTCCAACAGACTCTGCATTCATTGAGTTCGGTTCCTTTGCCATCGATTGCGACAGACTCTTCGAATCGCTTGTGCGCGGATGAGCTATGCATGCATACTCAGACGTAGGCCCAAATTCGTGCGCGAAAAGTACTCGCCCATTCAACGGCGGGTCCAACAAGTTGCGTGCCTGCACAGCAGCGTTTACGAGGCACAGAGCTCCAGTGTCATAAATTTCAATCGTCCCGGCTCTTGCACAACACAAAAATAACGCCAGTTCACCAAAATGAGCACCCCATTCGACGCTGGGAGAAAGGCTGGCCCGTAAATGAAGACCGGGAGGCCTCGGGCTCAAGAACAGGCCTCTGGCACTTCGATGGGCCAATAGGTTGATGAACGAAGCTGCGCTTGCGAAAAAGTCTGCATCATTCCCTCCATCTGCAGCCATCTTTCGTAAGCGAGCTGCTGCTGCACAAAAGACACGCACAAGGACCAATGCAGCGCGGCCGTCGACACCTGACTTCATGGAAATCGTCTCGCGAATGAGCAAGTCGATTTGCGTCATGAATGTGGGTGTGGATAGCGCCTGAGGAAATTGCGTGGGTTCCTGAGTATTTGTTTCATACATGCGCAGCCCCCACTCCATCAGAGTCGTGGGAATGTTGGCCACATCAGTCGGTGTTCGACAACAACCAATTTCCTTTCTGAAACGACTCGACGCCTCTTTCAGTGCCATACGCGACGCAGGCACATGCCGCTTTTTATCATGTAAAACGGATTCTTGCGCGTCATGACCGCTCTCAGTTCTTTCCCGCTTGACTCTGTCGCGTTCGCGTATACGTTCACCGTCACGCACAATCGCCCTGGCAAACTGGCTCTCTGGCAGCAGTTTAGCCATACTTTTGAAGAGCTCAGAGTGGTCTGGGTAGCAAAGCTTCACGAGGCGGTCATAGAACTCCCTTCTTTCTGGTAAAAGAAACAGCTCGTCGAGCCTTTTCACTGCCTTCTCTCGATACGGTTTTCCGCGCCTGCGAGCAATGGCTTCAATTTCATTGAAAGCGATTTCCTCTATTTTCTTCTGCCCAATTTCATCAATCTTCTGTTGCGCTTCGGCTGTTGAAATGGCGTCCTTCTCTTGGATCACCCTGCAGAGCACGTCGGACACAATCTTGCATTTCGCTTGATACGCTTGGTACCCGTTTCCGATCTCGTCCCCATCTACGAACCTTTGCACCACTCGATTGACTTCGACAAGACCTCTCCACTCGCTCAGCATGGCAACGAATGACTTTATTCCAGCGGTCGTCATCACAGCGTCCGGAACGCCAACATTGACGTTGTGCTCTGCATATTCCCGGTCCTTCTCTGCCTGCGACTTGACCACCTGGCGCTGCGGTGTCGTCGCTGCCGCCGTCGCGGCCGCAGCCGCAGGACCGCGCGCGGCCGCAGCCGCACGCGGCTTTGACATCCTTCGACGCGGGTCCGACATCACTCTATTCACATGGCATCACCACGCAACCTTCCTTTCACCCACCTTTGCCCGCGACGCCGCACACTTCAAGGTCAGCTTTGGTACACCCTGGGGGCAAGGGAGCAGTGACAGACGACACGGGTCGCGGACAAGGAGCAGCAGGTACAGATGGCATTTCTTCCTGTGGGAGGTTGGTGCGTAACGGCGACCGCCCCGCGCGAGACGCGGCATCAAAGGTGCGCGCATCCGTATGCGGCCAGCTCCGGCAGGCGTCCGGGAGGACGCTGCGGTACGAGGGCGCGTTCCGCGCTGGCCATGAATGCGAAAGAACAGGTGGAGATTGAGCTCGAGGTGGACCCGGGGGTGGTGCCTGGTACTTCGCTACAGATTGTGAAATACCCGAGTCCCATTCTGCGCGCAGAGAATGCGCTTGTGACCGAATTTGATAGGGAACTTGTTGAACTGACGAAGCAGATGTTCAAGGTAATGTACGCGTCCCGAGGCGTGGGACTCGCGGCACCGCAAGTGGGCGTCAACAAGCGAGTCATGGTGTTCAATCCTAAGGGTGACGCTGCGGCTTGGCTGAGTGAGGTCGCGCTCGTCAACCCACGCATTGTGGAACAGTCTGGTAAAACGGAGCTCGGTGACGAAGCGTGCCTGTCGTTTCCAGGAATGGGCGGCAAGGTCGACCGCAGTGTGTGGATTAAAGTTGAGGCGCAAAAGCCGAACGGAAAGAAGTTCAAGGTGAAGTACACGGGCTGGGAAGCTATTGTGTTTCAGCACGAGTACGACCATTTGGAAGGGGTTTTGTACATTGACCGCTTGAGTGAGCCTGAGCGAGAGAGAGTTCAGCCACGTCTCGACGAATTGATAGCCGAATTCGACGGAACGCCCGCATTGTAGATGGCCGCGGCCTGACTAGTTTGTTCAGCAGCTTGCCGTGTGGTTTGGAACAACATGCTCGTTTCAACTCCATCAGCCTTGGCCAAACCTAGGTTGAGTGCGTGCAGGGAACCAGTTTCTATCCTGCACTGAGACATCCCGCACGACGAGCCTGTTTCGTCTAAACTACCTACCGGGAAGATTTAGGAAAGGCATTTCTACTCTACATAACAATCTCCTTGTCGCCACCGCCAAATACGTTGGCGCGCGGAAACCGTTCGAGGCATAATTGCACATACCGTTGCTTATCGTCCGCGCCAAGTGCAAGCTCCTGCTCGTTCAAATAGAGTTCCTCGCACGTGCGAAGACAAGGGCCTGACGCGCCATCTTTCGGCCACTCAAGCAGCAGGCCAACGGCCATCGGGCGCGCATCGCGTGCCCAATCGTCGTCTGTGCGGCACATCTTGAGTAGCGCCCGAGCAAGCATGAGCTGATCATCAACACTGATGCCCTCGCCACTTGACGCCTTTGTTTGACGAGTCGCCGCTTTCTGCGCGTACTCCAGCGCGCTGCTGACTCCAGTCTGTCCCCGGATCTCTTCGACAACATTTTGAAACACATCAGACACTTCCGCAGGAAGCGCGCTGAGTACCGGCTTCCAGCTCGCTGCCTCACTGACTCTGAGCAGATGGATGGCCATGCACACGAGCTCCAAGGCCTCGCTGCTTCTACAGATTGTCTGCGCGCGCTTGTACGCCCGCGCAGCCACAAGCACTTTCTTTCGACGCAACGCGACGTCGAACACGAGCACCTGCGTCTCGAGCTCTCTCGGCGCCCAACGGTCCAGCTCGTTTGCATACTTGTGGGCCTCTTCCACAAAATCGCCGACGCTGCGCAGCAGCTCAACGCCGTCCGGGTCCGTTTCCATCCAGCCAGGCTGCCTCACGGCGCTGCCCGGCTTCTTCTTTCCACCGGCGACCGAATCTTCATCGCCCTTCTTTCCGGTTCCACTCGCCGCTTTTGAAACATCCTCCTTGTCTTTCTCCGTGGTCTTTTCTTTGGCCTCAGCCTTTTTCCGCTTTGCCAGCGCCTTTTTCCGGTCAGCCGCGGTCATTTTCTCGAGCTCTGCTTCCATGAGCGACATTTTGCTCTTCAGCTGCTCTTCGAGAGGCTGATCAGCGAGACGAAGGAAAAGCCTCACAAGCGCACGCATCGCGGCCATATAACCATGGTGATCCTTAATGTGATCTTCGAGTCGTAGCACCTGCACATAACTGCGGAGCGTCATTTTGCGAACGCAGTAGTTGTGGAAATCAAATTGGTCCTCAATGAAGTCTGCAAAGTGGCGATCCACCGCGATAAAGCGCTTCAAGGCTCTTGCAGTCAGGCCCCGGCGCAGGAACGCTGCGCCGCTTTCGAGTTCAAACCACAGACACTGCATTTCGTACATTGCCTGCACAGGCGGGATATCGCCCTCGCGCGTAAATAACCCGATCCATTGCTCGGCAAGATCAACGCGGTTCGCTCGCATGGCATACTTCGCACACTTATGGTTGAGGTATCGATCGGCAAGATCAAGCTTGCGCGCGGCGTTCAGCGCACTCACGGCCGCATTTACATCGCCCACGACCTTCAGCACGCGACCTTTTACCAGCAAGAGCTCAATACTGGACGGCGTCCGCAGGAGAGCGTCGTTGACAAGTTGTAGCGCTCTTTCATGCTGACCAAGCGCCACGTAATGCTGCACCAAAAAGTAGTCCACCCACAGTGTCAAATCTTGCAATTTTGCTTCTGACACGTTGTCTTCCTTGGCTCCATCGCTGCTGTTCGCACTGCCATTCGCGTCCACGTAGGCGGAACCTTTGAACGGAGGCAGTGATGCCGTGCTGTTGGAGTTTAAATGCGCAGCGTACGACTCGAACAGACCTCCCAGAAGCTGCGCCTTGTGAGGCTGATCTCTGTAAATCGATTTGAACATGGAAAATAAGGAAGGAACACCTTTGTACAAAAAGCGACGAACAAGAACGTCTGCGCGCCTCAGAAAGTCGTCACCGTCTGTGTGCTCTAGCGCGAGGCGACGAAAGCTCAGCGCCTCTGGGTATGTCACGCTCAACGCATCGCACAGCTCTACATAAAGTTCTGACTCTGACTTTGTCACAGCCTCATTGCCGGCCTGACTGGCGTGTATTCTGTTTCGAGTGACCATAATGTCGGCGAGTCTTGCTATGTACGTCTTATTTTCAGGATTACGGTGCAACAAAGTTCGATAAGCCGCTTCGGCCTCATCGTACCGCTCCAGCATGGCTAGTGACTGCGCTCGGGCCTCTGTCCAGCCCAGCTTGTCCACAACCTTGTCTTCGTTCTGCTCTAGATGCTGCAGAGCCTTTTCATACTCCTTGCTTTCAAAGAGCAGCATGTGTTTGTACATTGCCAGCTCCGAGGCCTCGTACGGGAACATGGATTCTTGCGAACTCGTGTCCTTGAGCGTACCTTCGTATGTGTTCAACACCTGCACGGCGTCGGCGTGGTTCTCATTCAGCTGGTGCGCCAAAGCAAAGGCAATCCAGTTTGCGTTTTGATTCGGCTTGACGGTGAGCAGTTTTCTGCGCGTGCTTTCAAAGCCTTCAAAGTCGCGGCATTGCACCTGTAGCAGCGCAAGATCCCGGAGAATCTGCATGTTGTCCTTATCGATGCGCAGCGCCTGCAAGTATGCCTTGGACGCCTCCTTGTAATCGCGATCTGCTCGATAGAGCAAACCGTACACATGCCAGCATACGTGGGATCTCAGATCAGCTCTGAGGCCCGCGCGAACCATATCATATGCTTCGCTCTTATTCTCTGGCCCGAGACTGGACCACACCAGCCCCTTCATGGCGAGCGTCTCACCATGCGCCGGAACCTTCCTGAGAATCTGATCAGCAGCTTTGAGAGCCTTCTTGTACTGCTTCATCTCATACATCTTCACCATGCTCCGGAACAACGCGGCCTCCTTGCTGGGCAACGCCGAGCCGGACGCCGATCCATCTGCTTTGTCCTTGTCCTTGACGCCCATGCTTACCGTCACCCCGCCGCCTCTCGCGCGCGCACCGCACAGGCTCCCCCCTTCCTCTGCGGCCAAGCGCACACGTACCACTCCTCCCCGCCCCCGACTCTCCGTGCACACGACGCGCTGCCAGACACCCAAGACCCCACCACCACCTTCCGTTCTTCCCGTCCGTCTCCTCCCTTCTCACACCAAAAGACCCAAGCGGTCGTCCCGACGAGCGCACTGCGCACGCACCAAAAAAACGAAAACAAACAAACAGGTGCAAAGTACAGTTCGACATGAATAGGAGCTGTACTTTATTCACTTGCTCACGCTTAAACACTTAATTAATTAACGTTGACTTTAATGTGGCGGCTGTGTCTCCTCGATCTACTCCTCCTCGAAATGGAAGTAGCCCAGCTCGCGTTGGGGTTGGTAGAGCGTCCACAGACGCTGGGCGCTGCGGCTGGCGCTGGACCGTGTGGATGACCATTGCTCGCACATTAGTGCCGCGTACAGCTCGCCCGCGGTGGCTTGTGAGCACCGCGGCTCATGGCACGGGCTGCTCGAGCTGCTTAGCGCCGCGGCATTGCCGCGTGTCGACTGCATGCGCCGTTCGACGCGGCGGCGTTCCACGAGCTGCGCGCGCTCGTCTCGGCTCCCGCTCAGCCCCTCCTGCTCAATGCCGAGCGCGTCGTCGATTCCGCTCGCATCGTCGTCCTCCTCCCGCTCGATCAGGCCCGCAAGCACGCGGAGCGCTTCAACGGCCGAACGGTCGGAGCCAAACACAAACGTGTGGAACCCAGTGTTGAGATCCTGCGCGGCGGTTTGGCGCACGTCGAGCTCGTCGTCTGGTCCTTGCAGGTAGATGGCTCGACAGGGTTTCCGCAGAGCTCTCTGTGCGACGTCCTGCACGGCTCGGTCCGGAATGAGCCGCTCGTGCAGAATCGACGTCGCCAACCTGTGAGGAATGCGCACCGATGGAATCGCTTTGATCCCTCCAGAGCTCAACAGCTGTTGCTCCGGAAGATGCCGCGGTTCACTATCTACCAGATTGGCCCTAGCTGATTGCGGATCTACGAGCCGGACCACCAGGTGCCGATAATCGTCCAGGATTGTGGAGGAAGAGTTCCCCGCTGCGCTCTCGAAGGAAAAAAGTATGGACCTGTATCGTCCAACGCTCTCGCTCTTCCCATCTGTGTCGCTGCCATCAAGATTTTCACCGGAAAGTAACGAGACTTCGCTGCTCGTCGGATCCTCGTACGCGAGCAACTCATGCATGCCGACATACGCCTTGTCCCAACGCGTGCACGCGTCTATGTCACGACACTTCCAATGCGGCAGTGGCAAGAAGTGTGTTGCCTCTTCGCGGTTCATGCTGCGATCAAAGGCAGCTGTCGTGGCGTGCACATCGAGCAAATCACTCAACGTGAGCGTAGAGTGTAGAAAGGAGACAAGGCAAGCCATCTGTCGCGACGAGCAGTAGCTCACGATCAAGACAAGCCGGTGCAGTGCCTGCACAACGTCCTCGCACTCGATGATCGCAAAAACTACCCGTGAATGAGATTCTGAACCGTGGTCTACCATAAATGAAAGTAAATCCAGAAGTTCGGTGAATGAAAGCTCCACAAGCACGTCCCACGGCACACGCATGGCATCGTGCAAGATCCTTTCAATACCAAGCGCCACGCGTTCGGCGCGCAACTCGCTGGAGCTCAGTTCTTCGACGAAGCCAGCACCTAGATGATCACCGCGTACGTGGAGCTCGATATCGAGAACCGATTCCGAGCGCACATCGTAAAAGAGATCTTGCTCAGTGCCAGAAATAAACCAGCAGCAGCGGGACACCGCCACATCGTTCCACTTATCGGAACGCTCGCTCGACACGGCATTCACCTGAATGCCAACCTTGAAGGGAACTTCGTCCGCGGGAACCCCCCATGATTCCGGAAGGAGCAATGACTGCCATATTCCGTGTCTTTGTCGCCTTGCTGAATCATTCGCCATCGCCCCGCTTGTTTGGCCCCTGCTTGGTGGTGATGGTCTTGGCGGCCGCTCGCTGGCAGCTTCAAGGTGACGCATCAATGCCAAATTTAGCTGCTGATACTTCAAGTTGCGCTCTTTTTTCAGCCGGCGGCTGATGTCAGCTTCCTGATACCCGCTCAGTGTCATGCGCTCGTCGTACCCAAACACAGAGTCAAAATCCTGCTTGGCAACTAGCAACGTTGTTCGCAGTCTTTCTTGCTCCGGTGTGTGTGCAGACGCCCAAGATGAGGCGTAGTACTGGCCCGGCCCAAGTCGATGTTTCTTTAGAAAATCTGGGGCGAGTACGGTCGCGCAGTCAACCAAAAGCAAGGCATCAGCACTAGAGAAACGCGAGGCCAAGTTGTACGCACGCGTCGAGCTAAAATACTCGTTAGTACTGGCGTGCACATGAATGACGGGCACCGGCCCTTCGCGTTCCAGCAGAACACTTCGGAATTGATTCGAGCCCCAATGCACAAACACGACCTCCAGGAGGCCTTCGACAGCCTGCCAGCTGTCAGCGCACTTCCTGAACGCGTCCATAGCTTCCAGTCGCGGGGCAGAGTTGTTCCAATCTGCAGGCACGTCCGCTGCGCGTCCTGCAGGACACGACACAAGCAATGAAACTGAGTTTACCCCGCCAGCTGATGTACCGGCTGCAGGTGTTCCACCACGCACAAACTGCGTCTTCTGCTTCATAAACTTTTCCAATGCTGACTGCAAGGGATCTGCGCTTGTCAGCCTGCCAAACGCAGCGGCGCTCGCTTGGTGTGTGGCTGGGCGCTGTGCGGTACGATCTGGCGTTGATTTCAGCGGTTGCGCCGTGTCCTCATGCACGACGAGGGTCCACACCATCAGCACCAGACCCAATCCCACCAGCAGCGCGGCCCGAGCTTGCCTATTTGTCTGCACCATATCCACCATCACGCCCACACTCTGCGCGCCGCGGCGCAGTGCGGCGACGTGCTGCTGCGGCGCGCGCGCAATCCACGACACCGGCTGCTCATCTGCGGCGGGCATCGGCAGACGGAACGACGCCGAGCGCCGCGTACTGCTGCCTGCCTGAACCTGCGCACTCCTCATGCTTCACGCGCCATACTACCCTGTGCCCAAGCTCGGCGTCAGGGTCCACACACACGCGCACGGGAACGTGTTGCACGCAAGCCGCCTTGTGTTTGGCCCGCACGGCAGCAGCGCAGCACCGCAGACTCATCGCAAACGCGGTCATTCCACGTGACAGACTGTACTCCACTCTACTTTTACTTCTTTCGTGCGAGCCTCGGGAAACTCCTGAGCTCCGATCACAAATATACATCGGCGTGCGCATCACGTGGGTGTGCGCACGACGAGGAGCAGGACGCGGCGACGGCGGCGGCGGTATCATGTGAGCTGCGTTTCCGTTTAGCTGCCTAGCAAGGCGTGCAGTCGATTGTTTTCCTTCTCGAGAGCCTCGATGCGAGCCTTGAGCGCGCGCGTCTCGACGCTAGCGGCGCTCGACTCGGTTTCGAACATGCGCGATACCGTCTCGGCCGTTGGGCGCTGGTGCGGCTCGGCTCGCACGCACATTTTGATGATCTGCGGAAGAAGGTTGTTGTCGAGCAGTGCGTCCTGAAGCGCGCATGACAGGCCAGAAGAGGCGTCCTCCAACTCGCCTTCGAGCACGCGCTGGCGAAGCGTCTTGGTGTCGTTCAGATTCGAGGTGGCGCTGCCTTCGTCCCGAGTTTTTCCAAACAGGCTCACTTCAAGAAGGCTCATACCAAAGGCAAACATGTCTACGGCAGCAAGCGCCTCGGTGCCATGCCGCCTGGAAAATCCCGGCGCGCCGCCTGATTGCAGGATTTCTGGGCAAAGATACCGGCAGTCGCCGTCTGTGACGTTTGCGCCAAGATCGTCAGCGTGCATTCGACACGCAAGACCAAAATCAGCAAGCACAAAGTCCGGCCGATTTTGTAATGTTGCCGTGGCATGACGGCGAATCAACACGTTCTCCGGCTTCACATCGCCATGCATGATTCCGACGCCATGCACATGGGCAAGCGCGCGGCTGAGATCAGCGCCAAATTCCATCGGGCAAATGTTTTGATTTTTGAGTGCGTCGCAGCATTCTGTCTGAATATACAAGCGCGTGCAGTCTTGCTCAAGCCACGCCGAGTAGAAACGGAGCACGTTGGGGTGGGTGGGGATCGCTGCCAGCGCCTGCACCTCTCGAAGAGCCTGTATCACGAGATTTGTCGAGTATAGAGGCCGCGAAGTTTGCTTAACCGCGTACGTCTGTCCGTCTGTCTTCTGCACGGCACGCGCCACCATGCTAAAGTCGCCCTTCCCAAGGACGCTGACTTCTGCAAACTCAACCGCATACTTGCGTCTTTGCATGCTAGATGTGCACACTTGCTCCACCAGTGATTTGATCCGGAACGTCTGCGCTGGCTCGTTTGTTGGGTTCGCAATGAATGGGTTCGGGATCGCCATGGCCTGCGTCATTTGATGGAAGCGGGTTATGCCGTCCAAGCTGTCATACTTGGTTCGCTTATTGTGTGGCCCTGTTTCAACCGGCTCGGACTGCTTGACAAAGTCCATGGAAGTGTCCTGACTGTCGGCAAGAAAAAGGTCCATCGACATCTGCGTGCACAGCTCGTTCGTCGCTCCGTCGCCTTGAGTCTGTGTCTGTGTGTACTCGAATAAAGCGTCGGCGTTCGGCTCGACATTTTCATCCGCAAGATCGCAGTGATCCTGACTCATCATGGCTATAGTGTCGGCTTCGTCCTGCGTCTCTGAAACCCCGTCGTCGTTAGCCGGCCTTTTCTTGGCTCCGCCGCTCAATTTGGACGGCCTGAGCCGCAGCATGGGCACTTTGGAGTTACATAAATGCTTTCGATTCGCCGGCCAGCTTTGTCGGCTTGGTGTAGCGTTATGATTCACCAGGCTGCCGCGCTGCTGACGACCTGAGCCCCCACTTGGCTTCTTGGCTGACTTGACTCGCCGAGCGTCCACCGAGGGACACGTGAACGAGACCTCGATGGGCTGGTTCTGCGGAGTGCACACCACGGCTTCTTCTGAGTCCGTATTTCCTGCGCCCTGGGAGTTCCCTGAGAGATCCTGCGAGTCGATGCCGTCATGGTTCAACACGAGGTCTTTCATATTTGCTGGTCGTCTGCTCATTCCCATTTCGTCTTTGGTGTTCTTGCTCCTCTTTCGTGCGCCTCACGCTGTGTCGCGCTGCCTCTGCTCAAAACATTTCTCTTGCAGTCGATCACTTTTCTGAAGGAGGCCAGTTTGGTATCTCTTTGCTCTGCCGTTCACCGATAGAGGCTCACGCAGACACGCGAGGGAGCCAGCCTCTGCAAATTGCTCTCTGCAGCTCGTGCGCATGCGGCCTCACACGCTCCCCACTTGGCGTTTATACACACGCACCACTCGGTCCAGTCTGTCCTAAACGTCGACGCATGCCTGTCGCGCTCTCATCAAACACACACACACGCCTGTCAACTGATCGCGGTGGCACTCGTTCATTAATATACCCACACTACCTGTTCGACGTCTCTCATGCGTCTCGCTGCCGCCCTTGCTCTCTCTCTCTCGCTCTCCCTCCCTCTGTCCCATTGCTTGTGTATTGGGACACCGGCTCTTCTGGATCACTCATATTTCAAATCTTCGTTCGATTTTCTCTCTCTCCCACCACCAAAAACAAATCGCCACATTAACCACAACTGCGTTTTTCCTAATACAAACATACGAGCTCGGTTAGTTACCCCAGACTTCTACTTGATTTTCAAATTTTTGTTTGGTTTTTGTTTCTTTTTCAGTAGTGGGATGTCGTGCCGGCCACCGATTTTGTTGGATGTGCACAAAGTTTCCAAAAGCGAGCACACTGGAAATGTCGCGCAAGATGGGTGTAAACGGCCGTTGCAAAAATAGCGTCGCGGGCGGGGTGTCTGAAAATAAACTTCCGGCAACATAGAAATAGTACAGTCATACAGTACTTTTGCTGAACATCCATCATGATGCCAAAAGTGATCATGCCAGAAACCCTTGATCTAACTGGTCCATGTGGTCGACGGGTTAGATCAAGGGTTTGGACACCATTATATTGGGTTTGTGTACAGTTCTGGTTGCGAAGAAAGGAAGGAAGTACAGCGGTGGAACTTTGGGTGCAAGTTGTGTGAGCGGGGGTGGATGGAACAACGGAAGGGTGGTAAGTCGGGCAAGTGAAAGCGGGAAGACAGAGGTGACGACTCGCGGCAGTGGTGGTGTGCTGGAAAGAGCGGTGGGCGGCGCGGAACGCGCGTGGTTAAAAGTTGGGGCCGGCGTTGGAAGTAGTTGGAGCAAGTGTACAGATTGGTTGTCATCCAACGAGCGTGTTTCTTTTTCCTTTTTGTTTTTTGTTTCTTCTTCCTCAGGTCGCGGCACTTCGATGCGCTTGCGTGCGGATCGGCGAGATCTACGCTGTCTGAGAGAGTGAATGTTCAGGCGTGATCGCGGAAGCGCTTTAATTGTTGTGTAAGAACGAGTGAATTCGGAAACGGGGTTGCAGTGGTGCGCAAGCGGGACGCAGCGGTAGCGCGGAGCGCACGCAAGCATGTCGCTCACACACAGCACTATGAAGGTGGGCAATTACCGCCTCGGGCGAACGTTGGGCGTGGGCTCCTTTGGTAAAGTGAAGCTTGCCGAGCACGAGGCAACCGGTCGCAAGGTGGCGGTGAAGATTTTGAATCGGCAGAAAATCAAAATGCTCGACATGGAAGACAAGGTGAAGCGCGAGATCAAGATCCTGAAGCTATTCACGCACCCACATATCATCCAGCTCTACGAGGTGATTGATGCGCCCAATGACATCTATGTAGTGACTGAGTACTCGCCCGGCGGCGAGCTGTTCGACTATATCGTCGAGCGCGGCAGGTTATCGGAGGACGAGGCGCGCATGTTCTTCCAGCAAATCGTGTCGGGCATCGAATATTGTCACAAGCATATGGTCGCGCACCGCGACTTGAAGCCAGAAAATCTGCTGCTGGATGCCAACAACAACGTGAAGATTGCGGATTTTGGACTTTCGAATCTGATGCAGGACGGCTTTTTCCTCAAGACGAGCTGCGGGTCGCCCAACTACGCCGCGCCCGAGGTTATCTCCGGCAAATTGTATGCCGGACCTGAAGTCGACGTGTGGTCATGCGGTGTGATTTTGTTCGCGCTGTTGTGCGGCACCCTGCCGTTTGACGACGAAAATATTCCGTATTTATTCAAGAAGATCAAGGGTGGAATCTACGTTCTTCCATCGTTCCTGAGCGAGCTATCGCGCGATTTGATCGGCAAGATGCTGGTAACGGACCCAATGCGCAGAATATCCATCGAGGAAATCCGCCGGCACAGCTGGTTCCAAGCGCGACTGCCACGATACTTGGCTGTGCCGCCAAAGGTGGGATACGATCGCGAGCCTATTGATCAGAACATTTTGGCCATGGTTGAGCAAAAAATGGGTTACCCGCAGGCGACCATTTATCGTTCATTGATCCAGAATCGGAAGAATGTATACACCGCGGCTTACTTTTTGCTCAAGGATAGCAAACTGACACTTGATCGCTCATTTGTGGAGAACGCGGCCGGAATGGGCAAACCGACGAGCATGCAGCGAGAGAGCAAAAGGCAGGCGCCTCGAGACACAGGGCTGAACGGCTCGGCGGACGGATCCCCGCTCAACGCGCGTTCCTGGATTATTGGCGTGCACAGCCGCCTTCCGCGGGCAGCGGACGTCATGATGGAAGTGTACCGTGCTTTGAGCGCGCTGCGTTGGCGGTGGAAGAGCCCATCGCACCAGCCTTTCCAGATCAAGGTCATTGTGTTCGACGAGACGCAGCAGGTCAGCAAGGATGGCGAGCTCCTTCAGTGCCGATTTACTCTCCAACTTTACAAGACCACAAGCGGATTCCGACTGGACATCATCCACCGCCTCGGCAACATGTTTTCCTTTTTGTACGCCTGTAATATGCTTTTGCGTGAGCTGCGCGTGCATGGTCGGTGAGATGGGTGTGTTCTTGCGTGAAGAAGATCAGGAATGATGTTCTTTTACTGCCTTTATCGGTTATTTTTTCTTTCTTCCTGTGCTCTTGGGTTTTGCATGTACGCGGAAAATCACGCAAGCACATGTCTTCAGGGGCGCAGATTCTCCGACTCTGTCCGGGGATGCCAGCAAACCACCCGAGTCAATTTTCCGCAGGAACAGAGTCGACCACCGGAACAGTAAACGTGGACATAGTTATGCTGTACTCTTCTTGTCTCTTTTCGACGCCGCAAGTGGGGGGCAAAGTGACAAGCTCGCGCAATCAGCTTGCTCGCCGTCGCGCGGGATGGCGGGTGGTGCTTACTATGTGGAAACGCCGTCTTCGCAGAGCATACACAAGCTTCTCCAGACGCGTGCGAAGTATGAATGTGTCGTGACAGAACTAGAAAGGCGTGAGGAGATTGGCGACGGCGCCGCGACAAATGAACATTCCGTAACGTTAGCCCCCTTTGGACCGCGCGTATACGTACGTGCCGGTGCCATCTCGACTGAAAGGCTCTTAGTCCTGCTGGGTGAGTCCACCTTTGCCGAGTACTCGCGCGCTGAAACGATTGCCCACTTGAAGCGCAGGATGACTTACCTCGATGGCCTCATCTTAGATAGCCGAAGAGAAAGTAAGGATGGAGACGTGGTTCAAAGCAGTCGACTTTTGAAATGTGCGCAGCGCATCCAGCCAGACTGCATAGAGCGCGGCCACACGCGGTTCATGAAGACCGGGAGCGCGGAACCGGATGGTATGTGCGCTGAGTGTCTGCTTGCTGAAGCTGGGGATGCCAGCGTGGCTGGGCTGGACAGTTCCTCTCAGTCCAGACGCGAGAACAGCGTGACTCTCAGTGAAGGTGGGGTCTCTAGACATCTAGCCGGAAATCAGGAGGACGAGACCATGGTCAACTTGGTCGAAGTCTACACGGATCAGACATCGGACGTGCCCGCAAAGGTGCTGGGACTAGAGAACCACATGCTGAGTGCAGCGCCGCTTCGGACCTTGCCCAAAGGCTCGAATTTAGAACGCGCTGTTGGCAATCGACACGAAAATTACAGTACTGACGGTAGTACAAGTGAAAGTGGCATGTCATCCGAAGCAGGATCATCACTAGAGGAACTGGACGCCTTACACAGCACGTTCTTGCAAGCGTTTGGCACCGGTCTAGACAGCAGTTCTCCAGAAGCCGGCTCTAATGCTGATGATATCAGAGAAGGTGGTTCGCGAACCGCTCATGACAAACCTCAGCACTTCAGCACAACTGATTCAGCAAAGGTCTCACAGCCAAGTGGCACATTTGCACAAGGATTCAGATCGGGATTTCTTCTGGACGATTCGGGTGGACCCGCGCCAGGTCCATCTGCAGAGGTCGCCCCTCCGTTTAAAGAGCCTGGTGCAATGCAAAAACGCGCATCGAAGGTGACTTTTGCTCCCACCGAGACGTTGCCCGAACTCCGACCAGAGATAAGCTCGATTCCCAAAGATAATGAAACTTTGGATAATGCAACTGAAAATATGGAGTTCTGTCCCAGACCGAAGCAGTATGTATCGACACCAACAGAGGGGGTGAGCACGGCTCTCAGCGATATTGTTCGAGAGCGGCCCACGCTGCCACATGGCGTCAATGCTCGACCAAGGCCGAAGCCCAAACCGATGTCGAAGACTGGAACAAGGTTCCAAAGAGACAAGCTTGGTAAGGAATGATAATCGCACTGATTTTCTTTGCAAGGTTGCGAAAGTGAGCTTGACCTGCAAGTTTGTTCTTGGGTTTTTTCTTGGCTCTCTGTGCTCAGACCTACATCTGAGATTGTCGCCGGGCCTCATTTGCGCGTCACATAAGACCATGGAAAACGCCATAAAAAGGAGCGTCTGTCTGCAGTCTGTGAAAAGCTGCCGGTACTTTGCCGGGTCATGTTCTTGACCAGAACAAGTGAAACTAAAGTCCGTCTTCTATAGCCTTCGTCAAACGTGGGATTGATATCGTCATGGTACGACTAGTTGGAGGCATCGCAAACGAGCTCCCACTTTCTCCTATGAGCGGCCACGTTCAGCAGCGAGCTTTTGCCACGCATATCGATTATAACTTAGTTGCTCTTCAGTGAGTTTAAAGTCGACCTGCGATACGTCGCACTCGCCTTCTATGAACTGCATGCGCATTTCTTTCTCTCTTAGATCGCGTATCTCGTCTCTTTTCGGGAGGTGGCTGTAGGTGCCGTTCATGTTTTCGCCGAGAACAGCTCGAAAGCTGCAATTGCGGACGCCAAGCAGACCATGCAGAACTTAATTATACATTTCCTCAGACACTCGCTCAATAGGCAGGACGAACGAGGTATGCGGGGACGCCTTGTGGATCGATTCCGCCACCTTGCGCTCCTCGGCCCATTCCCGGTGTAGAAGATCATAGTTGAAACCCGACTTGACGAGTATTTCCGCAGAAGCATTCTGACGCACTGGGAAAATGATGCGCGCGCAAGGAAAGGCGGAGGCCAAGAACCACTGCATGTGCCAGGAAACATACCGAATTTCTTTAAAGCCTACGATTTTGGTCTTTGGCTCGCGGCTTGCCTGTCCGGCGCCGTACACCATGGTCTTGACCAGCTCTTGTGTGACGCAGAAGAAAGCACGACTGTGTAGCTGAGGGCCCTTCCACGCCACGCTTCCATGGTTTATGAGTTCCAGCCGCCGCAAAACAGCGAATTGCTCCTCCAAGCCCCCGGCATGTTCGCCGGCGAGCTCTATTTGCGGCAGCAGAGAAAACATGGACAAAGCCGTCGTGCTCGCAGTGCGGCCTCCTGCCGCAAGAATGAACAGCCAATTATCTGCGCACAGGTCACACTCCAAGCCACGCACTGTCTGCACTAGACAAGCAGCGGTACATACGAACGCGCAGAGCCACCAGAACGTGCGAAACAGGTGCGGCGCTAGTCTCGCCCCGGAGGCAGGATCACCCTTCGTCATGAGAGACGAGACGCATCCACCCAGGCGGTGCTGCTCCCGCATTGGGTGCTCAGGTACGAATCGCGAGTTGTACGACGGTGTGAACGGACGTCTCTACAGAGGTCAGCGTAAAGCTACAAATTATTTGTAAACTTACAATGTCGAGAAAACCGGATGTAGCTGAAGAACACGATAAATGCTTTTCACTCTTACAGATGCGGACGCTACTCCACAAACGATGACGAGAACATCTTACGAGAGGGAATGCCACGATTCTGTTGTCAATTCGAGCGTTGCCTGCCGAGGCGTGCAATCCTGTACCAGATCACCCCTCTGCGGCTTCTGCACGAGGTTAGCAACAATACAACAGCCGCCGAGCAGAACACCGCGAAACGTTGTAGATTGCTGATCAAAAGCCTGAGCGCAACTGGCATATGCTCTGACAACGAAGGCCTGCCGTGCCGAAACGTCGATGGAGCCCCGCCGCGCTGAACGCAGTGCTGATAAAGCTGTCGGCAACGCTCGCGACGAACTCGAAGCCCTTAGGTCTCCTCATTGGAAGCTCCATTCAGTCGCTCGTTTGCTGGTGCCTTGCACGTCCTGCTGCAACTCCCAACACTCACGCGAGCTCGTGCTTCTCACAGCACATTGAGTTTTACGAAATCGCAGCAGGGCAGACCCGCGTCTGCATATTTACCCTATCGCCGGAATCCGCCATCGAGCCACCGCTCACGCTCTGCGCCAGACCGTAGACCACGACCTTCAGACCACGCTTTGCGTCCTCCTACGACATTCCTCCCTTAGCACTTTCACCCAGCTCACCAGACCCATACTGTCACGCACCGCCTCTTCCTTCCTACTTGTCCTCAGTCCTCACCACCTCGCAGCACGCACCACCAAGCCCGGCGGCTTGCGCCGACTCACATTCTCTCAGCAGCGCCGCGCATTTCCGTAACTCCGCCACATCGTCACCACGCACCACTCTAACCACACTCTGCCTCCCCCCAATGAACGCGTCCCATCCATTCACCCCCGCCTGCTTCCGCCTCCACACCAAACCACCCTCGCAATCCCAGATAAAGTACAGTGTCAGTCCACGCCACTGTACTTCCGTTCAATTTCAATCCTACTTTGCTCCTCCTCAATTTCCCCCTGTTATCACAACACGCGCCGTTTTCACTGACACCGCGCCACTGTGTCTCATCACCGTGTGGATTTAATTCATCACGTTTACATATGAATGTGTGTCTTGCTCACCTCGCATCAACCACCAAACGATCTAGATCGATCAATCTAAAACGTATCTATTTATCTAGGAGGAGTAGATATCGACGTGGTAAAGCGCGTGATGGAAACAACGGACGAGCGGAAACATAGTCGGAGTGGTTCGTTTTAGAAGAGAAGGAGGAGAAACAGAAGAAGAAGCAAGAGAAGGAGAAACAGAACTTGGAACTGTACCTCGTGGGTTGGCGGGGTGAAAAAGAAGGAAGAAAAGAAAAAAACATATGTTCAAGAGAGGGGGAGTGGAAGAGGAGCGCGGCAAAGAACGAAAGCGGGTCTGAGTGCTTATTTGTTTGGTGTGTGTGTGTGTGTGAGGGGAGGGAAGGAGGAGTGGAAAGGGGGGACGGTGGGTGGAGGAAGGGGGAGGAGGAGCGCGAGGGGTGGACGGCGTTCCAGAATGCGGTGCGCAGGAGCCGCGCGCGAATAACGGGCATGCACACGTCGGGAAAGGCAGATGAGTGCATGGACGGCAGGATGTCGCGTGCAAACGCTGTAGCAGTCGAGACGGGTGCTGCAAGTGCGGCGGCGGCGGCGGAAGTGCGCCCGCTGCCTGGATGGAGCGACCGCACTCATGCGCCTGCACGCGCATGCTTGTCGGCCGCATTGGGGAACAGCGCCAAAGACGATCTAGTTGAGAAGGGTGAGCGTGCACGCGCGCCTGCGGTGGACGTTGCAAGCGCAAGACCGCGGGAGATGGCATCCGACGCCGAGAGCTCAGCGCTCACGTCAGGACGAGTGCATTTAACAGAAGATACCACCGCGTCGCGTGCAGATGAGGTAGATCCACACGTTCCGAACGCCACGCCCGCCGAGGATGGTTTGTCGTCTGGAAACGCGGAAATAACAGGTTTGGGCAGAGATATACAACGCGTACCAGATGGAGAGGATGAAATCCAGTCAAGCGGCTGGGCAAAGGCTGAAGAGGTCGAGAAGACTGAAGACGCGCACGAATGTCGTCAGGACCATCCTTTGGCCGATTCGCTTGATGAGCCAAGTCTTACGCTGTCGCGAAAACAGCGATCTGAAGGTGAACGTTCCAGTGCGGGTGCAAATGGATCTTGTGAGCAGAATTTGTCCGGCGAATGCACAGAGCAGAGCTCATCACATGACCTGTTGAGAACCGAAGACGACGGCGACGAAAATGAAGGCTCCGCTGACTTTCCAGAGCAAGCGGAGGAGGAAATGACAGATACCAGTGGAGAGAGGATCAAGCACTTTCTTTCTGCTTACCGCTCGATGGAGCGTCTGCACAAGACTAGTCCATCGCTCACGCTGCCGCAGCGCGTAAAGTTGTACACACTGGATGCGACAGCAACGTGGCGAGATATTGGAACGGGGTGCCTGACCTGCGAGAATATAACAGCTTCCATCGGCAGTGGCAGCGCGCCGTGTGCAGGGGAACGGCAGCAACAAGGACAACAGGGACAGCAACAGGTACTTGTGCATCAACAGCAGCGGCAATTATCCCGGGTCGGCGGAATCAGGTCTCGTCGTACCGCTCGGACGCGGGACGTGGTGCTACGAATGGTTCAAGAAGGAACCTGCGAGGTGCTTCTGTTTTCTGTGATTCGCAGGCTCGATGATGTCATCTATCAGCTACAAGGAGAGACCATCATCTCATGGACTGAACCACTGGAAAATGTACCGCGCTGGACGCCGATTGGCTCCGCTGGAGAAGCTGTTGATGGTGAGGACCATAGCAATGATACCGAGGGGGCCGATGAGGATGAGCAACCGATGGAGATGGCTTTGTCCTTTGCAGAGGCCTCGGGCTGCCAAGAAGTGTACGCTGAAATCTGCCGAGTCCAGGAAGAGCTTTTGGTGGACAGTAGGCGCGCCAGGCGATCGGGTGGCCATCCCACTGCGCGAACGTCGTTTGCTAGTCCGAAGGATGACGGTGATGTAGATCCATGGTTTGACGGGCTCGAAGATGGATCGGGAAGCGAATGCGAGCCGAGTAGGGTAGGTGGCATGCGTGGTCGCCCAGTCGAGGAAGACGGAGCTGATGCGGAGCTGATGGACTTCAGCGACGGGAATTCATATGGCTTGGCGCACGCGAACGTTTTAAATGATATTACTGTGTCGAGATTGTTTGATGACGAAAGCACAGGTAGAACTTCAGGGCATGGTGAAGTCGGTGCAGGCACTGGCCGCCGAAATTCGTGTTTGACCAGGTTAGGCACGAATGCAGCGATTCCTTCGCTTCCGACCCCGAGCAGGACAAGCCTTGACTTGATCGCACGCATGTTGTTTGAAGCCACCAACAGTTCACTGACAAACATTTCACTTCAGCAACCGCATTCAAATGCTGGCTCCAACGGAAGCGGAGAATCATGGTTACGGACAGGAAAGGAATCCGGATCCAGGGCATTGGCGAGCGGGCCCCGCGCGGCCGAGCATTTCGTGTCTGAAATGTTGTTGCCAGAGAACGACTTTTTGCCCCGACTGCTTGGTCTTTTTCGGGAATTCGAAAGCGCGCATGACATTCAAGGTCTGCGTGCGTGCTTTTTTGTCGTGCGCGGACTCTTTCTTCTCGGAAATCTGCGTCTTCTGCGCTACATGCTACAGG
Source organism: Porphyridium purpureum (assembly GCA_008690995.1). Classification (NCBI taxonomy): domain Eukaryota; phylum Rhodophyta; class Bangiophyceae; order Porphyridiales; family Porphyridiaceae; genus Porphyridium; species Porphyridium purpureum. The sequence goes on along the minus strand of VRMN01000003.1, from coordinate 1,885,935 downwards.
ACGACTTTGCACCGGATTTGATCGGCGCTCTTGAGTACGACCCAGAAGCGGCTCCCGTCTTTTCTGGGACGGACTCTCGTTCTGAAGTATTGCACGCCTCTGCCGATACATGCAGGGAAGGTGTTGGCGAAGTCGCTATTCCCACTGATGCGCCGCCACTTCAGGTGCCGCTGGCTAAGCATCGAATGTTTTTGATGAATACTGCACGCAGAAAAGAAGTCGTCGCAATTGACGACCCCTATGTCGTGCAAAAAATACATCAGAATTATCGAGCCACGTACATCAAGGACGTTATCTTGGCGCGATACTGTTGCTCCGATGAAGGGTTGCGCAATGACTTTTACGCACTGGTGGCATGCAACAACGCGGATATATTCGCATATTTCACGGCATCAGCGGCTGCCAGTTGTACGGCTTCCAAAGATTCTGCCGTTGCACAGCTAGGAGAGACGTCGGATGGAGACCGAGAGAACCAAGGTGGTATCTTGGGAGGATTACTTCGTCTGCTGTTGTCTGAAATGGAACGAAGGGAAGGATCCCTGTCGGACCAAAGTTTGGACCGGCTCAAATTTGTCGTCGAGTTATCTGTTTTGTCCAAGTCGGTACAGAGCCAGCACAACCTCCAGCATCAAGGAGGCATGTTAGGCGGCTTCATGTCAAACACGAACAGTAGCGCACAAAACAGCACACTGCTGATTGACTTTGATGTGCTTCGCAACGTTCTGGTGGAGCATGGTCTTTTGGACGTGTGCCGTCTTGCACTCGACAGCGCCGATGAACGCGTACTTAATTTGGGGGTGGAACTGTTGCAGAGCCCATTCCTTTATGACCCAGCGTATCTTCGGAGCCTAGCCTTCACCGCACAAGTCAGGGATATTGGCATCGGTACTGATAGTGACAGAAGTGTCGGGGAAAATAGATCAGGTGGAAGTGAAACAGCGAATACGGAAACTGGAGGTACTGGCCCGCCAGCCTCTTCGGTGAACGTTAGTGCCGAAGCGTTTGTCGCTTTTCTGCTGGCTATTCTCAGTGCTCCTGAAGCCTGCGCCTGTGCTAGCTTTGCGGTGGCAGATCTCGTGCGCTTACTCCTCGATTTAGATAACACGCTTCCTGTCCATGAGCGTACGGCAGTCATTGCCGTTTTTTACGAACGCTACGCAGTGCACCTGGTCAATCGATACGATGGCAAGGGCAGCAGTTGTAGCAGCGGCACCAACGCGGACGGCCGCCGCAGCGAAGTAGATGGGAATATGACTGGTTGCGACCCGGACCTACATGTTGGCCCGACGTTGTTCTTGGACATTCTCCTCTCATGCCTTCAGTCCCACGGCAAAGCGGCAGCCGACTTTTTTATTGAGCACGGCGTCTTTGAGCGCGTTGCGCGCGAGCTGGAAACGGAGAGGGCGGACCACGGGTCAGAAGCGGTTGTGTCGCGAGGCCACGAGCGGCTAGCGCGGTTCCGGTTTTTGAAAAGCTGTCTGTTGTGCGGGGACGAGCAAGTGGTTGCATACTGCGTGACGCACGGCATTCTACACGCACTCGTGCGGGCCTTTCTGGGAATGCAGTCGGGTAGCGCAGGTTACGGGAAGGATAACATGCTGCTCTCTGCATTTCTTGAGCTGCTTGACCGTATTCTCGCGGGGCGTCGCACCATGTGTGCCAAGGTTATCATGGGGCCGGACTTTCCGGATTTAGCGGATGCACAGCGCTTCCCGTCCCTCGCAAAGCGCATTGCGGCGCTTCGCGAGATGATGCTTTTGGTCGAGCGCAGTCGCGCTTGTGCACCGGTTGCCGGGTCTGCCACGTTGGTGAACCAGACTGACGAAAACGACCAGCGCGAGCATGTTGCTCGCAACAGTTTTGATAGCGGAGCGCAAGGTGGTGGCATCAACTCAGGCCCGTTCACGTCTCTTGATTTGAATGGCACGGAGTGTTATGTCGTGGGCTTTGACTTTAATACATATCCCTTGGCAGAACAGATCCAGGGCCATCCGTTCAATTTACGCGGTGTCGGTGGCTGTGGGTTGGATCTTGGGTCCTTTGAGCACGGATCAGGCCAAGAGATGCCTGACGTAAACATAGGGCATCGACTTGATTCTCCTCGAGTGGTTCGCGTACGCCAAAATGCGAGTGACGTAGGTGCGCAAGCGGAGAATGTCACACTGGCGGTGTACGATACGAGCAGGCGTGGGGACGCGGGTCAAGGTCAGAATCGCTTTCAGGATCAGGGACCGGGTATTCCTGCGCCTGTGGTAGTTGTGGCGGATAGCGACGGCTCGGGCGCCTCCGCCGTTGACCTGCTGGACACGGGTATCGTGAAAAACGTCCCGATCAACGAGGCGGTGGTCACGACGAGCAGGAAAGGATTAGATGCGGCGGCGGTGGATGAGGCGACACCGAGGCCCACTGCGTCTGATGGCGTACTTCCGTTGGTCGGAAAGCTGCCTGCTTCCGCCCTTACTGTGTCCGCGGAATTGCAACAAGGCGATGACCGCGACGCGAAAGATGCACTGGTCGTTGAGCACAGTTGGGCCCGTAAAAGCACCGGCGATGACGCTCCTTCGGTCACAAAGCGGCGGCGATTTGACGAATCAGGTATTGTCGCAGCAGTGGATTCAAACAGGACTGCGGTTGAACGAAGCCACAACCCAAAGCCGATTTTATTCTCCTCTGATTCCGTCACTCAAAACAAAGTGGAGGATCGCGAACAAAGCAGTGGCAGCGGCTGTGACGTGAAAGACGCCTTGCGGATGTCGCTTGGCTGGGAAAATGGTGTTCTTTCAGGCGCCGGCACGGAGAGGGCTACAAAACTCTGCACTGCATTTGACGAAGATGTCGGTGAGCATGAGATTGGGATACCCGCACAACAGGTGTACGCATCAGATGAGAGCTTTGCGGTGGATTAGAGCATTCAGACTTAAATATTAAAGCGGGCGCTGGTGTTCGCAAGGGCGCGACTTTGCCATGTCAAGGCCTAAAGTCGGCTAGAATAGCAACGGCAAGCAGAAGGCCGGAGAAAAGTAACCGAGATGCTCCTTCGTAAGCCTGCCACACCAAAGCACCGACGCCTGCACCTCTGCGGATTGTTTTCAGCTCACCAGCTCGCACATCCACTTAGCTGTCGCGACTAGGGTTGTTCGCGGCTTCCTCCTCGAGAAAATCCTGCAAGAGATTGTTCACAAGTTGAATCATATGTCTCATGGCGTCGGTCTTTGATAAGCCAGAGCGCTCGCACCACGCTTGGTATGCGGGGGTGCCAGCCTCAATTTCTTCCTCATCCTCCTGAATGTCTGACTGAAAGAGCGCCTTGTCTTCACCGTGCACGCAGTCACCGAATAACGCCTGCATCTTGAGCCCAATCAGGTCGGCCTCCTCTTCGGCCGAAATCCACTTCTTCCCTAACATTTTCATGTTCACAAAAGCCTTGTGCTTGCGGAACGCATCTTCCAAGAACTCGCCCGATTGCGGTTTGAGCTCTTCGACGTCGCTCGACGTAAATGGCAAGTCGTGCTCGCGGTGACCATCGTTCGATGATGAAAGTGAGTCGAGCGTACCACTCGCGGCATCAACGGCACTGGCACTGGTTCCAAGATCTTGACCTTGTGAGTCCGCTTTCTCCGGTCCAGGCGGTTCCTCTGGTACGGGCCCTGGCTCGGCTCTTGCCAGAAAGTCATCGACCTCTTGTTGTAGCTCATTTTTGGATACCATAGACGTCACGTCCTGACTCAAAGAGCTTGTACTGCTGCTCGTGCTGGGGCCTGCAGCGTCGACTTGTTCTTCGGACGGCGACTGACCACTCTGGGCGTCGACATTCTGTGCGGCCTCGGCAGACGAGGCCACGAGCATGGGCTTCCCGTCTGTATATACAGGCACGGACTGGGAACCGTCGACGGAAATGGCATTTTCGGGTGTGTGCGGCCTGCGTTCTGCGAGCATGGTGTCGGCCAGCAACTGGGCATGGTTGTCGACGTGCATCACCAACGCGGTCAGCAGCCCCAGAAGCATGAGCAAAACAAAGCCATGCCTTATTCGCGGATGGTACTGCAAGCCGAGCACGGGCGCCATGGCGTCGTGCTCTTGCAGGTAAATCGTGTCGTCTGGCTGAGACGGCTGCGGCTTGGTATACTGATGATTCTGCGAGTACGTGTGATGATGCGCCTTTTGTTCCACTCCCAGTTCCACCTCATCGTCCTTCTCTGCGACGAGCGTGTACGGCGCCTTGTTCGAATGATTTACCACCACCACCATCACCTTTAAGCGCTCGCAAACCTTTATCTCTCTCTCTCTCTCTCCCTCTCTCTCTCTATCCCCCTCACCAACTACCCAAAAATTCCCAATCGCCTCTCACAAGCAACTCAAGAGCCAATCACTCTATGCGTAACGCTTGATAATATGAAAATTATCAATATTAAACCACTCTTCTTTGATATACTTGCAGACTACAACACCCAGAGTCCTTTACCATACAAATAACGCATATTAAACATACTTCTGGAATCACTGTGTGAGCGTGGTTTTCAGGTATCGCCAAGTACAGTGGGTACAGCATCCGCTTTGTCCAAGTGTGCTGCGCCGCTCGCGACTTTCCCATCTGTCTTGCGTGCCGTGGCGCTGTGGACATGGCATGGTGCGCTTGGATCCTGGCTGACATGCGTGCTGAATCTTCCACCAGACCGTAGCCATCCAGCTCCAGTCTGACGAACTCGACAATCTCCATTCTGCGGCTTGTTGCGAAGCAAACGCAGCTGGAGAAAAAAAAACAACAAATGTGCAAAGTACTGACGCCGACCAGGCGCGGTGCGCGATCAGGCTGAATCCCGCATTCCAAACGCAGAGAGTTGAAAGACGCCCGAATAAGTCCACACCTGAGTCGCGGCACAGCTATGTGACGCGCGGTTTCAGCCAATGCACTCAAATGGCATTGTTCATCTGCACGAATGTTCATAACGGAATAGCGATGTTCATCGTAGCCCGGCGCGTTTCATTCAACGGAACGTCGTCGACACTGACGAATCTGCGATTTGGGAAATGAAGTATGTGTATGAACAGCGATGGAGGTGGCGTCGGCCGCTTGCAACGCTCGTGTGGCGTAATCGTGGGCCCGCTGACTCTTCACTTGAACATCTAGTCTACGTAATTGGTCTGGCACTGCCGAAACCTTTCGTCGCACAGCGGCTCAATTGCTTTTCCTGACGGCTGGGACATGGAGCTCAGGCGCGTGCCAATCAGGAGGAGCTCATTTCATCTTGAAAATATCTTCGCGGAATGACGCCCCGTGGTGGTGATGCTGCTGCTGCTAGTTTTACTGCCTGGATTACAGATGCGCAAGTCATTTACCAGCGACTGCTCATGGACAAGTTTCATCAAATCCAAGCAGCTTGTTGTCTCTGACGTCGACGAATCTGTGTGTCAGGGAGCGACCCGAGGGAGCGATTGGTTCATTTCCTCGATCGACAGGAATTCGCGGCTTTGTACCACGTCCAGCTGAACAATGCGATATGCCGGTTCCGCACTCCAGATCACCATTCGCTGCCATTCCCAGCCAACATTTGTGAGCGCGGTTTCTTGCTGTATCCATGATGTTGGTCTCCGGGGCCTACTCATCTCAAAAATCTCAGTTGTCCACGCGAGGCTGGCTGGGTATGGATCTTTTCAATCCAGTGTGCCGAACAAATGATCCCGCGTATGCACATGGATACCAGCATGGCTTAATTTGTGCACGAGCAAGTCAACGAGCTCACACGCACGACTGGATTCTCAACGCGGCGCAAGCACGAGATGAAAGCGGCTTGCAAGAAGTTCCTCAAGACCCGACGTGGTGTTTGCTGCATGAGGCGTGTGACGCGAACATCACAGAAAGGCCTTGTGCATATGTGAGTTCGGTACGAGGCTTTTGACGAGCGCATTAGCGTTGGCGCGTACATTTTTTTGGCGAAAAGGTTCATGCCTGCACTTTCACTGCGAAACTTCTGCGAGTCAGAAACTACATGGTGTTCCGCGTCAACACGTCATGCGGCTTTTTCATCAGAGATGTCGCGAACGTGACCGACCAGGGCTCCCAATTACTTTATCCGTGTTCATGTGTTGCGAAAGTATTTGCAGAGTAGACTATTTAGTACGTTCTGTGCACTGCTATGTGTCAATAGCACGCTTAATAACACGACTAAATGACTTACGACCTTTCTTGTAGCTATTGGCAGGAGCAGCTTGGCCTCATTATTCCAAAAGGTTCCTTCGTCAATGGGTGATGGACGAAGAATGGTTGGAATGGCTCTTGCTCCGAACTCTGCAGCATTGCGAGCAGTCATGGCGCGGTGAGGCAATTGGACTCGACACTCGCATTTCGCCCTTTCTGGTGCACAACTGACCCCGGTGATGCGCGTAGTACGCCTTGCGTCGGGAATACTCCCCTAGAGGGCACTTGACTGGTACTGGTGTGCGACCCACTCGCGTCCTCGAGCAGGTCTTCTGCAACAACGCGGTGGGCGGCGCACATTGTGAGTTCTCGATGGTTTGATCCGGTGCGATAATCACAAGCTCCGCGCGACACACGCCTGCCGCCATACTTTCCTTTTCGTGGTCGTGATTGTCCTGGTCCACAGTTCTGCTCCCGCTCATTTAATTGAAGCGGCTCACCGGGTCCCCTTCTTTCCGATCTCGCGAGGCGCGAGGAAAGGTCTAGCATCTACAGACTCGACCTCACCCCTGCCCGCACTCGTGACGATTGCGACCTTCAACATCTCTACGGTCCTTACATGTCGGGCATTATATCCTCAAGCATCAGCATCGCGACGATTCCCAATGAGCACACCTTGGAATCCCAAATCGATACCACCGCCGGCGGGAATTGACAAAAACCCGCCGGGCAGGAAACAACCGGCCGGTGGGTCGGGGCACGAGATGAGCGGCGTTCGGTAACCCTCATTATTTTGGTTGAGTCATGTTGCTGACTGCGTTTTTCCATCTCCAGCTTCTTTTTCCGTCAGGCGGCTCCCGGGTGGCTGTTCCCAGTTGGGGAATCGATGCTGCTGACTCAGCAGCCTGGCACGATGTGGAACTATCGCGCAAAGCACGTAGGACGTGGTAACGTGGTGGTGGGATGGTTGACGGTTGCTCGAGCTCGCGTGTGTTGTCCCACCGGCCGCCGCTCATATCACAACCACCAACATCATGCCCATCCACAATTTTAGCGTGCCATCGTCATCGTCCAGCTTGGTGACCGGAACGCACAAGTTCGTGCGGCAAGTGACTTTGGTGTCACCTTCGTGGTTGCGCCCACGCTGGCAGCTCGTGCTTCGTGTTGTGCAGCCGTTTGTGACAATCTTGGCTGTGACCAATCGAGCGCTTTGTCTGCGAACGGCAATCCCTCGCACTAAAGTACAGACAGGGGCGGGAGGACATGTATCTCGGTGGGTGTATCGGGCCCGTGACTAGCTCATCTTGCTGTTGGGCCCGCACACGCAGGCTTCCTGATTCTCTAGAGTGCAATGCGGACACGGATCTCAGAGCGCCTGCCCCACTCGATGCCTACATCGCTGGTGCCATGAAGTGACCCAGCTCGCCATGGTAGCGACTTTTCGGTCACCGCCCTTCAGGACGAACCCACAGGCACAGTCACCGGCGTGCGGCGCGCAATTAAACATTCTGCGGTTCCCGTCACACACACACATACAGCATCGGTAGGCGTCCGTTCTCCGGTCAATTCGTTTGTAGCTTCTTGCGTGCTCTCGACAGAACGGAAGACGGCCCGTGTAGACCTGAGGGAATGCGCGCGCTAGCGGCTGGAAGAGGGTGGCGGCTGTGCCAAGCGTCGCCGTTGCTTGGGCAAAGCTTTCGCGCCGCGTGTGGTCGCGCACTGAGCAGCCGCGCGAGTGATGGAGGCGACGAAAGCTTCACAGAGATCAAGATTGATCGATCTGGGCTCAGGGGACAAACACAATTCTATGCGAGTGGTGAAGGCGAGAGCGTCGGCCCGTCACCTGCGAGCCTCAACGCGCCGGTCCCGAGTACCGCTCTGGGGAGGCTACTCGCGCGGACTATCCGAGCGTCGCAACCCATGTCCGTTGCCGAGTTCATGAAACAGTGTCTGACGCATAATACGCTTGGATACTACAGCAAGAGCGATGTGTTTGGCGCGAGCGGAGACTTTGTTACCGCACCGGAGGTCTCGCAAACGTTCGGAGAGCTCGTCGGAGTCTGGTGTGTGACGATCATGCACAAGCTGCCGTTAAGGTCGAAGATCGAGCTCGTCGAACTGGGTCCGGGCCGTGGAACAATGATTGCGGACGCGCTGCGTGCCATCAAGACACTTCTAAAGAGCCCGCGGTGGGCCGATCGACTTGAGCTGCATTTGGTCGAGGCCAGTTCGAAACTTCGAGAAATGCAGCAGGCCAAGTTGCAGCCCTTTATGGATGAGGCCGGCGGCGGACTAAAAGTGCACTGGTTCGATTCGGTACATGCGTATCACGCAAGTAAGGATTCATTTAACGCTGCACCGATTTTCTTAGCGCAAGAATTCTTCGACGCCCTGCCTGTGCATCAACTCGTGTGGGACCCCGCGCTTGCGGTGTGGAGAGAAAAAATGGTGGCTGCCGATGAGAAGGACCAATTATCCATGGTGGTGTCGCGCGCGCGCACCAAAGCGTGCATGTACATGGACGCTCCGGCGTACAAGGAGCGCGTCGTCTCCGCGCTCGAGACGAAGGCGCTTCCTGGCGGCTGCGTGGAGATCTGCCCAGAGGCACTCGTTGTGATGGAGCTCGTGCTCGACGTTATGAGGCGGAGCGTGCCTGGTGGTTCTGCACTTGTTATCGACTATGGTAATGGCGGCCCCATCGCCTCGTCCGTCCGAGCCATTCAGCGGCATCAATTTCAACACATTCTGACTGCACCAGGCGAGGCTGACCTGACCGCGGATGTGGATTTCGGGGCGCTGTCGAGCGCTGTGGACAATGTCATGCACAGTCGGAAACAAGGCGTGGAGTATGTGCATGGGCTATGTGAGCATGGTATGGTCACTCAAGCCGACTTTTTGGTTGAGCTGGGAATCCGCGAGCGCTTTCAGGCGCTTGCGGCAAAGGCGGGCACGTCAGAGCAAGAATTGGCAAAACTGCAGAAGGACTTTGTTCGCCTTGTGTCTCCAGACGAAATGGGCACTGTCTATAAGGCGTGGTGCACCACTACAGATAACCTAAGCAACATCTACGGCTTCTCACATCGCGCAGAACCGGAGAGGACATAGTCAATGTATTTATTTGTTTTCTTCCAGTTGCTTTGCAAGGGCGCGCTCGGCAAGCACGGATTTAGCGCTAGCTGGAAGCATCTCGATTGACTTTCCCTTCGCCCAGGATCGGAACAAGCTAACAACCTCACGGAACTTTGGCCGGCCTGCCGTGGCGGAAGATCTGAGGGGCAGCTGCGCTGCGCCAACTGGTGGCGGCGGCTTGGCGTATACAGGCACGCGGTAGCAGCCTTCGACTCCACACTGCAGCGCCTGCTCAGCCGCGGGAGCCCATTTTTCAGCGAGGAACCAGGGAATATTTAAACGCGCTGCAAGCCCTTTGATCAAAATGGTCGCACGCCCCAACATCACCAGCTCTTGCGGAAACGAGCTCACCTGCTTGATTGGAGAATTAGGATCCAGTTCACGCGGACTCAGACCTCCGGGCAATCGCTCCATATTGGAAGGCCCAAATAAAACCAAGCCACAGGAGGCCAGCACATTGTCCTGCTGCTCCTCATCAACGCCATTCACTTGAACGCCGAACTCGCGCACAAGGCCCGCGAGCTCCGCAACCTTGGCTCGCGGGAAGGCGCTGGAGCCCTTTCCAAAGTCTCCAAAGTCACGCACGCACAACATAGTGCGAGCCAAAAGCTGCTGTAAGCTGCCCGAGAGCTGTTTCACCTGCCCGCAGTCAATCAGCGCGAAACCAGATGCTTCCGGTAGCACCAGAATATTTCCCGGATGTGCGTCACCATGCAAGATTCCTGAGCCAAAGACTTGCCGGCTGTAGGCCTCGGTGAGCGACTCCAAAAGGCGGAGTCCCACAAGACGGCTCTCTGGAGAGCTTGCAGCATACCCACGCTCCTTCATGGCCGCCTGGGCCTTGAGCAGGGGTAGGCCTTGGACAAATTCCATAACGAGCACCTTGCGCGTCACAAGGCCAGGAATCGGTCGGGGCACTACCAGTGGCGGCTCTGCTAGTTGACCGTTTGGAAGATGTGCAATGGTAGCGTGAATTTTCTCTTGATTGAGCGCCTCACTCTGGAAGTCGAGCTCATTGTACAGCGCACGCTCAAGCTCGGAAAAAATAATAAAGTAGTCTGCGGGAAGTTGCTCTCGGAAACGCTTGGCAAACAGCTTGAGATTTGCAATATCTGCGCGTAGTTTGGGCTCTTCTGCCGGCCGCTGCACTTTAACAGCCACTATGCGCCCGTCCACGAGCACAGCGCGGTGAACCTGGGCAATGGACGCTGAGCCGAGCGGCTTCTCCTCAAAGTGCGAAAAGAGGGTTTCAAGAGGCTCGCCTTCGAGGAGCTCTTGTCTCACGATTTCTTTGACTATGGCAGTATCGATTGGTTCAATAGAATCCTGCAGCACCGAGAGCTTGCGAATGTATGGTTCAGGGAACAAATCTACGCGCGAAGAAATCACCTGTCCCGACTTGACATAAAAGCCTTTGAGCTCCTGAATGACATTAATCAGCTCATCTGAGCCCCACTCGTGCGTTTGATTCCAAATTTCTTCCCGCTCCTGCTTGGACAGGTAGGTGCTCGACGACTCGATTCGGCGTTTTGTCTGCCGATACTTGAGCAAAATGGGCACGACGCGAGACCAAAAGGTCACAGAGCGCTTGATCCTTTCATACGACGTAAGAGGCTTCGGCATGACCACTGCTTGTCCAGGTGACGCGATCTCGGAGCCCGCCGCATCAGTGCCCGACGACACCGCCGCGCGCATGGAGCGCCGACACGCGCGGCATTCCTGCCGACGCACCTGCAGTCTTTTCGACTGCACCAGTGCGTCGCGCGTCGCGCCTGTCGGGGTCGCAGAGAACACGAATGCGGGCACCATTTCCCACGTCGTTCCGTCCCTTCGAGCTCCCTGCAGCCGTCTCCAGTCCACGTCCCGCCACAAGCTCGCCCTCTCCACTAAACCAGAGTCATTTGTTTCATTCTACCACTTGAACATGTCATGGATCTCGATGAACGTGGAAGGACAGAAGTGTCTCAAGCAGCATGCGACTTGGTAGAAAGTTGCGGCAATGCTGCTGGCGCGATAAATCTTCCCCTTTATCCTCATCTACTGCGCATGTCGCCCTGTCTGTAGCACCTCTTACATTTTTACTTTGCGATGTAGTTAATCCTATGCTTGGCTGAGCGCTGTGCTACATGAATGCCAACCTTTTGAAAGATTGCAAGCCTGGGCCGGGCAGAATCTGGTGGAGAATCCAATCTGGCTTGAGCATCTGTCCGTCTTTTTCAGCGTCCGTCGTTTCGAGTTCAGGCGTATGCTTGAAAACGTACATATCGTCCAGGATACCGTCGACCACTTCGTGCAAGATGGTCTCGCTAACGTCTTCAGGGAATTCGCGTGGAGGCGTGTCTTGCAATGGACCCATCCAACTCTTCTTGGCCAACATGGTCTGCGCGAGCGACAGCTGCCACGCTGGGGTTATGAAGTCCATCCGTACGATTGTAAACGCCGTTGTGGTCGATGGATCTCCTTGGCGCTGAAATTCAAGGCGCATGGGCAGGTCAAGAACCAAGTGAAAATAGGCCTTCCACGCTGATCCGTCCGCGGATTCCACATGCTGTTGCAGCCACTCCTTGTCTTGTTGCAGCGGTTCCCCCGCCCCAGTTCGAATTTCGAGAGTCGTCTTCGCGCAACACAGAGCTTCAGGGACCGCTGAGAAATGCTGGAATGGCTCTCGCGGAGGAAGCAAACACGCTTCTTCGCGAGCAACATACGAGCTGATCTCGGAATACGCGACTGGGTCCATAAGTGGCTGCAGTGCTTGTATGTCTCCCGAGTTGACGAGCTCCAAAACTGAGCCAGCGGCTAAATTTGCTATCGGCATGATCTCGCGCAAATCAAACGGCCGTCTGAGTTCCATGTTTGGATCCCACCCGCGCTCAACAAAGTCCGAATGTGTGAAATCGTACAGCTCGCCGTCTCGCAGCATGAAATACCGCCTCTTCGGCTCACGCTGCACGACGCCTAAGGATTTCAGAAACTGCCATGCGCGCAAAAAAATCTGAGCATGCCATGCAAGCGCGTTGTTCTGATCTAGTTCTTCCATCGAGGGTCGCAGCATCGCGCAATGTTCCGGCCCGCGCGACGAGGACGCGAGCACAGCATATCTCGGAGCATAGGCAGTCCCGTCGATCCCACTCACAAGCTCAGGATCTATAAACTTGTTGAAATCCTTTGCACGTGTTATCACGCGGTCACTTGCCAGAAGCAGCCGTGTGAATCTCGACGGATCGCGACTCACCAGGCCGGTTCCATACCGCCGATGACAAAACAACAAACTACTTCCCTGGCCTTTTCCAGACCACAGATTCGCTTGCATCGTCCATCTCCGCAGCTTCTCACCCAGCTTCATCCCCATCACACGGCTGCACCACGTCTCCTCTGGCGCTCTCCAGCCTCCTGCCCGCCATCGGATGACGCGACAGACCGAGGGGCAGTGTCAGAACCTAGCCGCGCCAGAAGGCGTGGGCATCATGTCATAGAACAAGCTGAGGAGAGAGGCATCGGTCGCAGTGGCACCGAGGGCTTCGGCGGCTGGTGCGGCTGGTGCGGCTGCGGCACCGGCAAGCCACGCGCACGCGCCGGCGTCAGCACTAGTAGCTGAATTGACGGGCGGCTCGAGCGCCCAGCCAAACACTGCATGTGATGGCAGTGGGTGCGATCTGAAGGGCCCGCGCCCGCCGCAGAGGGAGCTGCACATGTCCATGGAGAAGCGGCACTGCAGTAATGCGTGTTCGCAGGCGCACACAAGGAGGATACCGGAGAGGCATGTGGTTTTGAGTTCTCACGGTCCTCCACGTTTCTCGAAAGAAACGATACTTTGGCTTTCCAATGGGGTTTGACATACCGGCCCGCTGCCAGCGAAAAGGTTTGGAGAATGCGAAAGACCTTTGTAGTTTCCGGTCCAATGAGGCCGTCGGGAGAAACTCGTCCTATCCTTCCGATGAACCAGTCCTGTCCGCGTTCGAATGCTCTGGTCACGTTAACGCGCTGGCGCCGCCATGGTGGCAACAGCCGCATGCGCATCTGCTAGTCTCTTTTCGAGCTGGGCCCGAACGTCATGCTATCTGTTTGTGGCGTCACGGTGCGGCGCCGAGGTCTAGAATTGCTTCGCCGCGACCTGGAGCATATTCACGCATCGCGATTTCAACGGCGCCAGCAACCGTTTTTTTTCCTTGCAGGACTTTGAGTAGCTTGTCCTCTTGGTGTGATGATGCAGAATCTTACCCCTTGGAGCCACCAGACAATCGTGAAGGTATGAACGCCATCATTATCGTGCTCGACGTGACCACGGCAGAGCATATTCTTATTGTTTCTGCCGCCAGCTCTTCCAATCTCGTCAGGCTTTTTGTGAGTTTTGCTTTTTGGAAAGACAGACTACGTGATTCAGTGTCTCTCTCCGCACTCGACTCTTGTCTATGTATCGAGCACGTCTTGTGGCAGGTCGTGAGCACGGCTGCGATAGCGAGACAGAGCAAAGCAGCATTCGATCCATTCACGGTTCGGCAGCGCCCGCGGCAATCCACCGAAAGCTGAGCTCGCTTGGACCCTTCCACTTTGTCTGTGCGAGTCTGGAAGCAAACAGAAGAAAGAAAAGGAGAGAGGAAAACGGGAAAAGCAAAAGCCATCTCCAGCACATGTACGAATGCATATATTTATGTATATCTTTATTTGAGACGAAGAAGAACCTTTACGCGCGTCACCAACGTTCTCCATCGCCCCGAATGCTTCAGCGCCGGACGCCACGTCCAGTCTCATCATGAATGCATCTGACCCACCCACACCTGACCCCCTTCACCGCCCACACACCACGTATCCCGTCAGCTGTACTTCCACGGAACACCCTTCCGTGTTTCTGGATCGCCCTCCAGCACGTTCCGTGAACAGTGAGGTACAGCTGTGTCGTACTACTTGACTCATGCGGCATGCGTTCTTTTGTAGTTGATTGTCGCGGTGGAAGAACCAACCACGAGCGAGGTGGAACGGCGAGATCGAGTGTACTTCTTCCTCTTCCTGTTCGCATTATAGAAAACAAGGCTTACTGCATTAATGGAACACAAATAAGAAGAACATAAGAAGACGCGGAAGAGGAAGAGGAAGAAGGCTCATGCGGGTTTGCAATGAAGTTGCGTCATGGGGATTGAAGGAGGGGTTGGAGTGAGTAGTGGATGGTGCGTGTGTGAGGGATAGAGGGGAGACTGGTGAGTGAATTGGAGACGTAGGAAGCAGCAGTCACACTCGTGTGGCGCGACAGAGAGACTCTCATATTCACACAGGTACGCACTGTGCGAGAAAGAGAGAGAGAGGAAGGGCGTGACGGACGAGACGGCAGGTGCCGCTCTGGGTGGAAGGTAAGCGGATGGCAAGAGAGGAACGCGGAACTGCGCGCATGGGGCAGAATGCGGTCGGCGCGTTTGCGTGTGGTGGGTGGGCTGGCGTGGGAGCGGGCGGGAAGCAGGCGGCAGGGCTGAGGGCGTGGGGTGAGACGAGATCTGGCGTGACGCATGCGGGTGGTTTTGGCGCAGGGTTGCCTCGTTGGCGCGCGGTGTCTGGCGCGGCGCGCAGGAGCCGGAGAGTCGCGCTGCGCTGCTGCACAGAGCAGGTTCAGCAAGAGGCTGACCGCTTGAGTGACGGTTCTGATTCTGCGAGCGCTCTAGGAGAAGATCGTTCGCTCGGCAGTCTCAATTCCATTGTCATTCCGTCGCAAGTACGCGTGAATATCGCGAGCCCACAGCCCAACAGACCAGAAGAAAGTGTTCGGGACGACGCGTTGCGAGCGGACAGATCACTGGAGGAAAGTCCATCACGCCACCTGTCGCGCCTGAGCAGCCTGGACGCCTTTCTGGACGATGGGTTAAGCCGGGTGGCCGAGCGACAAAAAGAAGATCCGCGCACCAAGAGAACGGATGTGATTCGAGAGCTGCAGGAATTCTTCTTCCACGCAGACACCTTGACAGCAGCAAATGTCGCCGCGCTGGTCGGTGCGTTCGCGCTAATTCTGTCACTGTGCGTCCAGAGCTCGCCGCTTCCAGTCGAGCCGCTGATGGACCTTTTGCCGCCGGCCACGGAGCAAGGCGTTTTTGAAAGATTCATGCAGCACTTGCAAAGCCCAAACTCGGTCGTGCCGATTGCACTGGGACTGTCTGCGTTTACACAGAGTCTGACTGGTTTTGGGTTCGCCATTGTTTCAGTTGGTATCCTGACGCAGTTTCCTTGGATCTCAAACTCGAACTTGCTGCAGGACGTGCAGCCCATTGCGGCCATCTGCGGTTTGTTCGTGTCAAGTGTCAACTTGATTCCCAGCTGGCGTGAAGTCAAGTGGAAGGACTGCGCACCAGTTATCCTTGCGTCCGTGTGCGCCACTCCGTTCGGCGCGGAGATGCTGAATTGCGTTGACGTTGGCGTAGCACTCAAGACGCTGGGCGCGGTCATCTTGGGCTTTGTGGTCTATCTTAGCTCAGGTCTCAAGGCGCCCAAATGGTTTGCGTCAAAGAGTGGGTCGGTGTTCTGGGGATCCTTGGCCGGCTTGTTCGGAGGCGCGTTTGACATTCAGGGCCCGCCCCTTG
This sequence comes from Porphyridium purpureum, assembly GCA_008690995.1. NCBI lineage: Eukaryota > Rhodophyta > Bangiophyceae > Porphyridiales > Porphyridiaceae > Porphyridium > Porphyridium purpureum. The sequence continues at coordinate 1,870,113 of VRMN01000003.1, read as the reverse complement.
TTTTCTGGACACAGGGCACTGACTTTCGCGCCAACGAAGTCCGGGCCAGTATCCTGGCCGTTTGTGCGATCAATTCGGTCGCAGTGATTGCGCACGATCTTTCGCAGGGCCGCATGGACGATTTCTACGTGATGGAGTTTGTCAAGTCCAGCCTTCCAGTTGTCTGTCTTGGCATTATTGCTGGCCGATGGGTCACCACGCGCTTGGACCCGGATAACTTCCGAAAAGTGGTGTTGTTCAGCTGTCTTGTAATGGGAGCACGTCTGCTGGCGAGTTGAACGGCCGCACGCGCGGTCCCGGTCGTGAGTCAATGTGTCTTCCTATGTATAAAATGTACTTTGTTGGCAAATGCTCAAGACTTCACACTATGTCACTCAGACGTCGCGCACGTGCTGCACGATACCAATAAAATGGCCTTCTCATGAGCCACGTGTAGATGGATTTCTGCTCCGTCTTTCGCAACTTCGCAGCAAACGCACTTCGGCGTGGTCGCGCACGAGTGCTGACACCACGCCGGCTGTGCAGCTTCATCCCAAGATGTATCACTTTTCATGCAATTCACCTGTCACCAGAATCAAAAAACCCATAATATTTTCAGGAGGCTCTTGCCATTCGCTTCCCACTTTGGCGTTTTCTCTCTCATTCCGCAGACGCGCCATTCAGAAGGCTCAATGAAGCACCAGCAAGGATAAGCCCGCACACAAGCACCGAGTCAAATACATCCTCATAATAAGAATAGGGCTCAGCTACAGCAGCCTCTGCAGCGTCTGTCTCCAAGCCTGCACCCTGCAGGATGGAACCTTCTAAGCTACTACTTGACTGAGAGTCCAGCGACATTCTCGCGGTAATTCCCGACGCGCTCTCCGTGTCTCCGTCGTCGAGCACCAGACGCTCGCACGAGCGCTGCCTGGTGTCGCGCAGCCAATTCTCCAGCCACACCGGGTTCGCCGTCGGCACGGCTGGCTCAGCGTCGGCCATGATGTATGTTCTCACAGGACTCTACAGAATTCAATGCGCTATCCCACTCTCGCAGCCCGAAACGGACAGCCAATTACTCTCTCCTACACTCTTGTCGTCTGTCGCAAACCTACCTTCACCAAAGCCAGACCACGAACCTGTCTATGTCTACCTCCCAGATGTTGCGCCCCCGTTCTCGTTCGATCTTTTTTTCCTTTCTTTTTTTTTTTTTCTCCTTTCGTGCAGCTCACGAAATTCACAAAACAGGCCCATTTTCCTCATCCGGTGACTGGAAACTGGCAGAAACGACACGTGAATCGAATATGCGAGCCACGCAGTCGAGCGCGTATCTGCGCAAGGTGCTGCTAGTGACAAAGCACGGCATCGGCTGTGCGGTCCTGTGAATCGGATCTTCGAGCGCCATTCGGAATGCGCTCGTGTTTGAGAGCTGGACGTTCGTCTGACATGATGACACCGTTGGTCTCAAACGGAAGCAGCATGGCGAGCACTGTGGAGACCAGCGCCATGGCCGTGTAAATGGCCAGAGGCAGACGGAACGAACGAGCGTCGGCGTCAATCCCAGATGTCCCGAGACTGGCTATCCATGGAGTGACAAAGCCGCCAATGCGGGATGCCGCGGATGCCGCGCCGACGCCGGTGCTTCGGATAGAGGTTGGGTAGAATTCGGCAGTGCTCACGTAAAGCGCGTTGAACGTCCCAGCGAGACTGGCTCGCGCCACGAGTTGCGCAGCGCTGGCAACGGGTCTCGGCATTGCTTGGAGATTCGCACAAAGTAGACCCAGCGAACCACACGCGAATGCCATCAGGAGCGCACACGTCGCACGACGCCCGATTCGGTCAATCATGACCATGCACGCGACCAGGCCCGGAAGTTCTGCCACTGCGCTCACCATGGTTCCTAGAAATATGTTTTCGTGCCGGCTTTCGAGGAAGCCAGGCGAAATTAGTACAATGCCATAATACAGCGCCACATTCGTGAGCCAGAGCAACCAGATCAGGAGCGTTTCAGCCCACATCGACCTTGAAAAAAGGCGCATAATATTGCCGCGTGCATCGTTCGGCGCCACTCCCGCGAGCTTAAAGTCGGGTGGAAGTAAATTGCCATTGACCCGTGCAACCTCGGCAATTTGAATGGCGGCTTCATCGAGACGGCCCGCGCAGATGAGAAAGTGCGGGGAGTCTGGGAGCCACGGATACAAACAGCACGCGAGAAATGACGGCACGGCAGAGAGAGCCAGAAAGGCGCGCCAGCCGAGCCTTGGGAGCACGAGCCACGCCAGCAGAGATTCTGCTATGGCACCTAGCGCCCACGCGCCTCTTTCTACAAGAACAAGCATCTTGCCTCGATGCTGCGCGGGCATGAACTCGCAAAAAAGCGCGAATGACACGGGCACACCGCCTACACCGACACCGACCAAGCTTCGCAGCAGCACGAGCAACGCGAAGCTGGGCGCAAGCGCAGATGCGCACCCAAACGCAGCTAAGTTTAGGAGCACCAGTAGCGTGCAGACTCGACGACCCACACGATCAGAGACCATTCCGTACGCGATGCTCCCGACAAAAATGCCCACGAACGTGACCGAACCGAGCAACGACGCGTTGTGTTGTCGCGGCTGCAGCTCCCAGATTAGAAAGCTTAGCAACATCATTTCCATCGCGTCTGCCATCCAGATAAAGATGCACTTCATCGCCAGCATGTACTGAAAGCGCCCAAGTCCAGCAAGCTCAATGGCGGCGCCCACTGTGACCTCATTCGCTTCCATGATCAGCAACCCAGCGAGCCAAGCATCGACCGAGCGAGTGCGCGCGGGCACTCATGCGCCCGGCTCTGCTCTCACTTTTTCTCCCCCGTCTCCAGAGATGTCATGCTTTCACTCGACCACACCTTTCCCATGTCACATGATTTTGCCTCACGCGCGTGGTTGTAATCTCCAAGCGACGATCAAGGGAACAGAAGGGGCGTCATGTTTATCTGCTTGAGCCCACTCCCACTGCTGCCAGCGCGGAATGGAGGTGCAGATTGCGGGCAGATCTGCGCAGCGCAGAGGACGCGCGCGGCGCCCCTGCGATGCAGCGGCGCGGATAGTGCTAGACGTGCGAGTGCGGAGGCCGCGAGCCTGATGGGCAAGCGCTACATCCTGGAGCTAGACTTTGGACGGGAGAAAAATACGTGGATGGTAAGTGCGATGTCCGATCTTTGTTGTGCCGTAGACGAGTCTCGTGGCGCGGAGGTTCTAACCTGACTCTGTTCGACTGCTCGATGGATTCGAAAGCCGCCGCAATGGGGCTTGAGTGCGCGGCGCTTACAGAGCGCCGTTGCTGTGCAGGTTGAGCCTGGAGGAAGCCTGCAGGTTCTGAAAGTGGCATCGTTCACCCCGTTCGAATGCAATGCAGCCGCGTGGCGCGTGAGGAAGAAGGACTGGCGTGTACCAAACGACACCATGCAAATGGTAATCAGCACCACCGGCTTTGAACGCGGCGACCTGGTTCTTCCTCGCGGCAAGCTCTTTCTGAGCACCGCACTGTTCCTGCAAGGCGCGGTGCTGGGCAAACGGGGCAACCTAACCATCAAGCAGCGCCGCTTCTTTATCCGCGAGGAGTTTCGCATGGTGGGCACATTCAAGGCCGTGCCAGTCGCAGACGACGCGCTGCTTGACGACATTCGTCTTCCCGCGATGCGCATGGTTCAAGGATCTCCGCGTGACTGGCAATAGCTGGCCATTCTCGCACCTCATTGTGTCTTCCATCCATCCATACACACATTTCCATGTGATCCTTGAATCCAACATAGCCGAGCCCCACCCCCCGCGCTCCACGCGCAACAGGAGAATCGTGGAATATAGTCATCCCTCTCTGCCTGCCTGATGACGTGATGTGGAGTCATCAAATACTTAATGATGACAACTCTCCGTTGGTTGGTGACCGTAATGGTTAACCACAGTAGTATATCATTAGAGTGTGAGAGACGGCCGACGAGTCGGCGCTCTGTCTCCTTTTGAGGTAAGAGCTAGGTTGTGTTAAGGAGTAAAGTCGTCTTGTTGTGGACCTCTTGCTTCAGCTAGACACCAGTAGTTTACTATTGGTACACGTTTGGTATACGCGTGCTTCACGAAGACGCTATCATCAAAGGGTTATGAGCCCAGCCTTTGCGCTGTGGTGTTTCCCTCATCTTTCTTCTTCTTGCTTGCTTGACTAACCACCTATTGTGGTTGCGTTTCTATCATTCGGTCATTCCCCAACTCTACCCTCGATCACGCTTTGGAAAAGCGACTGTGGCAGCGCGACAGCCAAGACGCTGATCGGCGCCGCGAACATCGAGAAGGAAAAAAAAGAGGCGCTCGAAGCGCAACTGGTGAGCGCGACGCGCCCAGTGTTTGGTCATGGAATATGACATGGATAGGGCTGCGGGTGCTAGTACCCCAGCAACACCGTCGCCGGCACGCGGTGGTGCAAACGCCTCGGCAACCCGCCTTGGCGCGGCAGCAAGTGCGCGGCGCGAGTCCGCGCGCGAGGAAACGAAACGAGAGATGGCGGCGATGCTGAATGCGGCATACGCCCAAATGCATCGCCAACTCTCGGAGGAATTCGGCGCCAAGATGGCGACCGAACTGAATACCCGGACGGCGATTGTTCAGAGTGAGCTCGCCGAGCTGCGGAGCGAGAACGTTCGTCTGAGGGCGCTTCGCGATGGATCCGGTGGAAGTGGCGCTTTGCCGAGCTGCATGCGCCCTGCGGCCATGCTGTACTATGGCGGCGAGCGATCCACTGCGGCCATTATGACCTGGACGGCAGCAGCGCGTTCGCGGGTGTACAACCCGGCGCGCTCGGATTGGCGGTCGCAGGGCCGTCTTTGGACGGAAACCGAGGAAGAGGAAGCAGTGTCGACGCTTTCGACTCACCTCTTCGGATTGGCGCAACTCTGGTACCAGGCATTACAACCTGATCAGAGACCCACCTCGGTAGAAGAGTTTCTGCTCGCGCTTCAGCGGCGCTTCGAGCCAAAAGAAACAGAAAATGACGTGCGGGATGAACTGCAAAAGATGAAGCAGGGTGCAATGAGTGTCCAAGATTTTGAAGCTGCATTTAGTGAAGTTTGTCTGCGTATACCAAATTTGGTAGACAAAGATAAACTTCACTATTTTACAGAATCTCTTGACACTTCTATTGCCACTCACGTAGCGCTTCACTTCCCTCCCACCTATGACGACGCTTTGCGTTTGGCTTTAGTTGCCGACAAAGTCATATTTAAGCGTGGTCGAGACCAGCAGCCCATCACAGCACGCACGTACCCGTCAGCCATGCAGCCTGCATACCACCCCCAGATGAACTATAACCAGCATGGTCCGGTGCCAATGGACTTGGGCACCGCCAGCGGCAGCCGCGCACGGGTGCACGAACGAGGATACAACGACTTCCAGCGGGATCGCTCGAACGAGTATCAACAGCAACAGCATGACCAATGGTCACCAGCTGGACCGCACCGGAACCTGCGTGCGAATCATGCAGAGCAGTACGCGCAGAGCCGCGCGGACGGACGAGACGGCGGCTGGCGAGAGCCGAGCACGCACGGTTGGAACCGTGGTGGCGGCCAGAACGACGCGCGTGGGCGCGGACAGAAGCGTGGCGCACCGCAACGAGGCGGTGCCAGTAGACCACGACCGCGACAGACGCCGAAGTCGCAACAAGATGGCAAGAAGAGTAATCAGCGTGGGCGCTATTACTGCCATCGGTGCTCCGTGTGGGGGCCAGCGACGCACAACTGTGCAGATAGGCGCGATGATCGCGATGCCAATCTCGGCGGAGCCGAGTTGATGACCGCCAGTGCGGGCAAAGGGTTGCTCAAGGTGAATGCTTGGGTGAACGGCCGGGCGATGAAAGCAGTCATCGATACCGGCGCAACGCACACCTTTCTGAGCGAGAGCGCATGCGCGATGGTGCGAGTGCGCACAAATAGCACCGCGAATGCCTTGACCATTCGATTGGCAGACGGCACGCAGTGCATGTCTCGCGGGCGCGCGACAGTGAATCTGGCGGTGCTGGATTCAGCAGAGAAGCAGCAGGACGTGGTCGTGTACAATGGCCACAATGACCTCGTGATCGGTCTCGATTGGCTTCGAACCAACCGCTTCGAAATGACCATCGGCGGTCACAGTCTTGGCACAGCCGAGGCTGAGCATGTAGAGCAGGACCATTGCGTTCTGCACATGCCGTCGCGCGACACGTGCGGAATATGCAGCGCGGCAAAGCTGCGGCGCGCGCGTGCTGTGAGGCGAGACGACTCGGTTGGCAAAGAGCGCGGACGAGCGCGCGAGTTCAACGACGTGGTGTCGATTGACATTGTGGATCCCGGACTGGCAGCCGTGGAGGGCAGCAGGTGGCTGCTCACTCACCTCGACGAAGCCACTGGGTGGTTCTCAGCAATTGGGCTGGCGGACAAGTCCGCCGCTGAGTGCATTCGCGGGTTGACGGAGCTGCAGCGCGGACGTGGTGATTGGCCACGAGTGTTGCGGTGTGACGAGGGCCGCGAGTTCATGGGCGAATTCGACGGATTCATCGCGGAAAAGGGCGTGAAGAAAGTCACTGGTGTACCGTACCGGGCGAACACGCACGCGACGCATGAACGCAAGCACGCAGACTTGAACGGAGCAGTGCGAGCACTGCTGATGCAGTCTGGTTTGCCGACCGCGTGGTATCCGTTCGCCGCCGCCTACTTTTGCCTGGCCAGAAACCTTGCCTGGCGCGGCGCAAAGCAGGAGCAGACCAGCTTCGAGCAACGGCTCGGTCTGACATGGCACAAGCCCATCCCTGGATTCGGGAGCGGCATTCTCATATACGATGAGAGCCGCGGCAAATTTGAGCCGAAAGGCTTGCCTGCAATCGTCGTTGGGTTCACGGCACCGAGGCCGAATGACCCGCGGCAGCCCATAAACCTGCTCGCCCTGCCTATTGCCGACTTGCGGCCATCTGCGATCAGGAAGGTCGGCGAATGGAAGCCACTTCCCGACAAGTGGCCATTGCGACGTTTGGCACTGCGGCCTCCGGATGAGGCCATTGCGACGGGTGATCAATGGTCGCGAGCACGCGACAATGCACCGGACCGTGCATTCTACACACAGTGCAAGAAAATAGTCGGTGGGAGCACCGAATGCGAGAAATGCATTTTGGGTCCGGCGCCCAGCCGACGTCACACTGGTGACGGCACATGCAGGCAAATGCACTGCCAGTGCGACCGAGACGAGCACGGAAAGCTCGCGTCGCGAGCACAGTATCGGCGCATTGAGCTGCCGTGGAGTCCGGCCGAGGACATTGCCATATCCGAAGGCATTGCCCGTTTTGGTGAGGACTGGCTTGCCATCGCGGGTAGGCCAGCATTCTTCATGCGCGGCCGCAAACCAGCCGGCTTGCGCGCGCGCGCAGCGGAACTGGGTGTGCTTCCAGTGCACGCAGCAGCAGCGAGCGACGCGACGCGGAACGACGCGACGCGAGCAGAGAGTAGCAGCGACGCAACGTATACAAGCGCGGCGACAGGGGGACCAGAGGACGAAGCGGCAGGTCTGGGGGTGGCAGAAGTTGTGGCCACAGCGGTGGCGATGGCCACGCCCGCCGGCCGCCATGCATTAGCATCCGAGCTTCGTGCGCTCAGCAGCACCGGCGCTCTGCCTTTCCGCCGCACGATGGACAAGGCAGTGGCGGCGCGCGTTCCGAACGCGCAATTCGTTAAGTTGAAGCTCCTCTTCAACAAGAAGAATTCAGAAATGCCTTCGTCGTTCCACAAGACGAAGTGCCGCATCGTCGCGCAAGGATGCGTCGTGCTGGACGCCGATGGGCGTCGCGCGCGCGAAGAACCGTACCCTTTTGATCGCCCACCAGGTTTGCTGGCGATCCGTGCCTCGATGAGCATGGCGCTCATGCTCCATGGACCATCCGCCGACGGCGCCTTTTTCGATGTAACGTGTGCCTACCCCAGTGCACCATTGGGCGGCCGTCCGACATTCGGATATCTGCGCGACCTGGTCCCGGTCGTGAAGGGTCTAGTCAGCGAAGCTGACTACAGGAAGATGGCCGCGTGTAGCGAGCCTGTCGTCGAGCTACCGCAGGCTCTGTACGGAATGAAACGGAGCGGCAATGACTTCAGCCACGACGCTCGCGAGCGTGCCCGGCGGCTTGGATGGCAAGAATCCAACGCGGACAAGAACCAGTACTGGCGCCGCGGCGCAAACGGCAGCATGCTCACGCTGAGCATGTACGTAGACGATGGCGCACTCTTCGGCAATACGGATGCGGTACGAGTGGCGGTCAAACAACTGAAGACCGTTTTCAGAATCGACCAGAAGGTCGAATACATTGCAGACTCGGCGCGTACGCGCCCTATCAAGTATCTCGGCATGCACATCTATCGCAACGGCGGCCGATGGGTATTGGATTCGGGGGTGTACGCCACCCATGTGGCGAACGGCCACACCGCGGACAACTTGCGCGTGCGCAGCACGCCACTCAGCGAGCGGGTCGACGACAATGGTCCCGGCGGGCGCGCGTGCCCGACAAACAAGCGAACTGTGATTGGCCAACTGCTGTGGCTCAGCCGAACCACGCGAGCAGACATCGCTTATGCCACGGCGCATGTGGCGCGTTATGTCGACCGGTGGGGGCCAAGCGCGGATCGCGCGCTCGACGAGATCGTCGGGTATCTGAAGAAGCATGCGGACGTCTGTCTGCAATACGACATACCCGCGACAGGCAGTCGCGACGTTCGGTTGCACGCATGGGCTGATGCCGACTTTTCGGCACCGTCATCCACGAGCGGCGCCGTGCTCTTCATATCGAATGGCAGATGCCGACACCTTGTAGACTGGACCAGTCGGCGCCAGCGGCGCGTCAGCACCTCGACGACCGAGGCTGAGTTGGTAGCGCTGCACGACGCAGCGCAAGGCAGCGTGTTCCCAGTGGCGACACTGGCGGAAGAACTTTTGAGGCGCTGGCCTCCGATCGTTGTGCGGTGCGACAACGAGTCGACTTTGCGCGCGGTGGAGCGCGGCCACAGTGACCGGCTACTGCATGCGCCAAAGATGCAACGCATCTCTCTGAGATGGTTGCACGAGATAGCAGCGGACGGACTCGTCAGGTTCGTCTATGTCGCTACGCGCGACAACGTCGCTGACGGCTTGACGAAGCCGATTGCCACCGACGTGTTTCGCGGCCATGCAGCCGCGTGGGGCCTGTACGGTGCAAGCTTATCCCTTGGCATCGCCCAGCGTATGACGCATGCTCGCTCCGCCGCAAACCGTGGCAACGCCTTCGCGATGCTCATGCAGCCCGACGACTGCGACGATGACGCTGGCATGCGCGGCTATGCGTACAGCCATGATGATGAGAAAATGTCGCGTGACAATGATCCGTACACCCGCTGGCACCTTGTCGAGCGAGTGTGATTCGTTCCTTTGCAGCCAGCGCAGAAGTGATGAGGGGGTGCGTGGAATATAGTCATCCCTCTCTGCCTGCCTGATGACGTGATGTGGAGTCATCAAATACTTAATGATGACAACTCTCCGTTGGTTGGTGACCGTAATGGTTAACCACAGTAGTATATCATTAGAGTGTGAGAGACGGCCGACGAGTCGGCGCTCTGTCTCCTTTTGAGGTAAGAGCTAGGTTGTGTTAAGGAGTAAAGTCGTCTTGTTGTGGACCTCTTGCTTCAGCTAGACACCAGTAGTTTACTATTGGTACACGTTTGGTATACGCGTGCTTCACGAAGACGCTATCATCAAAGAGAATCGATCGCGCACTGTACACCCGCGAATCATGCGTGCGACTGACTTTCGTGATAAGGTACAGTGCGCGTGTAAGCCGCCGATCGTAGAAACTCGCGCGGGAGAAGGGGAGGACTGAAATGCGAGATTGCGACGAAGGCAAGAGAGAGGAAACTCACATACACTCACACAGACTCATGACGAAGGAATGGTCTTGGGTAAGATGGCATGCGCGGTGTGCAAGTCCGCACGTGCGCTGTGTGTTGTGCGCGTGATGCGCGGTGGGAGACATCTTGCACGTGGTGCGCACAGACGTTGCGCGTCGCCTCAATCCGGTGTCTGCCGCTTGGACAAAAAGGGGCACGTCACAGTGCCGTGCGCGGTTGTGACGGTACAGCGTGATGCGCACAGATTAATTGCGGCGTGGCGGATGTGCGTGAGATTGCCGGACTCAAAAAAATGCGCGAGTAGGGGGAGCGCGAGTGGGAAGAAGCTGACGAGGCGCGTGGTGGTTTGCGCGCAACACAAGGTGCGACACGTTACATGGCATCATGAACGACACATGCAATGACGTAACGCCTGCGAAGCTACACCAGGCGGGTGGGTTTGTGGTGTGACACACAGACACACGCAAGGACGCTCCCTCGGTTCCTCGTGTTTTCGTTCATTCCTCCCGTCTGTCCGTCCGTCCTCGTTCTGCATGTCGTACGCGTAGCAGCGCCTCTGCGCGTGCGTAGAAGTCTCGTTCGGCGCGGAGACTTGCATGACCATCTCAGTGCCAGAATGGCATGCGCTTGCATGTTGCGCACGAGCATAGGCTTAGAGGGGTTGCTGACAGGGTGCGATGACGACAGCGCATATAAAGGCGTGCGACTGCGAGCTTGCTTCGAAAAGGAAGCTGCAAGCGCGTCACGGGAAAGAGTCGAGGTGGAACTGCGTTGGGAGTTTTCTTGCTCACAGGCATCAGGGTGAAACAAAGCTACGCAATTATGGGTAAAGGACGTGGAAAGGGAGCCAAGGCCACGGACGCCAACGTCGTGGTCCAGCCCACGGCCTCCAAGGCCGCCATTGCCGCGCTGGAGAAGAAGGCCGCGTGGAAGCCGCCAAAGAAGATCCGCGACGCCGATCTCGAGCTGCTCTATCAGATGGAGGTGAACGGCGAGATGTTTTGCGTGACTGACCCGGAATTGCCGGACCACCCGATTGTGTACGCCAGCCCGAAGTTCTTGGCGTTCACCGGGTACACGGACAAGGACATTGTGGGAACAAACTGCCGCTTCTTGCAGGGTGAAGAGACTGAGCCAGAAGATGTCGCAGATATCCGCAACGCGCTCAAGACGACAGAAGACACGGCTGTGTTCCTCTACAATTACAAGAAGGACGGCACGGGCTTCTACAACCAGTTCTTCATGACCCCGCTGCGCAAAAAGTCATTGTTCTCCAAAGAGCCGAAGCCGGCGTACTTTATCGGTGTGCAGACGGAGTGTACCTCGAAAGAAGATAAGGCTGCCGTTGGAAACAACTGCAGAGTCCTGCGAGAGAAGCAGCACGAGATTGCGGTGTAGCCCTCCGTGCGGCGGCACGAACCCTTGTGCAAGCCCGTGGCCAGTTGGAAACCCCTCCTTTCCATTTTAGATACTGCAAATGTCAACTCGAAGAAGACCTAGGAATTAAACACAATAACAAGTGCCTGAATGCTCGTCTCGTCCAACGTCTGTGAGATCACGGATCGGTGAGAAAGCAAAAGGCAAAAGTGCGTCGCAACCCTTCCGTTCTTGACAGCGCGACGCACAGCGCTGCTCCGCACGGCTCTCAGTTGTTCGACCCTGTCGCGGGGAAGGCCAAAGCGCGCATGATGTCGGCATTTTGCGTTGCGCCGCTTGTTCAGGGAGTGGTGGCACCGCGAGAGCGGGAGACGAATGGTCCGAGGGCTGCGAGCCATGTAATGCGCGAGCGTGCGCGGAGCCGGCAAAGTAGAATTTCGGCGGCGCCCGACGTTCATGTGGACGCGACGAGCTGGCGGTATGATTCGGCTGCAATCCCGATCGCAGATCACATTGAGCCGGCCGTTATCCGACTCAAAAAGTTGCCCGTACTGGTTTCCCCTGGCGACGTGCATTTGATGACGCGCGCGCTCACCAAGGCCGCAAATGGAGAGGCGTTTGTTTTCATGGCAGGTAGTTCAGTGCTCGGCGACTCGCTGGACAGCAAATCAATGGAAGGAATATTCAGGCTTCTCGTGGCGCAAGTGATCGTTTTGACATACCTATCCGGCTTGCCGACCGTCAAGGTCGGCTTGGCGGACACGGCACCACCCAGCAGCGCTGCAAGGATTGGTGGAAGCGCCATTGAAAGCACACAGGTGGTCGCCGAGGCAGTCGATGAATATTTCAAACTGTCGGCATCTCACAACGCTATGCATGCACTCGCCAAGTCAACCGATTCGATGCTTGAGTGGGTGCAGATTATCCGCGATCAGTTGAGCGCTTCCAATGCGGAGCCGCGCAAGGGGCGCGAGTTCATAGATCTTGTCGACTCGATTGCAGACGCACTTGATTTTGTGCAAGGCTGTGGCATCGACGTCTCTAGCGAGGCATTCCGCGAGCCGGAATTCTTCACTTGCCGCCGGCCCAACGAGCTTTGGTTTGAAGCTGCGCTCGCACGGAAGGATCCGCTGTACGGTCACGGTGATGCCGTCTTTTCCAGCTCGGCGCACATGCTGTCATTGAGCGGCTCCGCATTGGATGATCCGCAGTGGGTCAAGTTTGCCAGCGAGATTGCGAACCCAGTGGCGCTTTCGGTCAATGCCGGAGTGACTCCCGAAGCACTGATTCAGCTGGTGCGTAAGCTCAATCCGCAGAACATGCCAGGCAGGATTGTGCTCGTGGTCGGCATGGGCGCCGACGAACTGTGGAAAAAAATGCCCCCGTTGCTGAAGGCTGTGCAGAAAGCCAGGGATCTGAACGTTTTGTGGATGTGCGACCCGATCTGCGAAAACAATATTGTGCTGGAGAATGGCGTCACCACGCGTCCGTTTGACCTGATCACCGCAGAAATTGAAACCTTCTTTTCCATTTGCGATTCAGAGGGTGTCATGCCCGGCGGTCTGCGCATCGAGATGACTTCGGACAACGTGAGTGAGATTTTCGGAGGCTCTCTCGCACGTGTAAGTATGGAAAAGGTACAAGCAGGGTACGACGGGACGTACGCACCGCGCTTGAACGCAACGCAGGCCATTGAAATTGCGTACGAGGCCGGTCTGCGACTCCGTGAGTTGCGTAAGCGCAAGTAGATGCGTCCAAAATGGGCACGTGTGCAGCGCGGATACAGGAACACGCTGCCCGGCTGTATTCAGGAGCACTTTGCGCGAAAGGCACCAGGCCTTTGGAAAGTGTATTGTGGATTGTGGACGTTCGGAGCGCGGGTTATCAGTCCCGACATCCACAGATTTACCTAATCATTCATTTACCTAAAGCCTTTTCGCTTTTGTTTTCATTTCCTCGTTTGAATTTTTCTTTTCCAGTCCGTGGCGGCATCTACAAGGGAGCAACCGCTGCTTCAAGCGCACCCACATGGACAAGGATGAAAAGGAACAGCTTTGGAGCAAACAACGAACATAAAGCAAAAAAGGAAAGGCCGACGGTGCGCCGTCCTCCTACCCATCGGAGAGAATCTGGTGAAGCCATGCCTTTTGACCCGCATCCAGGGCATCAGCGAGAATCTGCTGATCTTCAGCTCGAATGGATCTGAAACACTGTCGCAGATACAGTTCTTCGTCAACGTCATCAATCGGCGAGTCAAAGTCTCCCTCGTCATCAAGTTCGTCGTCGTAGTAGTCGTCTTCATCGTCGTCCAAGTTGTCGATTGCAGCGAGGCGATTCAGGTCCACCCCGGCCTCTTCAGCTATGCGCTGCACATAGTCCAAATCGACCTTGTTCAGGTCAGCGTCTTCGTAATCGTCAAAGTCGCGTTCAGACTCGTTGCTGCTTCGCAGAGCCGCTCTACCACCACCTGCTTGGGCGGATGCAAACGCGGGTTGAGTCAGTTCGGCGTTGCGTTCCTCGCGCTGCTCGCGAATGCGCTCTACTAGGACTATGCAATAATGGAGTACGCGGCTACGCGCATGGTTCAGGAAGGGAGGCGCATGGGCAGGCGGAAGGGCGAGCAATGTGCTAAGAGCGAGCAACGTGAGCTTCTTGTCGTGCACGCGTTCAAAAGAATCAAGCATGGAAAGCCAAAGGCCAAACACCTGGTCGGCAATCTTCAACTCGCCTTCGATCACCGACAGTGTGAGCACCGGATCATAATAAATACATGCCGCAAAGTTGGAGAGCAGAAGCATCTTGAGGCGTGGAGACTCCGCCGACCGCAGGCGACTCACAATGGCATGCAAAAGCGCGACTATGACATCATTGATTCGCCCACGACAGTTCAAGACCATCACCTCGACAATCTTGCAGCCTTCCTCTGCGTCGTCTTCCATTTCCGGGTGCTCCCACAGCTTCATCACCATATCAAACGCCATTTTGACATACGGCACACCGTTCGGTGATGCACCGGTTAGAAACTGTTCTGTGCCGTTCGAAATGAAGTTGTCCACCGGAGCGACAAAAGTGGATGCAAAATCGAAAGCCCAATCATTGAAGCTATCAATCATCCCGCAGTATAAAGCCCACATTTCTGCCGATAGCCCGACATTCTGCTCCTTGCAGCCTGAAAAGTACACCAGCAATGACAAAAGGGATAGCAAGTCGTCAAAAAAGTCCATGCGCTCCTCTTCAAACATGCCACGGAAGACGGGGAGAATCTGCCGTTCGATCGATTGCATGATCGCTGCGCGCTCCCCGGGATCCTCATGCTTTTCGGCAAGGGACTGAATGATCGCCTCCAGTGCTTGAACGCACTGAATGGCCGCTAAGGAAGATTCTTCCTCTTCCTCGCCCGCATTGGATGCGCGAATGAATGCCAGCGTGAGCTTGGAGCATAAGGGCAAAGCGTAAGGTACAATATGTTCCGAGAAGCGCTCCACGATCGTCTCGATAGTAGTGACGATGTCCGTATTGTCCACCTCGTCGATGAGCGCGCAAACTTGTGTGAGAACGTTGGGCAGCACTGGCAGCACTGCCGACGCCGCGGAAGGGTTCGAAAGAAAATGTCGCAGCTCCGTCGCGGCCTGCACGCGCACCGGAAAATCTGGATCTTGCAACTGTCGAAGAATCGCGTCTAAAACACCCATAAGCAAATCTGGCACTGTCATGAAAAAGTCAAAGTCCGTGAGCGCAATTTGACCCATGACCCAGCACGCGCGTGCACGCAAAAATCCGAACTCTGACTGCATCTCAGGTATCACATACTGGATCAACATATTCTTAAACGCCTCTGTAAGCTTCGCATTCGAAAGGAGCTTTTCCTTGATGTTCCCCACCACAGTAAACACGCCGTCTTTCTGGCAGGCCAGTCGCCGCAAATCAGCATTTTGCATCATGACCGCACTGGACGTCGCACTACTAGGGTTGCCGTTTGCATCGGGTTTTGCTCCCTGCTCGGTTGCTCCCGGGGTCACACCGTTTGGCGCAGCCAGTGCTGCAGCCTTGGTCTGCTCGTACGCAAAAAGAATTTGTGTCAAATCGTTCAAAAACGGCAGAATGGTTTTCTGTGCGCGAAGCTGCGAGAGCGTGTACAAGACCGAGCATGCGGCACTTCGCGGTGAGTAGAAATCCTCTAGAATATCGGTGCTCTTGCGAACGTACTCGATTGGGTCATTCTCCCATAGTTCTAGGTCCGCTGCGCTCATACACAAGTACGGGAAAATAATTTTGGATAGCAGTGGTCCAATCTGCGGCTGCAACACAAGATACGTTCTCGCTGGGGCCACTGAGGCCTCAATAAAATTGAGCGCTAGGTTTGCCACGCGAGGACTGAGACGCGTATGCTGCGTATGTGGCCAGGCCAGCACTTCAACCACTGCCGCGGTGAGATGAGGTGCATAACTATTCAGGAACGATTCCGCAAACCCACACAGGTCCGGGGATTCATCGTCCTGCAACCGCTTGGGGTCACCGTACCGTTGGAAAAAGCGGTGAATGATGTGACCGATCCATTTTTTGACCTTCCATTCGGGCATCCGCAACAGCTCGTCATCATCCTTGTCCTGCATGAGACTTGAAGGAACGGGGCGCTTCCAAGCTGCCATGAGGGCACACATCCATGCGTCAAAATGGTCCGGATGCCGCATGACAAATGCCGGAAGCTTGAACGACGTACATGACCAGAAAATTTTAAAAACGAGTTTTTCCCTCAAGATGGACGGTTCGCAGCCCACCAAATCACCCGCCTGCATTTGCGTCTCAATTTGCTGCTGGATTGGCTTCAGCACCTGTATTAAAAGCGGAAAGAGGGTGTCAATGATCTCGTCGAGCGTCTTGCGCGAGCCCCTGCCGTCTGTACTGCTGTCGTTGCGAAACTCGTACACTTTGACGACGTGGCGGAGCGCGAGCAGCACAGCGTCTAAACGATTGGGCTCATTTGTCTGGAGCGACGCGACAAAGCTCGGGATAAGGCCCGGGTACCGCGCAGGTAAGTCCGAGGTCACGATTGTCTTGAGTGCCTCGGCGAGCTGGCTGCGTACGCGTGGCGCGGAAACAACCATCATTTCGAGCAAATTTTCACGGATGAGCGCCTTGTCGTTCTCCTGCATGCCGACTGCCTTCTTGGACAGCTGCTCGGGCGCCCACTGCCGCGCCACCATATTCTTGAAGTAGACCGCTGCGGCCTGCTTGATTTGCAGCGGCACGCTAGCCTCGCCCAGCAGCAAGAAGAATGCCGAGTGGTACTCTGGCGCTTGCTCCATGCCCAGCAGCCGCTGCTCGGCGCTCTTGCGCACCTCGCCGTCGGCGTTCAGCGTGCCCTCGAGCAGCGTCGCGACCTCCATCATTGCGTGCGCCTGCATCTTGTCTCGGAGCTGCGCACGCGCCAACCCTCATACAAGCGATTCTGCCTTACACCCCCCCAAGCAGCGACCGCCGGGCCGTACCGCGACGTCTGTCGATTCCCCGTCTGCCCCAAAACCTCGACCGAGTCGTGCTGGCTCCTGTCTCGCTGTGTTTCTTTCGTGCCCGCACGCTTTCGCTACGAGCCGGCCGTGCGGCGCGTTCAACCCACACATCCGCTCATACTGTACCTTACACGCAAAGGACACTGTACTTCAGAAGTCGCTCGCTGTAAGTAGCTGACTGTACTTGCGCTGGACTTGTGCACGCTGCTGGCCGCACGCTGTCACGAGGAGGGCGGTGACCACACTAGCGGCGGTGGACTGTGCGCTTGCGCTTACCAGACGCCCGACAATCCGAGTTGTTTAATTTTTTTTTCTTTTCTCTTAGCATGCGTTTCAGTAGCATTCTCCGGCCTCCGTCGCTCGGCTTCTGATGCTGTCACAGCCTTGGGCACAGTCGCACCCACAGTTCGATAGGCACTTTGGCACCCACACTGTCGTCGCAGCCACGCGCGTCTGCGGAACCAGATCGTCCGTGCTTAGAGCGCCGCACAGAAAGGCTCCGTACAGCACAGATGATGTTTCGAAGAACGTGAGTTGAGGATCTGGCACCCGACGCCACGCGTCAGATGTGTGTGAAACAGGGTCGGAGATTGTCGGTACCAATTGAAAAAGCAAACAAAGTATTCAAAGGATCACATTCATATGGAAAGCTACTGTCCTTCTGGCAATGAAGGAAAATTGCCATCGGGTATCTTTCAATTATGCAATCTAGCCGCACAACTAAACCAATTAAAAGCCCTCACCCAGACCAAGCAGTCTTGTTCCGTTGGACTTCAAGATTTCCACAGTCTTCGGGTTGTACCAGCCGTACTGAACCTCGCCAATGTGGCAGCAGCGCAGCATGAACTGGCACAGGCGGCTCTGGCCAATGCCACCGCCGATGGACTGGGGAATTTCTCCCTCCAAAAGCATCTTGTGCCAGGGTGACGACGTGCGGTCCATGGCGTTGCACAGTTCCAGCTGCTTCAACAGTACTTCCTTGTTCACGCGAATGCCCATGGACGAAAGCTCGAACGGAATCTTCAGCACAGGGTGCCACACAAGAATGTCGCCGTTCAACCCCGTTCCACCGTCAGGTCGCGGCGTGATCCAGTCATCATAGTCCGGAGCGCGGCCGTCGTGGCGCAGAGAGCCATCGGCTTTATTTCCTCCAATGCCCATCAGGAACACAGCGCCGTACTTCTCCGCCAGGATTGCCTCGCGCTCTTTTGGTGTGGACTCTGGGTGGTTCTGGATCATTTCGTCAGAAGAGGCAAAGTGAATTTCGGCCGGCAGGATGGGCGACAGGCCAAATTCCTTGCACATGGCCTGCTCGGTGACGTAAATAGCGGTGTAGATGCCCTTTACGATCTCCTGCAGGTACTCGACGGAGCGCTCGTTCTCGGTGATGCACTTCTCCCAGTCCCACTGATCCACGTACAGCGAGTGCGTGTAGTCGATGTCGTCGTCGGCACGGATGCCACGGAAATCGGTGACAATCCCCTGTCCCGGCTGGCAGCTGTAGTACTGCAGCGCCCAGCGCTTCCACTTTGCGAGCGAGTGCGGCACCTCGAGCTTGAGGTCTGGGTAGTCGCGCGGGTTGAAGGTGGCCGGCTTTTCGATGCCGTTCAGGTTATCCTGCATGCCCGAGTTCTTATCCAGGAACACTGGGCACGACACGCGCGTCAGGCCGACATTCTCCTTGAGGTTTGTCTCAAACGTGGTCTTGATCAGGAGCAGCGCCTTTTCCAGCTCGAGCAGGTTCTTAATCACTGGCGTATACCCCTCCACTGGGGGCAATCCCAAATCCACCACTGAACCCATGAGTGCCCTTTCTCTTCCTCCCTCCCTTCTCCTTTCCCCCTCTCTCCCCCTGTCCTCCACGACTCTATCCTAACCCACACTCACCACCACCACCGCACACACACACCCACCTTCCTTCTCCTCCCCCACCCGCTCACCTCCCCACACCGCCACCTTCTCTTATGCACTCCCTGTTCCTCCCTTGGTTCCCTTTTTTTTCCCCGGTTCCTCCCAATACCTATTAGAATGACCATCTCCCACTAGCTGTTTATACACACCAAAACCCCCCTGCTCCTAAAAACGTCAAACAAGGGGGGAGACATAGAATAAAATGGAAAGTTCTTCTTATATTCTTCTACTATGAATGAATAAGTTGTTCGGCGACTCTGTTTGCATATGCTTGTTGAGTGTGGCAATCGAGTGTCAAACGCCAACCGGCCGAGAGCCGTTTATTTCATGTGGTCACGCAAAGACGGCGCACGTTGATACCAAAACAGCGCGGTTTTGATAGCACGCCGGTTAGCCACTGTTGCGTGTGGTGAAAGGAGCAAGACGGAGCAGCGGATGCACGCAGAAAGCGAGCGATTTAGAACGAGAAAATCAAGGCGGAGCGCCGCGGCGTGTATGTTTGGTGTGAACGGTATGTAAATGAAAAGGGGAAGCAACTGAAAAGCATTGGATTTTGAAGGGAAAAAGTACAGCGCGGTGACAGTAAGGTCGGGGTTGGGTACAGTGGGCGCTGACAGTTCGGTGCTGCGCGCCGCCGAACAAGCGCGCGTGTCGAAATCTCGGGATATGGCGTGAGAAGGGACAGTTCGACGCACGCACGCACGCACCCACCCGCCGACCCACCGACCCGCCGGGACTGCCGGCCGCGGGTACGAACGGCGTGGTTTGGTGGCTGCTGTGTTTCACGTCTGGCGTGAGCACAGTCGTGTGCCGGTGTTGCATGAGCGCTGCACGTGAACGAGGCCTCTCGGCCGGTTTCATGAAAACACATGGTATACTGGCGCACTGGCCGGGAGGAACTGAGGAAAGGAACATGAAGACAGCGACTCTCGGCGCGTCGCGAACCTCCGCCACACCGGCCGGGAAATGTTCCGGCGACCGCGGCGGGTAGTTCCATACTACCAGCGGACAGCAAACCGCCTGACGCTCGATTCTAGGATATCTGCTCAAGGTTTCCTGGAACGCTCGCATGGCTTGGTGTCTACGGAAAGGGCTCAGCTGCCGTCCCCTCGATAGTCAGTGCATCATTGATGTCTGCCCGAATTTATTATCCCAACGCCACGCGCATGCATCCAGGCATGAACCTACTTGCCATGTCTTGATCGCCACAAACTCACCCCATCAACTCTTCGCATTCCTCGAATGCGCTCGTTCAGAACCGTGCCCACACGCGAGCAAGTGAATACAGCGCAGCACGCAGCGCGTCTTCTTTCACACCACAAAGCCGCAGGAGCTCGCTGCGCTTGGTGCGATCCAGCATTGCAAGGTCTGCGATGAAATCGACGTCTATGAGATTGTGCTGGTGCACCTGCACGTTCGTGTGCGGCGGCGGCTGGAACGCGCGGAACGCGCGCGGATTGAGCCCAGCGCAGCGCGGAATGCTCGTACTCTGCGCGAGCCGGCTAGAGAGCGTGCTGAGAGCACGGAACTCGACCTCGTTGAGCGGAGCAAACGATCCAATTTCGCCATCGGACGACACGTAGACGAGGTCCTGCTTTCCCGCCGCGTGCGTCTGGTCAATCACTTTTGGCATATGGTCACGCACACGCAACATTCGGTTCACGACTGTACCCATGAACAGAGCGCCATTGGGCACCAGCCGACTTCCACCACGAGCATCTGGGTCCTCGGGGTCGTAATGCATCAGCTGTACGTTGCCATTCGCATCAGCAACAACCACACCGAGCGCGGCATCGTGGACCAGAAACTCGGCGCTCGCAATATCCAGCGGCTCGTAGCCCTTCGCGAGAAAGTTGAGGCTCTTGTTCCGATTGCGCCACATGGACAGAGTCACGTTACGGTACATATCAGACGAAAGGCAATAGTTCTTGATCGAGCTGAGCCCATTACAGAACAGGTCGACGAACAAGAAGGAGCAACACACAATTTCGTCTTCGACGAGCTTGTACACTTCCACCTTGGTCCCGATCGACACCAATACGTACCCTTCCATAGACGCGACGTCGGTCACAGGCCCCTTCAACTCCTTCTCCGAAATCAGCCGCATCTGAAACGTGGATACCACTTCGTTCTCAACAAAGTTATCCAAACGCGAAATTTCAAACATCAGCAATCGCCCGCGGATCGACACCTCTTCTCCCTTATCGTAGCCTGTGCTGACCACGAGCATATTCTTTGGGCGCAACTTGACGGCGGCCGCAAATGGCGAAATCTCCGGTTCGCCACTGTTCCTACCCTGCCCGCGACCCTGGTTGGACGACGGCGCAGACGCTCCCTCGCTTATTGCTGACTTGTAGACATCCACCGTCATGCATTTGGCAGAAAGCGCCACCTCGTAGGGCTGCAGCTTGTGCTTGTCAATCAGCTCCCATCGGTCTGGGCGGTACGAGTGCACTTCATACACGTCCGACTCGAGATCGGGCATGAAAAGTCCGCTCGAAGCATTACTCTCTGCGCCTCCCTCTTGCTCTGCTTCTTTCGCACGCCCCTGTGACTTCGCCCTTGTCGCTGCATCCTCATCGTCATCCTCGGCCGCCTTGCGGAAAAACGACGACATGGTGCGGATTTCGTTTGCGCGCTGCACTCGGTCGATCGCGTTCTTGCACAACACCAGCGCACATACCGCTTCTGTCTGCGGGTGATACGTTACGCGCAATGGCGTGCCATGGCACGGTACTTTGCGCATCGACCATGCACCTTCGTATGATACCATGTCCGGAGGCGGTAGCACACAAATAGACAGCGTCGTCGCGGCCGCGATGTCGTGCCCCATTTCCGAACCTGCTCCTGCCGCATCACCCTGACCACCAGCGTTCTTGCGTACATTCGTCAGCATAACAAAGCCGTGTCGGCAATTGACGGCGTGTACCGGCGCAAACCCACCAACCTGCGTCGAAGTACTTTGCCCAGGCACGCTTACGGGGTGATATCGAAAGTAGCCTCGTTCGGCAAAGAGCAGGAAAGGGTGTAGCGCCTTGACAAATATGCCGCCGCGACCTGCAATGTCGTCGAATGCAACCACCGATGGTTCGATCATTTCGCGTGCTTTCTTGCTGGTCGAAGCAGCAGCGGAGGCTGCAGCGCCAGCCGCGACTTGCTCCGGTGATGGAACCTGGTGCAGCAAAATCTCTGAACCCAGCACGCGCACGAATCGCACGCGCCAGCGGAATGCAAGATCGTCCACCTCCAAATTTAGGCGCGTTCGCCTGCGGTCGCGCACCGGTACTATATGACCACGGTATATAGTTGGGAAGTTCTGCTGGTCGAGAGCGATGAGCACAAGTGTCGAAATAGAACGAAAGGATGATACCCCCCGCACCGATGCCAGAGCCACGGAGGTAATCTGCATTGCGCTGGGCACGACTGCAGCAGAGGGAGCCTTTGATTTCTCCGGCACCGCAGACAACGGCGCACTACTCTGATGAGCTGCGCTACCTGGCGCTCGGTTGTCGTCCTCGCTGTCAGGCACCACCGAAAAAGCATTCATCTGCCGCTCACCACCGTCATCGTCGAGGATTTGTGGCAACAAGAAGAAGCGTGCATTTCTGAAAATGGTGATGTCAAAGTCTGGTGCAGAGCGGACTTCAAGTACGCCCGAGCGGCTCAGCACAACAAGCAAAATCCCGTGCTCGCCGTCGCTTGACTTGTCATCACCGCCTTGCACCACGAGCGGATCCGACGCCGAGAATGCGCGCGCTTCACTGCGCGCATTTGGCACGTACCCGTACAGGCTTTTTTCTTCCTGTTGATACGCAAAGTCCTCCTCGGTCATCATGTTGCTCGAAGGCAAGTCCGATCCGTTCCCATGCCGGCTCCCCATAACATCGTAAAGCTCGCCGTCATCGCCATTTCCGTAACCATCCCAATCTGCGCCTGGGGTACCTGCATCGGCGCTGCCGTGAAATACTGCCTGCGCGGCAGGCCCTCTGTACAAACCAACCGACTGCACAAGCTCGTTCACTTTGCCGCCGCTCGTATCCCCGCTGTAATAAACTTCCACAAGCGTCATACTACTCACTTGACCGCCAGCCTCGATTTCCATTTCAGTCTTGGCGATTAACGCATCCCAGTCGAAACTCACAAGGTCGTCCGGGTCCATGTCCATCTCCATTTCTGACTCTTCGAGCTCCACAGAATCAAACTTCGCGGAAGCCTCTTCCTTGACAGAAGAAGCCGCAACCGCCCCGCTACTGGCGGAGACCGGAATGCTGGTGCCACCTTCAAAGCGAGCCTCTAGAACAATGAATGTGCCAGACGCAAGCTGGAGAAGCACATACGGATCAAGGACCTGAGCATGCACAATCGAGGACGCATGCGGATTCATGTAGCTGAATGCCTGGCGCGTGCCGTGCAACAACTTTACACCACTCTTGACAACCTGCACAATAGCTGCTTTCCCAAGCACATTTCCGGCCGCAACCGTCAGCAAATTTGTCACAAGGCCGCCCTGTGCACCCGGCTCGTCAAGCTTGCTAATCTCCTCTTCGACACGCAGGAGCGCTGTGCCGTTCGGGTTATAAGTGTTCACAAACATAAGCGAACTCATGTGCTTTCCATCTTCGTATTCTGGTCCCTCGTCCAGTGCCAGCGGCGGCTGAATTGGATACTGTGCCTCGGCCATCTGCTTGATTGCGGCAAGCACGACGTCGTCGGTATCCTGCTCCGGCTTTACATCACGGCTGCCATCCGCTTCTCCCGCATCATGGCGCGGCTCGAGCATTGCGTCAGCCTGAATCTTGACACGCTCTTTACGCGACGGCTCCTCGAGGACTGCTTCTTCTACTTTGACGCTGGCTCGGCTACTAGCGCCAACTTGCTTTTCCTCTTGCCCCTCACCTTCGGCTTTCACCTCAGCTTTGGCCCTGAGCGGTTCCTCCTTCTGCTGGCCCTGTGCAAGTAGCGCGGTCTCTATAAATTGCGCGCGCAACGTCTGAACCTGCTTATTCTGCTGCTCACGCCGCGCGTTCTGCTTGCGAATGGCTGCATTCCGCTGGGAGCGCACGTGAGCGCAAGCGCGGTTTCGCACAATGTTCACTACCGTCCATACACAGCGGCCATTGGCAAGGGTGAAAGCCGTGAGCGGAAGTGGACGCACCGTCTTACTCAGGACGCCCAGACCGCCGGACGCACCCGTACCGCCGGGCACAACCAGCTCAAGCCGCTTGCCCATGCGATCTTCTGTCAAGTGATTGTCCGTGCTCTGCACAGCGCTCACGTCCGCATTCGGGCCTAGGCTTTGCAAGCGGTCGCACTCCACAAGTTCATATGCGCTACCTTCCCGAGTGCTTTCGAATCGTGCAATTTGTCCTGGAGCCGCCGCCGCATTTGTTTTCAAGCGCTTCATTGAAGGCTCTGTCTGAAATATCCAAGAAGCATCCTCGTCTTCGTGACCCTTGCCCTCTCTCTCGGCGCCCGTACCAGGCTCCATGGCATTCGGTTCAACCTTCAAGGCATGTGCAGATTTTGACGGAAACTCTGCTCTGTCCCCCTCCAGGTCGCTTAATATTCCATTTGCTGCAGGTTCGTGGCCTTCTGCGTACGTACGCGGTTCGTTTGGTTGCTCTCGCCGTTTCATTTTGAACACAAGAGAATCACTCCAGCGGCTGCCGACAAACACAAGCTCATGATCCAACATTGTAAGAGCACTACACTCACTTATCGTCTCAGTTCGCACTTCTCCCAGCTCCAGCACAGGACTTGTTTCAGATTCCAACGGAATTTTCATCTGCAAGCACCGCCCACTGGGCAAAAGAATCAATGCAGATCCAAACCAAGCGCTCAGCTTATCGACCTGGAGCACGACCAGACATGAAGACAGATCCAGTGCTAATGGTGCTGCCTTGTGTGCATTTGCAAGCATACCCCTATGTTCCTTGACCTCGCTTCGCACATAGTCAAAGTAGTCGAGGCCAACCTCATTCACCGCAAGCACGCTTTTTGCGATGCCGTAACGCACAAGAAAAAGCACGCTGGGTGCCTGAATCAAGCAGCCGCCTCCACCGAGTTCACGTGGAATGCCTGTGATCAGCTGCACATCAAATGGCAACGCCTCGAGTGTCCAGACCAAGTCCACATACTTCGTGTGCAAATCTACGCGCAGAGCCTTGGATTTGCAGGGTGCAGGGTTTGCTGCGACGCGGCCGGCCCAGGTAGGATGAGGCGCAAAAACCATGGCCAGAGTTGGGTCCATTGCATCCTCGCAATAGCAGAAGTCGCGCACGTTCCAGACGCCGTAGTCGATGAGAGGAACGCACAATATTTTCTCCTCTGTGATGAGCACGTTTCCTGCGTACTCCGGTTGCTGGTTCTTGATCACGGTGCGCATGTAGAACTCGAGCGAGCCAATCGGCAACACAAAGAGTACATTTGTGTTTGGGCACAGCACGGCGAGCGACCGACCGCTGCGTTCAGCTTTGAGAAGGGGCGCGTCCGTTGTTAAATCGCGCCCTGCCAGCACGCCTTGCGGATCTGGATCGCCTTCCTTAGCCGCAGTGGTTAAATACTTGGCCAACGAGAAGATCTGCTCCGTTCGCCACTCGAATCTTGTCGGATCCCAGCTGAGCACCGAGATGCGCGCGCCACGAAAGCCGAGCACCACGCAGTCGTACTGCACGTATGGCAGGGGCACTGCCACTGCGCTTTCTACTACCCCCAGTAGGTGCTGAGCGTGAATCAACTGCAGGCGCCGCGCGTCACCTTGCTCACGGACCACGTATAATTCCAGAAGGGTGCCCTTGACAAGCACCAGCTGTTTATGTGCGTCCGCGTCGCCACCATACTCATCCCCGCCATCGGGCCGCAAAATCCGCGCACTCAGCGCGTGTGTCACACCAGTCGGTGGATGTACCGCGTTTACTGCTGCAAACGCCATCTCACTGATAACAACGCGGAGCGCCTCGCTCCGCTTTCTCTTCCTCGAACGTGTGTGACCGCGCACTTCTGTCACTGCGATACGCGATAAGTGTACGGCGGCCACGAGGAACGGGAAGAAGACCGGCTTGGACAGGATGGAGCTGGCAGGCTTCGTGAATAAGTTGTGTTTATGGAATGCTGGCGAGAAACATGGCTATGGCACGTGCAAAGGCAATGTCTGTGAGTCTGTGCTCCGGCGTGCCAGGAATCGCGCGCATATCGGAAGAAGAGTGGCTGTGTTGCATGGCTTTGAAACCGCCGAGTCAAGCGCATGGTGCATGTTGGATGCAAGCGACCAGACGCGCGGCGAGCGCGCACCATTGCTGATTGTAGCTCCAATGGAAGTGCTGGGATGCGCTCAATTCCGCGCAGCGTTGCTGGCGGTGGGTGGAATGGACGAGTTTGTGACTGAATTCATACGCGTCCCAGAACACGAGCTCCAAGGCAGCCGTGGGCATATGCGCCATGTGCGCGGCATTGTGAAGCACTTTGACGTGCACGAAACGTTGCCCGTGAAGATCACGCCACAGATCATGGGCGGCGAAATCATGAGCATGTGCGCTGCCGTTGAAAGCTTGGTCATGGACCGAGGCGCGCCAGGCGTAGATCTGAATTGTGGATGCCCTGCTAAGGGTATCACCGGCAGTGGAGGTGGCTCGTCGCTGCTCCGCGATCCAAATGCGTTACACGGTATGGTGCGTGCTCTTCGTGAAACTGCAGATGCGTGTGCTGACCGCTTGGGACATTTTGAGACGAGTAGGGCTCACGCACCAGCACGGCAGCTTGTACATAGTAGTCGCGCGGAGATTGTAGAGCCGCAGAGGATACAAACGACCAACGTTGCCGTCAAGCACAAGGTCCAAGCGCCCACCAAGGAGCGGCCGCCAATTCGTGTGCCAATCTCCGTGAAAATGCGCACAGGGTATGCTTCCACAGAGCTCTTTGACGAGAATGTGCTCGCCATTGCTGAAGGTGGAGCGTCGCGTATCACGATCCATGGGCGTACAAAAGTGCAGCATTATACAGGAAGTGCAGATTGGTCCATGGTGGCGCGCGCCAAGCATCTGCTCACCGTCAAGTATCCACAGTACACAAACGTGCAGGTGATTGGAAATGGTGATATCAACACGACGCTAGACGCAGCACAAATTTTGTCGCTGGCAAAGTGCGATGGGCTAATGTTAGGCCGAGGTGCATGCAAGAACCCGCTGATTTTCCGACAAATCAAGCAACAGGTGCTCGGGCACGCCATTCCAGAACGCGATCGGCGCGAGCTGGTGCGCGCATTCTGGACGACTTACGCGAGCGCTGGTGTCGTTCCGAAGCGTGCAAACACTTCAATGGCCAAGCACCACAAGACACAAGTTGCCAAGTACAAGATGATGGTGAATTGGTTTTTTCAACAGTCACACAATGCGCGATTCCGCGAGATCCTCCTGACTACGAACACAGACGATCCTCTCTGGTTCATGGATCAAATTATCCGTTTTGCACTCCTGGCTTGAAGTGACAAGCTCTCTACTCTGGATTAGAAGAAAGTGGTTGGGCTGTAAAGCAAAGCGCACCTGACATAGCGCCCGATGAGAGAGTGAAAGAGACTCTTTTGCTATGTACTTTGTCATGCTGCGAGTTCGAAGTCGCATCCTGGCTTCCTCCCAAGTATTAGTACAATCCGTGTTCTACACGATCTAACGTTTCCGCGCGAAGACTTGTCTGCAGTTCTTGGAGCTTGTTTCGCAAGACCGAGATGGCATTCACCACAACCACTGGGGCCGAGATGGCGCCAGTACTCTCAACGAAAAACTCAAATCTTGAGGGGTCATTGTTGAGAAGAATCACTTCGCTAGGATGAGACCCAACCTGTACGAGCATTTCGCCGCACTTGCGTACAAAATCATTGCTTAGGGCGGTGCGCCCGTACTTGAAAGCGTCATCATACTCAAGCTTGTTGGTTCGGGCGTCCCACTTGAGCGCACCATCTGACCACTTGAGAAGTTCTTGCCGTTGAGCAACCTCTAGTCGATTGTTCAGCTCATCCAAGCGCAGAGATACGACAGGTTCACTCTTATAGCTCACCGTTGCGACGGGGCTCCACTTGGCGTGTTCCTTTCCTATCCCTTTTCTCGCAATGGCCTCTAACTTTATGCGCTGGCCAGCTTTCAGTTTCGCAATGATGATTCCTGACGCACTCGCGTCCAAAGCAGGGTCTGGGTGCTCTGCCCCGCATGACCAGTGCACGGGTTCAACCGTAGATGCCCGAGGGTACGTATCCGGATCAAACCACACATTCTGTAGGTGCTGTGAAGTGACAGTCGTGCCTTCTACTTGCCCTTCGACGTCCATCTGAAAAACCACCGCGCAAAGATCGCAAAAATCCTCGCATTCACAGTCGCGAGTGTAGTTCATATCGGCCGCCTTGTCTGATACGAGCGGGATCATACCCAGACGGTGCGCAATAAACTCGTCATGTAAGGGGGAAGAGTTAAACGAAATATTGACCAGGTCAATCGCGATCGTCGGCACCTCCGCAATCATCACGCGGCGCAAAGCGTTTGCCACGGACGCGTCCGTGCGCGACAGCACAAACTTGAGGCTCTCATCCGTGCACTCGGACAGCTCGAGCGTTGGAAAGCGCGCGTTCGGCATCGCCTGACCACGCGTCCTTATCTCCCAGATCCCGCGGTTTACAATCACGCAAACCACGCCCGCAGAAAGAACGATTCAAAGAAAGCAATCCCCTTCGCGCCGCACGCCTCGATTCCACTTTCTCCGAATCGCAAGATACAGGGTTATGCGCTTTCTCTCGGATCGCGCGCACGCGTCCTCGAACGCAGCCCGTCCCCGCAACGATCGACGCGCCGCGTCTCGCCCGCTTCGCCCTTTCTTCCCTCTCAACACCGACTCTTCACGCCGCCTTGAGCCGTGTCGATGCCTCGGTTCGGCTCAATGAAAAGTAAACGGTTAAGTTCTGACGGTCAACTTTGCGCGTCTTCCAGTTTATCGGCTTAAACTGATAGCTGGGAGGCTGCTTAATGGGGGCGCATGGACTGGCACCTGGAGCTTCCCGATACACAATGTACTCTCGTAAGTCATTTCCTGTGGACTCGAAAGTTTCAGGACCTGGTTGTGCGCGGCCACTGTAATGCTCTTCCATAGCTATTCGAAGTGTAGGCCTGA
The DNA here is from genome assembly GCA_008690995.1 of Porphyridium purpureum. Taxonomy (NCBI): domain Eukaryota; phylum Rhodophyta; class Bangiophyceae; order Porphyridiales; family Porphyridiaceae; genus Porphyridium; species Porphyridium purpureum. Next base: position 1,841,274 of record VRMN01000003.1, on the reverse strand, counting down.
CACTCCTCCGCCGGCGGAGCATTGCAGCATGTTGGTGGACGCTGCAAGCTCATGCAATAAATGACCGCGAACTTTCCGTATCTGCGCGTCTCGGCTCTCGCCTGGCACCCTTCCTTCTAATCCGCGCCCTCCCACGCCTTGCCTCTTGAATTCATCACCTCCGAAAAGGCAGCCGAAGCTGCTCCTTTGAAATACGAGTGGGCCGAGCACAGAATTGAAAATGTAGATCTTCAACAGTTTCGTTTTTACCAGAAGGCCGGACAGTGATGCTTCAAATCGAATTCGCTAGGTTGTCGCCCTCGTCATCATGTTCTTCGCGCGTGGTCTCGGGCAGCGAAAGGATCAAGAGCCTGCCGGTCAAGATATCGATTATCCTCCGCTGCCCGATTGCCAGGACAGCTTCCAGTATGGCTCTGAGTAAACTTCTACGTCGTTTGCATTCATATTCACATGTACCGTCAAGTAGACTCTACAGATCTGTGAGGACGTTGCGTCGACGTTTTTGAAACAGAGTCTGAATTCGTTTGCACCATGCATTGCCCCTTTGTTGTTCAATTAGCTGAAGACATGCTGTCCTCAGCAAGCTGCGGACAAAATTTATTTTCTAGACCCGCACATGCTTCTCAATTGGGCTCCGCCGGGCATGGCTTACGGATTTCAAGAGACGTATTATATATGCCAAGTGAGCATATAACCAGGCTGCTTACCAATCCTTGGACCTTGAGGTATTCTATCGCTTCCGAAGAGAAGGCAAAGTCTTCCTTATCATTCGTTCGCCCCAACTCATCTCGTATGGTCCAGCTTCTCCTTCTCATAGAACGGTTGTTTCTAGAGGCGCCCGGGAGGTTCCGAGGGAAACTTGAAGTTTCAAGTGGTTCTCGAGACTTTTAGACGGAGAGAATTGACAATGATTTTCTTTGTCATTTCCTTTGGTGGCTTGCTGTGGGGGAGGAGAAGCAAGATTTCATAGAGGCGGAGCATCTTTCCCACACCATGCTGTCGGATCTTGCTCGGAGGCAGAGAAGGAAAGACAGACGAGGAGGAGGAAAGAATGAGAATGCGCAGCCCGCGGCCTCTGCAGTCGAATGAAGACGGTAGTGCAGAAGCAAGGCAAATTGAAAAGGAATGGATGGAATAGATAAGAAAAACGAGGCTCTCTGCATAAAATTTCGGTTTCACGAATCCGTCAGCTTGTCTTTCAGATCAGGACATGTTTAGTGCGACTTTATGAAACCGATGCTTGGAAGAGAACATTTCCTACCGAGACGGATAAGAGAGAATTTTTTCCTAGGAATGCGAGGTTGCTTGTTACCTCACACCATCCTCATCTCTACTCACGCATCAGAGTTGAAACTTGAGATGTCTGCTTGGGCAAACGTTCCGGATGGCACCGGCGGCCAAAAGGGGCAGTCGTGGTCTGCGGCACATCCAAATCTCATCAAAACCGGGCCATCTTCTTACAACACATACTACGATTGAACCTTTGTGTAAATCTACTTATTTCATCTGAAAACTAGTCCTTCTTGTCCCTTCCTCGACAATCTACAAACGACCCTCTGTTATGCGCAAACTGACTTCATCCCAGCCAGGTATGTCTCTCTCCTGAACACGCATGCACCTCGCGTTGACGGGTCTCGACGCGCTCTCCTCTACCTGCTGGTAGTCCTTGCTCACGATCATCCATTCGGTCTCTTCTTCCATACCAGTTCCTCTTCTGCCTCTGCGCCATGCCACCAACACTTGCACTTGAACTCACATTCGTCAGAGGTACACTGAGAACGCTGTACAGTCCGGGCATGGAACTTCCACGTAGCCTCATGGGCAGTGGAAAGAGACGAGCGGGGTAAGCAAGTCTACACGTGACTGGGCGCATATCGAGGGCGGCAAGGAGAGATATGGGTATGCCTGGACCATGCCTGCGTGACAACTCGCTCTGAGTCGTGAATCCATTCGTCTTTTGCTCCGCAACGCAGTGGTATTTATGCGGGTACGGGCACGCTGTGTGGTTTGGAGCCCCTGGGTCTGGCTTCTTGACGCAAGCACGCGGTTGGGCTGTGGTCTTCGACGCCTGCAGCCGTTGGAACAGACGCGTGGCGTGCAGCTGGACAGCGCTGCACTGGCAGCTACGCACGCAGGAGTGAGCTGGACGAGTCGGAAGAGGCTTTGAGCGCGCTGAAGAATGTTCGTCGGGGCGTTCAACGCAGACCAGCGTTTCGGCGGCGCCCGCACTTTGTCGCATGCGTCCCGCGGCATGGCATGTCCAGGACCACTTCAATTTAGGGTGGCCTCAGGAAGGACTGGAGCACGCACTGTAATAAGCATGGACGCCCTGGACTCCGGTGCTCTGGAAGCCTTCCATGCAGCGGTCCCGACCTTCACGGGCGACGAGCCGTGGCGTCACTTGTACGTGCACACGCCTCTGATCGAGTCTGCGTATCTGTCGGCGCGCGTTGGGCGTCGGGTTCTTCTCAAACTGGATGCTGTACAACCGTCCGGCTCGTTCAAAATCCGCGGCATGTCCGAGGTGGCGCGTTCCGCCAAGCAGAGCGGGCAGACACTTCTGGTTTCATCGTCCGGTGGGAATGCCGGCATGGCAGCCGCATACGCCGCGCGCAAATCGGGACTGCGGGCGCACATCTTTGTACCGAGCACCACGCCGCAGATGATGCGCGACCGTATTGCCGACGAGGGTGCCGTCGTCCAGGTTCATGGCTCAGTTTGGGACGAGGCGCACGGTGCCGCAGTGGAAATGGTCCAGCGGCTTGGCCCAAGCATAGCGAAATTGGTCTCTCCATTTGATGATCCTATTCTGTGGCGCGGGCACGCGTCGTTGGTGGACGAGCTGCACAAGGACTTGCACGGGGAAGCGCCTGCTGCCATCATCGCATCTGTGGGAGGCGGCGGTCTATTTATGGGCATTTTGGAAGGACTGGACGCTCGGGGCAAGGCTTGGGACCAGGTGGTGGCAGTTGCGGTGGAGACAAGTGGCGCCGACTCTTTCGCGCAGAGCTTCAAGTCCGGAACTCTGGTTTCACTGCCGGCGATCACCAGCGTTGCGAGCTCATTGGGCGCCAAAACAGTCAGCCGAACATTGTTCAACCGTTGCTGCAGTTTGGAGGGCGACAAGCGTGGTGCAGCAAATTTGCAGCGGCCGATTAAATCGGTTGTACTAGACGACCGGGATGCGATTCGCGCATGCTTGGAATTCGCCGTTCAGCAGCGCTTGCTCGTTGAACCAGCTTGCGGCGTTGCCATTGCCGCGGTTGAGAGGGTAGCACGCGAGCTTGGCAATTCGGAGAGCAATCGACCGATTGTCGTGGTGGTATGCGGCGGGAACATTATATCGCCCGGCATGCTTCAGTCTTATGCAAGGAAATTTGAACTTGAAACGAAATCTTGGATGTGAATAAAGCAAGAAGCGCTACAGGTCTGGAGCTGGAAATAAATTTTGAGATGCCATTCAAAGCCACTGGAAAAGGTTCAGCATCGCTGCGTCGCTGACGCCGAGCAGGATGGGACTGGAATTAGCTGGCATCGTCCAAGCCAGAGCATTGATAGCCGAGATGCCGCTCGTCTCGGGTATGTCAAGCTCGGAAACCGTCGAGCCGAAACCGGACGCCGGAACTGACCCTACGTGTGCGCCCATTTTGGCACCTGAGGTGTCAATTACGGCGAGGCTGGCGCCTCGTTGGCCGAGGCCACTCAGTGTGTAGAGCTCTGCCTTCGGACCAGCGCACATGCAGAGAAGAGACGAGTAGTCTGTCTGAAGCTCGACCAGCGGCTTAGCATTCGCGGTCCCTCCGAGAACGCGGCAATCCCACACCAAAACTCGCCCATTGGCGTAGCCGCTGACTAGCGAAAAATCGTTCGCCGCTGCGCTCATGGTACGCACCGGTGAAAGCGCGACAGCTGTGTCTGTAAGTGTGGCCGTAGAGCGCAACGGAGAACGCACATCCCAGATTCGTACGTCCCCATCTTCTGCACCAGAGCACAATGATGATGCGTTGGTATTCCCGCTTGTGCTCATTTCGCCGATGCTTGCTAAACACGTCACTGCACCCAAGTGACCTTGAAGAATGGCCGACGGCTGTGTGCGCGCAAACAGGGTTTCGCGGTCCCAGAGCGAAACGATGTGACGCGGCATGCGAGTGTCTGGACCAATCTCAGTCTCTGCCAGCGCGAGCCAGCTCGCGCTATCGTGTGACTGTGACTGAAGAACGGCGCCCATGGATAAAGCACACGGCCGTCGCACGGAGCCAATCAAGTTCCACTTGCCGGGCGAAACCTCGTACAGGCCCGCAAGACCCAAATTCACACCTCCGACGCCCTCACTGGCGCGGGGATCCTGTGCAAGCATCGCTGACCCAAAAAGCAGAGGTACGCCTTGGTGCACGGCAAGATCCAGATGCAAAATTTGCAAAATACCCGGAAGGCTGCACACGAGCGGAAATCCTCTGCCGAGCGAACCCTGATCATGCGGCTGGGCAGCTGCTTCTGCTACAACTCCAACGGATAGAGCACTAAAAGTTGACAGCGAGCCGTGCGCAGAAGCGCAGACCAGCTTGTCCAGTGCCACGGAGTATGACATAGCACAGCCACTCCGGGTACCTCTCGTTGGGGCCGCCGCCAGCGGTAGAGAACAGCGCAGCGAAAGCTGGTGTTGAAACTGTTGTGCTTCTTGTGCGCCTTGGACGCCTTCTGCGCTCCTTTTCCCAGACCATAGAGCTTGCTCGCTTGTAGTCGCTGGCGGCCACTGCAGGTTCTCAGTAACATATTGCACATCGTAGATGAACTCCTCCTCCTTCGCGTCAGCCAGCGCATCGCGAAGACCAAGAAGACTCTCTGCCTTGCACTCATCTGAAAGCAATTCGCCGCAAAGCTCAACACTTTTGCCAAGCGCTGTGAGGGCGGCGCAGCGGTTGCCTGGTATGGCGATAAGCGCGCAGATGGTTTGCATCGCCAAGTCGACGTGGATGAGCCGCGTGTGGATCAGCGCTGCGAATACCTCAGCGTGAGCGAAAAAGTCCGCGCGATTGCAGTGTGGCTCGCGAGCAACGCTGAATTCCGCCAGCGCGCTGCGCAGACACTTCTCCTTCAGCTGCTCACATGCTTCGTCGTCGAGCGTCAGCACAAGCTGGATTATAGGCAAGATGGATCGATCCTTCTCGAGGCGCTCAGACAGGCACAGCTTATCAAATAGCACGTGCAAGACCGCAGCTTGCAAGACTTCAAATGACAGTTCGCGCTTCGACAAGGCCGACTGAATCGCGCGGGCCACTGTGTCAATCGAGCTCTGCTCAAAGATGATCGCTTGAAGTATTCTGACCAAGTCGCTCGGAATGGATGCACTCGAATTCAAGCTAGACTGGAATCCTTCATGCGCGTTCATGGGCCCCTCTGGACGGACGGCGGGTTCATTCGACGCGGCGACAGAAGGTTCGATTGGAGGATCCACCACAGAAAGCGCTGCCAAAAGAGCTTCAGTGCTCAACTCATTCCCGCCGGACCTTATCGTGCCTTTATACGCTGATGCATAAGGCGCCTGATCACGGCGTGTCGCCTCTACCAACATCCCGAGTGGCACATCCGCGGCGTCATTCGCAGGAGCCCGATCGTGTCTCATACCCGTGGATGGATGCGAGCCTGAGCCATCCAATGCCGAGCGGTTCGGCGCATCGTGTGTCGCGTGATCAAGCCGTGGCCCCGGCAATACCACTTCGTCCAGTCCGTTCTGGTCTTCATCGTTTGGTTCTGTTCCACCCTGCACCTGTCCGGCAGTTGAAGTCGTCGGTGAAACCTGCGCGCCGAATCGATCAGCCAACTGCAGCATCAACTCGAGCACTTTCGCTGCGCGGTCGACCTCGTGCTCATCAATGTGCAGTGAAATATCGATGCGCATGTCGGAAAAATCGGGACCCGCCCGGGAACTTGATGACCAGAACAAGGTTGGGAGAACGCGCTGCTTTGACGTGGTCCAGCGAGCGCTTGGTAATGAGCTGAGCCGTACTCCAAACAGACGACTCGCTCGCGTGTGGCTGCGGAGTAAACTCGGGCGCGCGCTCGAATCTGCCACTTCTTCGACTGCGGAGGATTTCCGTTCAGCCTGGCGTTCTTTGGCAAGTCAATTTTGAGGTTTCCGGTTTCGCAGCACAGCAAGACGCCGTTTCGAGCGGACGTCGTCTGCTTCACAACACAAACCGGATTGGCTTTACTATATAGGATGTGCATCAGGAGGAGACCGCGGCTCCTCCGCAGACTGCAACCACTCTCACACCCACAACTGATTAAACTAGACCGCTTAGAACATGGACTTGGCCTTCGCAGTCACGGCAGCCTCGGTGAAGCCAAACATCTCTCGCAGATCCTTGATGGGCGCAGACGCACCAAAGCCGTCAATGCAGGCAAAAACGCCCGCATACTTGGTCCAGCCAAACGAGGACCCCGCCTCGCACACCATGCGTTTGCTCATGGGCACCGACGACGGCAGCACCGACTCCTTGTACTCGGCAGACTGTTCCTCGAACACCTCCCAGCATGGCATAGACACAACACTTACCTTCTTGCCCTCTGCGCGCAGCGCTTCAGCAGCTGCAATGCACAGATCGACTTCCGAGCCCGTGCCAATCAGAATAGCCTCGGGCTTGCCACCGCTGTTATCCGATAGCACGTACGCGCCCTTCGACGCCTGCTCGTAAGTCGCATCCAGCTTGCTAGTCCCTTGTCGTGTGTAGGCCATCACCGACGGGGTCTTCCTGGTCTTCACGGCAATAGCGTACATCGCCGCCGCCTCTGTCGCGTCCGCTGGTCGCATCATGTACAGATTCGGCATCGCACGGAAGGACGCGAGGTGCTCAATCGGCTGATGGGTCGGTCCATCCTCTCCCAAGAAGATCGAGTCGTGCGTGGTCACGAACATGTTGTTGATCTCGGAAAGTGCGGCCATGCGGATCGCGCCGCGCTGGTAATCAGTGAAAATGAAGAATGTCGCGTTGTACGGGATCAGACCAGCATTGTACAATGCCAGGCCGTTGGCAATCGCTCCCATCGCGTGCTCACGCACACCAAAGCGGAAGTTGCGGCACTCATACTGACCTTTCAGGAAGTCACCATAACCCTTCATAATGGTCAAGTTGGACGAGGCCAGATCTGCCGAACCACCGACCAGGCCAGGCAACACTGGCGCCAATGCGTTCAACATGACCTGCGAGACCTGGCGTGTCGCCATGGCGCCGGTCTCCTGAGCAGCCTTCTTCAGGGCGTCCTCCCACCCGCTTGGCAGATCGTTCTTCAGCACCATCGTCTCAAACAGCTTGTAATCCTCCGGATACTTGGACTTGTACTCCTCGCACTTCTTGGCAAACTCCTCTTCAAGCTTGGCGCCCTCTGCGATTTTCCTCCGGGTGTGGCTCAGCACATCCTGCGGAACTTCAAACGGCGGATACTCCCAGTCCAGCGCCTCGCGCGTGGCAGCCACTTCGTCCTTTCCGAGCGCGGCACCGTGGGCCGCGTACGAGTCTGCCTTGTTTGGCGAGCCGTAACCAATGAGGGTGGTCACTATGACAAGCGTGGGCTTATCCGTGCACAACTTGGCCTCAGCGATCGCCTTCTCCATGCCAATAATGTCGGTGTTGCCCTCCTTGACATAAAGCACCTGCCAGCCGTACGCCTCGTAGCGCTTGCCCACGTCCTCCGAGAAGGCAATCGACGTGCGGCCGTCGATGGAGATCGAGTTGTCATCGTAGAACGCAATCAGCTTGCCCAGTCCCCAATGGCCGGCAAGCGACGCGGCCTCTGACTGGAGACCCTCCATCATGCACCCGTCACCAAGGATGCAGTAGGTGTAGTTGTTGACCACTTCGCAGTCCGGCTTGTTGAAGGTCGCGGCCAAGTGCGCCTCAGCGGCGGCCAGCCCAATGGCGTTACAGATACCCTGGCCGAGCGGCCCGGTCGTGATCTCGACGCCAGGGGTCATGAAGTTCTCCGGGTGACCTGGAGTCTTGCTATTTGCCTGGCGGAACTGCTTGATGTCGTCGATGGTGACGCTGTCGTAGCCAAACATATGGAGCAGCGCGTACACGAGCATGGAGCCGTGTCCAGCGGAGAGGACGAAGCGGTCCCGCATGGGGAACAGCGGGTTCTTCGGGTTGTACTTCATGACCTTGTCGTACAGCACGTACGCGAGCGGCGCCATGCCCATGGGAAGGCCGGGGTGTCCCGAGTTGGCCTTCTCGACGGCGTCGACGGCCAGAAAGCGGATCGTGTTGATGATCTTATCGGCCTTTGCATCGCCGGTCTGCCTGAGCTTTCCGGAAACCTCTGCCGCGACCATCTTGACGCCCGTCGTGCGCTGCACGCGCGCCGACGCGCGCGCCGCGCGCACACGCTTGCTGTCCGCGCATACCCACGCTCTTGCTCGCGCCGCCGACTACCGCGGGCGCGGCGCCCACAAACATACACGCACTCTCCATCTCTCCTACCTACAGATTCTCCTCTCCCCTCAAAACTCCCCACCCCCTTTCTCCTTCCGTCCCTCGCCCCACCCTCCCCTTTCTCCGCTCCGCCCCTGTTCACTCGTTCGTCTCCTTCCCAACAACCGTAACCCACGTTCCTATACGAATCGCCTTGGTTCCCTGCACGTTCACTTCCAGTATCACTACAATCATCAACTCCACTTGACAACCACTCACAACCACGTTCATACAATTTCAACCAAGTTTCATATAGTTTGACACACAATCTCATTTACCAAAACAATCTCACCGACCGCGCGCACACACACGCATACTCCGCACCACCGCACGTAAAACACACATAGCCAAAGCCACACACACACACACACACACACACACGCGTCTAGAGGTTCATTTATTCTAGGTGTACATCGACACGTCTATCAAAACGTGTCGCTTTGACGAGATGGTGGGTGGGTTGTGTGTGGGTGTCGCGGCGGAGTCCGTGGTGTGTTGCCAGCCATACCACTCCACCGCGACACGGCCACACCGCCGAACATGCCGAACATGCCGACCCGTGAGAAAGCGGGCACAGCCCATCACTGTTTGGCAGTCGCATAGCCGTAGACTGTAGCCGCAGTGGCAGTGGCAACAACCATGACAACACTCCGTCATCAGCAGCAACAAAACGAACAGAAGAGGAAGGAGCCAGTCGATCTCGCGACGCGCTGCTGGTGTTGAGGATGGAAGGGAAAGTGCGGAAGAAACGCCGCGTGGGTTTCAGGGTGCATTCCAGGTCAACAGCTTCACGTGCGCTGTACACTACTCTGGAAAAATTAGCGAGTAGGGTACAGTGTGAGTGTATGTGGGCGTGACGGACAGGTTTCGCGCCGCGTGCGAACGTCGGAACGGCGTGTTGAACCAAAAAAGCGCGCGGCCGGGGGGCGTCTGGGGGTTGAAGGGCGGTGGCGTGCGCGTTCGCGGAGGAGGAGCGCCATGGCATGAATGTGTGTACTGAGAGAGAGATGGCCGCCGGGTAAGCGCGAACGGGCTGGCGTGGTTGGTGTTGTGAGAGCGACAGACTCAAGCAGAGTTTCGAGTGTCTTCAGCGATTGCATTTGCGTTTGTGTGTTGGTGTGAAGTGCGCGCTGCGCGTTCGGTCGTGGCCCGGGGATCTTGATACTTGGGCTTGTAAGGAGTTCTGGCGTGCGAAAGCTGACGTGGTGGCGTCGCTCACGCACGGAGTGGGATGTGGATCTCGGAGAGGCAGCAGCTGCGCGCATTGCGCGACGCAGCAGGTGCTGCGGAACTGCCTGCTCCAGACACACCCCATGCCGGTTCCCACGTGAAGCAGCCGCGCAAGAGGAGCGCGACCAGCGTCATTCTTCAAAGAACACATCCCGCTGCGCACGCGTGGCGACCCGAATATGTCATACGCGCACCGCACGCAACAAGCGCCGCGCAGCACGCCTATGCCGTGCAGTCTATGGGTTTCCTGCCGCCCACGTGGCGTGACAAGTTGCAGGCAACAAAGTCGACGAGTGAGCCCTCGCAGCTACAGGCCCAAGAAGCACGAGCCCAGTTTGTGAGCGCGGGCTCGGACGGCAAGCTGTGGCTGTGGGAGTGTGTCGTGGGAAAGCACGAATCAGAAGCGTCACTCACGCCTCTCCAACTGCTTGCGGACTTGGCAGCTGACGACGAGCAAAACCTGACGAACGATGAAGAGCCAGAGTTCTGCTTCGCCGAGGTGTCCACGTATGTGTCGCCGTCAAGCCCCGCTTTGTTGGTTGCAGGGACAAGTACCGGGTCGCTGCTCGCGTTTCGTGAGGTGCTGCAAAATGGACGCGGCAGCTCTGTTCCCAGCGGCACCGACAGCTCCACGGGCCCACCGCGCTGGATCGATGCCGCATGCGAAAACCGCAAGCGCGAGGGCTTTGTGAATCGTCGCGTTTTCCGTAGTTCCATGCCAGCATCGCGCAAGAATGGCCTGCGCGGTGCACGTATCGAGCACGGCGCGTTTTCCAGCACCGGTCGTGTCCTGATTGTGGGTGATGATGCTGGACGAGTCTCTATCTTTCGCTGTTTGTCTCCGCTGGACACCAAGTTTGAGAGGGTGGGCTACTTTTCTCGCCCTCACGCAGATGCCGTCAACTTCACCACCGTGAGCGCTAGTTCCGACGCAGGAGGTGAGTGGCTATGCGCAAGCGGTTCGGAAGACGGGACCGTGTGCGTGTTTGGGGTCAGTGGGAGTGGCAAGGCCGAGCTCAAGCACACACTGCGCGGGCACGCAGCATGCGTCAACAGCCTCGCATTTTGCAGTCCTCCATACTCGAGCGAGCGCACCGTGAGACTCGCGTCTGTGTCCGCGGACGCCACAGCGAGAATCTGGGATGCCGACACGGGCAATCTACTGCACACGCTTCAGCATGATGGAAGCCCCGTCGAGTGGGCATGCTCGGAACCCCGGCGCTTCTCGTTGCTGGCAACAGGCGCGTACGACGGTATCCTGCGCGTGTGGCACGTCACCACCGGCGAGCTCGTGGCGCGCTGCGTGGGGCACAAGGGCAAGGTCGTCTTCATTGAGTGGTCTGCCTGTGGGCACTTCTTGAGCACCGGTTCGACCGATGGCACCGCGCGCCTCTGGCAGATCATCACGCGTCCGGAAGCAGGCCGTCAGTGTGGAACAAACTCTATAGACCCAGATGCCAACTGGCGCTGTTTAGCCGAGGTACGGGTGAGCCATCGACCAAATGTGACCGTACTCGAAGCTCGTCTGACGCCCTGTCGCGGTGGCCTGCTCACGTGCACTGATCATGGGGAGGTTGCGATTACAAAGCTGAAGAATAAGGCTGCTATTGACATGAATTTGCACGGACAGGAATCATGCCAGCACGCGCAAAAGCTTGCACCACTTGCCCGCCACGAGCTCGACGCCCGTGCTGGGACACCGTCGCCAGACGCATTTCCTGGCAAGCGCGCGCGGTGTACTACCAACAGTTCGAATGCCGCCGTAGTCATGATTCCAGCCTCGCCGGCAGCTTCTGGAGGGGCGCCAGAGCACACAGCGGAACCATGCGCCAATGCTTTACCTCGTGCGTCATTCACGGAAGAGGAGAAAGGCGCGCGATCACCACTCGTTGGTGATATTGTCACCAAAAGCACGGCTATCGATGCTGCGGACATCGTTGAAGATCACGCGACGAGCGCGGGAAATAGTTCGAACGACGAGGATGATCCGATCATAGATTATGCGTGCGTGGAGCAGGATGGCGTCTTGGGGAATGACTTGGATGAGACAGATGCTGAGATTGCAGCAACGTCAATTTTGCGTCATCGTATCACTGCAAGCAATGACATACTAGCTCAAATTGAGAATGAGCTTGTCGCGGACGCTCCTTCTCATGACCAAACCAAACTTTTGGAAAAGCCTCAAGACTTCTGCCAGGAAGGCACTCGAACAGAATCACTCCTGCTTCCACAACCGAAACCTGAACAGTACCAGAAGGAAATGAGAGGAGCCGTTCGGCGTTGCGAGACAGGTATCCTGAACGATGCTCGATCCGCCGAAGATACCAAGCCCACGCCAGAGAACACTCAAAGGCCGGAACTTTTTTTCGCCCAGAATGCGTACCTGATTCAGGGAACTGGAGGCGCACGCCTGGTCACTCCACATGCTGTGAGTCTGGAACTTTTCGGGACGCTCCGTGATCTGTTACCGGCGGAAAGCTCAAATTGGGCCATTCGCCGAGCACTCTGCGAAGTCGACTCAACGGGTCTGCTTCTACGCCAGAGTCTGGACGCAAAAGGCTTTGAGTGGCAAATAAGCCGCTTCACGAGAAGCAGCGCCAAGTCAATGCACCCGCTGCTGCGACCCAGCGGCAACGTCAAGGCGCACGAAACGATCTTTAAGAAGCAACATGCCGAGCGAACCCACGTGGCACACGCGTTTCTTTCTGAGCTTACGCCGACGTTGCGGGCCCTTCTGATTGACGCTACTCAACTGACGTCCCCTGGACCCAGCGAAAGCAGTAGCCATTCCGATGCCACGGCTGCCGAGATACGCGCAGTCTGCCGTCGCTATCAAGAACTACACGAACTCACCCTCTGCCGGCAGGCGCATGAGCTCGCAGGCAGCCACGCTGCGGCATTTCTCTCGTTCATGCGGTAACCACTACCTCGTCTTCCGGGTTGGTATAAAGGAAATAAAGATCTGCAGTTGAGCTCGGCCCCTGAACATTGAGCCCCAGAGTGCGCCGTGTTTGCGGGGAATACTGTGCACGTGATTGATGAACGGAACAATGGGAGCGGGTCCCCACGGGGAGCTGCATGTGCAGTGCTCATTGACCGCGGCGCCATGCGCGGCGTTCGTGCCGTACTGCATAGCGGGAGGGTTTGAAACACGTGCGCGCCGGGACAGAATACGGAGCAGAGACATCAGCGGGAGCGGGCCGCCGCGAGTCTCGCGGCCCAGAGTTGATCCGGACCACTTATTGTCATCGTCAGTATGTACGCATACATCCAATGTGCAAACGCATGCGCATGCTTCGTCTTCGGGAAAGGATGTGTTGGATTCGTCAAGCGGTGGTGTGAGCCCTTTCCGGCAACGGAGGGTGAGGGGCGACGCTGAGCGCGACAATAAAACAGAGGAGAAAGCTGGTCTGAACAGAGAGCTACGGAGTGCATTCAGTGTGGCACCCAGAAGCTCGTCATCATTAAGGAAAGACAAGGTATCCAGAGGAAACGGATTGGATCTGGACGACGAGGATAGGTGGCGTCGCCCAGTATCATCGATTTCTTACGTGCGAACCCGAGGGAACACGTCCCGCTCTGAACTGAGAAAAATGCTAAGGGACACCGCACGGGCTGGCGACGTTCATAAGACTCGGCAGCACCTGTCGTTGTTTGGCCTGGACGCAGCTGCGTTCGAGTATAATTTGCTTCTTCACTCGTACCGCACCAGTAAGGACGCTGCCGGGCTGGTGCGCGTTCTGGATGAAATGCTTGCGCTTCACATTTTGATTAACAATGTTGCATGCACAGAGCTGGTGCGTGCGTGTATAGAGAGCAATGATCTTGAGCGGGGGCTATCTTTTTTCATTCATTTTGGGAACGCCCTCTCGGATGAGCAGTCGCAACGAGCCACGCAGTATGCAGCTTTTTCGGGGGCCGGTCTCGCGACATTGGCCGGAAAACAAGCGCGGTTGCGCAGGCAAACGAGGCTGCGCGGTGCCCTCAATGCAGCGAATATGCTGCTCAGCGCTTTGCTCGACCAGGGGCAGATAGGACAAGCCTTGTCATTGTTTTCGGTAATGAGAAGGGGACTTTTTGGCGCGCGGCCGACGACGCGGACGTATAATTTGCTCATGAAGGGTTTCATCAAGCGAAAAGATCGGGACTGCGTACTGGCGTACTTTGGCGGTTTGCGTGCATCTCGAAACCAGCCTGACGTAGTGAGCTTCAACACGCTCCTGCAGGCATTCATTGCTTGCTCCGACAAAGTTTTGCCAACAGAGTCATATTTCAGTCTTCGATTATGGGAACATGCGCGAGAGCGGCATCCGTTTGACCATGAAGATGCCCTGTTCGCTGCGCTTGGGCTCATGCGATCACGCTTCGGATTACCTCTAAATATCCGGACGGTGACGCTCGTGCTCCGAAACCTGACGCTTTTAATACGAATGGGGCGTGTTAAAAGGGTGCAGAGGGTGAAGGAGTTGGTCCGAGAGCTGTACCTAGAATTCTTCGGTGATCAAAGTCCGCACGGCGACAAGCTTGCATGGGACGCGCTCCTTGGCCTGCTCGCTGTGATGGGCGACCCGAAGCGCACCTATGTCGAACTCATGAGAATGAAAGAGGGGCACCAAATTATACCGGACCGGTACTCATATGGTCCGTTGCTAGAAGCACACGCTGCGGTCGGAGACGTGGCCGCAATACGCCGGACTGTGGAAGAGATGCGGCGCCTGCGCGTAAATCTCGATGCTTCCCACTGCGAGTCGATACTCTGCGCGCATTGGTACCTGAATCAGCCAGACGATGCGGCACAATTTCTGTGTGAGTTTAATGAGCTGCTGGCCGTGCAAAAGCCAGCTTCCATAAATGCCTCGGTCTTGCACGACCGCGCAGTACAGAGTCGTTTGTGGGCGCATGTAATTACTATCTGCAGTGGTCCAAGCATCGACATGTCGCTCGCAATGTGGAAACGCGCGCTAGAATCCTTACCAGGCAAGGCTCCGGAACCCATTTGCTTTTTTGCTTTGCTTTCAAATTGTGGTGAAAGTGCTCGCCCAGATATTGCACTCAAAGTCATCTACGCGATGAAGCGGACCGGTCTGAGCGTCGATCCTGCTTGCTACGCGGCCTTCATGCGTGGGCTTGCTCGGCGGGCTGCTCGTGCCGTGATGACCACGAGTCTCATTTCTTTGCCGTCGTCCGATGTTTCAGATAGAGAAGAGAGCGAGTCTGAGGTACCACGGCTTTCCCAGCGTGTTTCGTTGATTCAGGAGGAGTTGCAGGTTCGGTCTATCTTGGCTTCGCGCTCTGTGGATGAGCTTGCTTCAGAGATTCCTGTGTTTCTGCGGCCTTACCATGCGGTGCTTCGGGCAGAGTGTCGCTCGGTAAACCGCGATCGTCTTCCAATTGAGCGCATCCGCATTCGCTACTAACATAACACGAGAGTTGTAAGAGTCGCGGCGTGATGTTGTGTGCGCTCCGTAGAGCCTCTCGTTTTGAGAAATCAGGCGCTTGATGTTATCAATACTGAAAGAAGCGCGGGGCCCAGAAAGTACTTCAAAGGGCTCGATGAAGTCGCACTGCGGTGCGGTCACCGTCATTATCGCGGTCGGATTCGGGTGACCGAAGTTGCAATTCACATCGGCGCCCATGCGTACAAGAAAGTCAACCAAACTCCTTCGATGTATAACCCGCAATGTCCAAGTCACTAACACTGTGTTCGAAGAAGCAGCGGGTTTCAATTTACCGCTGGCGCACTGGCGTGCGAGCTCTGTGTCCACCATGTGAGAGTTGTTCACGAGGGCCATCGTTTTTGATGAGGACTTCGGCGCATGAGGCACGTCTAGTTTGTAGAGAATGATACGCGCCTTCGAAAAAGCACGATGTTTTCATCACAACATCAATGCGTAGGACGTCTCACGACTGCCATGAATGGACTGCATGATTGCTGGAGCCGACTCTTTCAACCAGTTTATTACTGGCTGGCATCCGTCTTGCGCGACGAACATGGTTGACGTCTCTCTCAATGCACTCTAGTTCAAGCAGGATTTATGCACGTGGATCGTGGAAAGCACCATAGAATGTTGCAGACCAGTTGGCGATACGTCTGGCGTGGAATACTGGACCTTGCTTTAGATTGTGATCCTCAGACATCACCTTCAAGATCGAAAACTGCAATCAAGACCGCGACATCGACTCTCGCCGGTGCACTCATTGGAGCACCGGCTGCGACATCGATATGGACGAAGACGGCGTCTGCGGCGCCTGCACTTTCATTCACACCACCCTGCATCGATGCTGCGCTGCTGGTAGAGAGGCTGGTGCTGAAAACTTCGCGTGCTCGCGACGCCCATTCCGAGGTCATTTGCCCGGACCAAACGTTCTCTGCATCGCCACAGCACGTGATATAACATTACAGCCGAATGGTGATCATGCTGGATGTGTACACGATCGAACCATGCGAGACCAAGGCGGCCTTTGCGAACGCGTAGCGCATCGGACGCCACCGATTGCAGTTCAACATGGAGTTGAGACCATACCACATTTCATTGACACACATCGAGACGTGATTGCCTGCACAGAGCGGATGCGGTGCGTCTTCGCCACGTCGCATGCGACCACGATGCTGCAGAAGAGGACCGGCCTCGCTCGAAACTAGGCAGCTCCTTGCACAGGCACTACGTAAAATTTTCTTCCAATACTTGAGCATTTATCGACCTGTGCCATGGAGAGTGAGGAAGAGGAGCTGCAGTTGAATAACAATGTCAACCGAGCGGCACTTGACTTTGACACAGCGGCTGTGTGCTCAGTGACCCTAAGTGTTCGCGGGGTTTACATGTGCCTGAAGTGCGGCAAGACGCTGGCCGGCCTAGGAACGTCGTCACCAGCGTACTTGCATTCGTTGGAGCGCGCTCATCATTTGTTCGTACAAGTGGGCAGTGGTGATGGAGCGATCTACGCACTCCCGCAAGGCTCGCGTATTTCTGCAGCTTCAGCGTCAAAGCTAGATGATGTCATTGACGAAGCGCGGATAAGCTGCGGATTGGGCTTGAAGGAAGCGCACGTGAACGCGATTTGCGCCAGGAGTCTGTCATCAAAGGAGGCATCTCCCGCAGTCAAACGATGGGATGGTGAAAGGCACGCACATGGCGTAATGGTCTTGGACGTCCTGCACACGGGAAACTACTTTAATTGCGTTGTCCTGGCGCTCGTATCCGTTCCAGAGGTGCGGAACTTGCTGCTGAGATACAGAGTTTCTTCGAACGGTTTCAGTAGCATAAACACGGCAGAGCACGAACAAGATCGCCAAGTCTTGCAGGCACTTGCCGTCCTCGTGCAGAAAATGTGGTTAGTGAATCCGCTCAAGACGCACCGCTCACCTGCTGAACTGGCAAATGCAGTGTCGCGAGCGTCCGGCAAGCGATTCGCGCCTGTAGGATTTGCTGTTGCCAGTGACTTTCTATGTTGGCTTTTGGCTGTTCTAGATCGAACAATTGCTACGGATGAGCCGCAGGCTCAGCATCGTGAACCCGAAGAACGTCGCGCAGCGAAAAGATCTCGCCCGTTGCCGGCCTCATGTATGTCGCAATGGTTCCGAGGTGTCTTGCTTTGCGATGAGCAGCGGACCGACAGTAGCATCCAGCCTGCGAAGGCCACAAATCATCAGATACCCTTTTGGATGCTCTCTGTGGATATGATGGACACGCAAGATGTAGACCAAGCATCAGTGCATCTGTCAGACCTCCTTCGAAAGTACAACGGAAAAACGCGGTCCGTCCGGTTCACTCGGCTGTCGACCGGAGAAAAGACTGAGGTTCCATGCACATTTTCGCTTCTTCGATCTCCTCGATTCCTGGTGATCCATGTGAATCGACTCTTGAAAACGGCATTCGGATATTCGATGCGAACCACACACGTAAGCTTTCCTTTACATAACCTTCAACTGCTGGAATTATCATCAGCATCTCCAGTCATGTATGGCCTGCGGAGCATCATTTCACACCGAGGCGAGTCTGTCAAAACCGGCTCGTATGTAGTACACATTCTTCACGAGCCGACAGAATTGTGGTACAATGTGAGCGGCCCTGTGCCCTTTAGAGTTCTACCTGAACTGGTGAGCATGGAGCAGGCGCATATTTTGCTCTACGAGCGTTGCGCCTAGCCTCTTTCCTTTAAAGTTTCGCAGGGGAAAAAGAACAATTCTTTAATTTTTTCTTTCACCAGTCACACCAAGACTACAATTTTTTTTCTCTTTCAGAATGCA
The DNA here is from genome assembly GCA_008690995.1 of Porphyridium purpureum. Taxonomy (NCBI): domain Eukaryota; phylum Rhodophyta; class Bangiophyceae; order Porphyridiales; family Porphyridiaceae; genus Porphyridium; species Porphyridium purpureum. The sequence goes on along the minus strand of VRMN01000003.1, from coordinate 1,823,328 downwards.
TTCTTCGTCAAATGCTTTCGTTGTCAGGTGCTTCATAAGCCGTCGATGCTTCACAAGTGGGTCCCACTTGACTCCATTCTCACTTACATTACATGCTCTGCATTTTAACACGCTGGCTTAGCGCCTTGCCAAGGTTGGCATCGCACTGTGTCCAGTAACCCAGCCAAATTGTCTTGAGCTCATTGGTTACGCGCGGCGCATTCAGCGCATCCGACACGCGGCCAACGAATCGCTCCTGGCGTGCCGCGTCCCAGGTACGGAAGCGCTCTCCGGGCTGCTGGAAGTTGTTTTCCTTCTCAATCACACACTTTACGCGCTCGCCCGATGCCATCGTACGCGGAGCCGGGTGGTGCGGCGCCTCGCGAACCTTGTCAAACTTGCTTGGGAAGTAGTTCACCTCACCCTCGCGATGCATGGGGTTGAGCGCCCCGTCAAAGTGATTGTTGTGGTGCGCATTCTTCGGGGCGTTGATGGGCAGCTGCAAATAGTTGGCGCCTAGGCGATAGCGCTGCGTGTCTACGTATGAAAACAGACGTGTTTGCAGCAGCTTGTCGTCCGAATACGTGATACCGGGCACCACGAGTGCCGGCGAAAACGCAATCTGCTCATTCTCCAAGAACTGATTATCCACGTTGCGGTTCAGGACCAAACGTCCCACTGGTTGCAATGGGAATTTATCTTCCGGCCACGTCTTCGTTACATCCAGTGGGTCAAAGTCATAGTTGTTCTCCGTGGCCGGATCCATCGTCTGAATGCACAGCGTCCACTCCGGAAAGTTGCCTTGTTCGATGGAACGAATGAGATCGTGCGTCGCGTGCGAAAAGTCGTCACCCACCACTTTCGCTGCCTCGTCGTCGAGAAGGCTGTGCTCGCCTGCCTTGGGCAGCCAGTGGAATTTGACGTACGTGGCCTTGCCGGCCTTGTTCACGAAACGGAAGGTATGCACGCCCGCACCCTTCATCATGCGGTAGTTCTTTGGAATGCCGACATCGTCCAGCAGGAACGTCAGCATGTGACACGACTCTGGGTGATGCGACAGGAAGTCAAGGATCCTCCACCATTCCTGGTCTTCGGTGCGTGGGTTGGGCTTGAAGGCATGAACCATGTCGGGAAACTTGATTCCATCACGGATAAAGAAGACCGGCATGTTGTTGCCAACCATATCCCAATTTCCTTCACGCGTATAGAACTTCACCGCAAAGCCACGCGGGTCACGGAGCGTCTCCGGGGAGTGTCTGGAATGCACGACCGTGGAGAACCTCAATGCCACCGGTGTCTTGACGCCGACACCGCGGAACAGGTCTGCGCACGTAAGACCCGAAATGTCTGCCGTGGTCTCAAAGAAACCCTTAGCCGTCGCGCCGCGCGCGTGCACGACACGCTCTGGAATTCGCTCACGGTCGAAATTCGCGAGCTTCTCCAGCAGGTGATAATCCTCGAGCAGAATCGGGCCGCGCGGGCCGACCGTCAGGGAGTTCATATTATTGACCACGGGCGCGCCCGCGTTAGTCGTCCAATGCGCCGCATCAAACGTCTCGCGCGGCCGATACTTTGTCGGGTCCATGGCGTGCTATCCACCTGCTCTTCCCGCTACCCTCCTTCCCCAGGCACACACAAACACACACACAAACACACACACACACACAGACTGCCTTCCAAGCACTGCTTCCTCGCTGTCTCCACACGCACCAAGAACAACCTCCCCACCGAGCCGACGTCCGCGTCCTCGTTGGCCTCGTCGTCCACACTCCTCACCCACAGCCAGGATATCTTCTCTCTCTCCATCTAAGCCTCGTGTTCCACCTTCCCGCCACGCCTCGCTTTCAGCGCGTCTACTTCAGCTGTTCATAAGTAAACACGCCTGTTTTTATTATACACGTTGAGCTCGCGGCTCAGCGCGTGCGTGCGCCGTCTTCATTTTCCACGCCACTTTGATATGTGCGCGCGTGTGCTTGCGCGCATGCACTAAGAATCAGACGGGGGTTCAGTGAAGTGGTACACTGAATTGCACCGAGGCCGGAGTCCTGGGGAGTGGGAGTGCCGAGGTAGAATCAGGGTGGAAGATCCGGATATCATCGTGCCTGGTTGCAGCAGTAATGTACTGCATGTCAAGCAAGCGCGTGAGAAGAGACGTTCTTTCCGTAATGGGCTGCTGTGACGACAGAGTCGCTGGACAGGGCGACAGACTTTGATTAACCTCGGCACGCTGGTGGACATACAGCTGAGGCAGTCAGCGACGCGACCAGTGAAGGCAGAAACAAAGAGCGGGTGGCGTGCTTTCAGAATCACAAATGCAGGAGCGAGCAGCGAGCAGCGAGCAGCCAGCAGCCAGCAGCGAACATTCTCTTTACAGACTGTTCGGTTCCTTGCTCCGCACCCTCAAATGGCTGCGACATCACCCAAGATTCGCAACAGAACACCCAAACTGTACTTTTGCACGGCGCTCGATCATCACGAGGTACAGCGTAAGCTCTTCGATGCTGTGTACAGTAAGTGACAATCAATTAAAAACACCCGCTGTTTTGCATATTTTCTATGAAAATAGGTAATTTTAGAATAAAATTGAAGAAGGTCGACCTTTCGGTGACCGTGCGAGCGTCCAAACGATTAAAAACAGTGCAGTCAAACACACATTCCAGGGGTCATAGAGCATGGACATGAGCGCGCGGCGCGGTTTCATCAGGAGCACAGCAATGTCTTTCAGTGGACAAGAGCCCAGCATGATTGGTGGCGTGGTTACGGAGGAATGCATGATGCGGGTGATCACGAACTGACCATTGAGTTTTTGCTCCGTTGCATTAGTACAAAGGTATTTGAATAGCCTCAAAACGGAAAGCAAATGGAGGCCCGATCAGAATGACGCAAGAATAACATCCAAACCGCACCTAAAGCTTGAAAATGTCCCAAAGCAAGGCCTTCTTTTGCTGCGCTTTTTAACTTGCACAGAACTCTAATCAGCATGTGCCGAGCCAATTTCAGCGCAACGCACCAGACTTGGAACCAGAAATAAGCGCACGTGCGAGACGAAGACGACCATACCAGCTTTGGAGAACTGTCATGGACACACACAAAATGAATGAGTTGTTTTTACTGCTGAAAACAGAGAAAAACTTGCAAGTGTTATTTACGGACCTAAAAGGCTCGAATTGGAGGGTTCTGATGGTGTCCTCTTCTCTTAGGGAGGGTCAGAGCTTATCCCAGTCAACCATTTCATCTGTACGTTTGGTGCACACAGCTTGATAACTTGGGAGTGCCAACCACACCCGAAAATTTAGACTTCTCCTTCGCATGCGACTATCGTATCCCTATTGAGAGGGGCGCAAGAAGCGTGAACATGTTGGACAGATTTCGGGTGAATATGAGAGCCGTAAAAAAGCTCAGTTGCTTCATGTTTATGTTGCTCTATGTAGCTTGCCTCAAGGCAGAGCAAACCGGGTACCGATTGAAAAGCAAATATGTGGAAGCTAGAGATAGTCCTGCGCTCCCGCGAGACTTGGATTCAATTGACCATGTTCGGAGACATGTAATAGGCCACGTTTACGGTGAATTCCAGCAGTTTTATAGCGTGAAAGAGCTGCGAACGGCAGATTAGGACGCCCTGGCGAAAATGGAGGGCTCCTGCGTCACAGGCTCGCGTGACAGTGTGTCAAAGGGACTCGTTGGAAAGGTCTTGGGCCAAGGAAGGACGTGGCGCTTTCAGAACTCGCTTCTACCCTTCACTGCTGCGGTAAACTCTCTGAACTTGCTCTGTTTTTAATCGTTTGTCACTTTCCCTTCGCGCGTAAAATCTCTACTTCAACGAGTTTATACTAAATTTACCATGTTTTGTTATAAAAGGTAACGACTAGCGGGTGTTTTTAATTGATTGTCACTTGCTGTACAGTTGCAGGTTGGAGAAGACGCAGGTTGTGCGCGGCACGCTTGGTGGTGTGGTGAGGGTCGTGGGATTGAGTTGAGGATGGGTGAGTATGAGCAGTTGCGAGCGGCGCGCGTGGCGGCAAACAGGCGCCGGTTGGAGGAGCTGGAGCTAGTGCCAAAGCTGGCTTTGGTTCTCGATGCAGTGTCGCAAAGAGAGGAGTCGAGCGCGCATGATGACGTGAAGCGACGAAAAGTCGAGGATAAGCCCCGCTCGCCGGAGGCTCGCGCAGCGCTGAGACGGTCGGCTCGGGTCGTGGGCAAGACGGAGCCAGAGCTCGGAGAGTATAGAGCGGGGCGGGCGAGATCAAAGACGGAGACAAAGGTTCGGATTGACAAATACGGTACCAGCGCCAGGCCGAGCTCGTCCGAGCTCGATGTTGACCTGGATCTGCATGTTTCGGACGAACTCAGGGTCTTCATGTCTCCGAACTCGCAAGTGAAGCGGTTTGTCGTGACGAGTCTGTGCGATAATCAAGCCGTGGCGTTTCAACGCATGAGCGGGATTGTTCCGTTTCGGAACGCTGTCTGTCTGTTTGTGAATCTTCCCGACGCTTCTAACGTTGACTCGGTGTACGAGAACCGGTTCGAGCCAGAAGGCTCTGTGCTCCACTGGTTTGCGCAACCCACCCAAACTGTCGAGTCTCCCATGATCACGCGCATTCTGGCCGCGTCAACGGCCGCGCCGAGCGCTGGTTCGACAGACCGTGTGCTTCTCTTTGTGCGTCCTCCCATCTCGCACCCCGACCGCGCGTTCTACGTCGGCCTCGGCGCGCTTGTGCTGCGCAATGTGTTTCCGCTAGAGTCACCTGTGCGGTTCGAGTTTCTGCTCCAGTCTCATGCGCAGCTCAAACAGTCGCCAACTTTCCAAGCCGCTGTGCAGCGCGACTACACGCGCATGACCGAAACGCTTGCGCGCATCCCATAACTCCAAGGGACATGCTTATACTAAAATAGGTGCGTTTAACTAGTAATTTGGCGCGCTGCTCGGCAGAAGCGAAAGAAAAAGGCGCACCCGAACGCGCCAAAAGGTGGAGCGAAGGCGAGACAAGACGCAGCCGGCAGCGGAGACATTGGACAGACGGCGTGATGCCACGGGATTTGATCACCGTGCAAGTGGGCCAGTGCGGGAACCAAGTGGGAACCGAGTTCTGGAAGCAGTTATGCGCGGAGCATGGCATCGCGCCAGACGGCCTGCTCAAGCGCGAACGCGCGGGCCCTGCTGACGCGCGACTGGCTCATCACCAGCAGCAGGAGCGCCACGTGGGAGATCGCAAAGAGGTGTTCTTCTACCAGGCGGACGATGATCGTTACGTGCCGCGCGCGGTGCTAATCGACCTGGAACCGCGCGTCATCGAGGCGATACAAGCAGGTGTGCAGAAGGGGCTGTACAACTCGGAAAACATGTTTACGGCTCCGAGCGGCGGCGGCGCGGGGAATAACTGGGCAAGCGGGTATCAGCAGGGACAGACGCACGAGGACGCGCTTTTTGACATGCTGGACCGTGAGGCAGACAACTCAGAGTCGCTCGAGGGCTTCTTGATGACTCACAGTGTGGCTGGTGGCACGGGCTCCGGTCTGGGCTCATTCTTGTTGGACCGCTTTCACGATCACTTCCCTAAGAAAATTGTGCAGACCTATTCTGTGTTCCCCAACCAAAGCGACATGTCTGACGTGGTCGTGCAGCCATACAATACGATGCTGGCACTTAAGAGACTCACGATGAACGCTGACTGTGTGGTGGTGCTTGACAATACAGCGTTGAACCGCCTCGCAGAGGAGCGACTGCTTGTCAGTCAGCCCACCTTTCCTCAAGTCAATTCGCTGGTGGCAACCGTCATGGCCGCGGCAACGAGCACGCTGCGTTTTCCGGGAAACATGTACAATGACCTCACGAGTTTGATGGCGTCGCTTATTCCGTCACCACAAAGTCATTTTCTCATTCCCGGATACACACCTCTAACGCTGCTCGAGGGTGACACAGCAGGGCTGTCGCAGATCCGCAAAACATCGGTGCTTGAGATCATGCGGAGGCTTCTCCTCTCACAGAACCTCATGGTGACCGTACCAATCAAACAAGGCTGCTACATTTCCTCGCTAAATATCATTCAAGGTGATGTGGACCCGGCAGATATTTATAAGTCGCTGCAACGTATTCGCGAGCGGCAGGCCATCAACTTTATCAGCTGGGCACCGACCAGCGTGCACGTCGCGCTCAGCCGCAAGTCGCCCTTTTTGGCCAGTGCAAACCGTGTCAGTGGACTCATGCTCGCCAATCACACTTCAATCAGCAAGCTCTTTACAACCACGGCCAATCAATACGACAAGCTGCGCAAGCGCAACGCCTTTCTGGACTCGTACAAGAAGCAGAGCATGTTTGCAGAAAACTTAGATGAGTTCGACTCGTCTCGCGAAGTCGTTGGCGACCTCATTGAAGAGTACATCGCTGCAGAGCGTGACGACTATTTAGAGTGGGCGGCCAGAAAGACAGTAAGCCAAATACAGAGCACAGGAGGTCTTCGTACAGGCACTGCTGTTCGGTGAAGCATGTTACGTTGGCTTTGCATGTCGAAGACGAAAGCCTTTAACAAACGTGCTCGCTATCTTGTACCTGAGCTACTTGTCGTGGTTGCTGGTCTACACTCAGCATTATCGAAAGAAAAGGCCTCTTTTCGCTCTCGCCGTTGTGGGGTCTTTCGCGACATTGGCAGACGCCACGGCACGAATTTCATCCCTTCTCTGGCGAGACATCTGAAGAACGTCAAGATCAACAATACATGAGGTCAGACTTTGCCATCGAAGTAACCGACCAAATTGCACGACATCTACCTTGGGTATCCTATCGCGACCAGTCCTCTTTCCCGGTGTGAATCCTTCCTGTTCGAAACGGTACTTGTCCTCACCAAAGTATCCCTTCAGAGAAACGACTCCCGCAGTCATCAGCCGCACATCTCCGACTTTGCGCATGCTGGTCAAGCGGGATGTAAGTTGAGATGCAATAGAATGATGCTCTGGTCCTCCGTATAGAAGCAGCTCTTGCGCATTCAATGCATCCGCGAAGTTGCATGCGGTCTGCGCGCGCTTTAGCCATTCATCAACAGACCATGTATCATCGAGCGAATTCGTCATATCGTCAGTATTCCGCGATCCAATCCTCACAACCATTCCGTCGGCATCATATGCGAGTGGACATTCAAGTAAAGAATCGGCCGTTCCGCCGTCGACGAAATTGCCCAGCATGATAACTTTCCTCCCACGACGTGGTGGACCCAGTACATCACGCGGGATGAGTGTGGCCACGGTGGCGCCTCCCTTTTGTACTGTTACCTCAATTCCGTCCGTTATCATGGAGAAAACCCATTTGGGTATCTTTTCCCGCAACCGAGGCATATCAATCTTCCCAGTGTCAAAGGATGGTAGCAGCTGCTTTTCTTGCACAATGTAGCACACTGTCCCTTGTAGCCGTGCGTCACTTCTGCCGTCACACGCGTACACGACACAATCGTCGTCATCACTTACGACATGTGCCACTGCCCGCTTTAGGCCGACCTGAGATACATCAGCCACGAGAGGAGTCTGAGTTGGTCCTAAGGCCGGCAGAGAGTGCCAATCATGATCATGTTTGGCCGACGCCGGGTCGGAGCCATCGGACATACGATCAAGTAGCAGCTCTACGACGCTCAGATCCACTCGATTTAATTTTGCCTTCGAAAGCAGTGCCCGAAGCTGCATGAGCCTCAGGATTCCTTTGGGGGCTATCAACCGAACTGCATCTCGCTCTTGCTCGCTCGTGCTCAAGTCGACAACCAGGGACTGCCACATCATGATGAAATGCGCAGATGTGCTGTAATCACTGACTCGTGTTGAGCTAACAGCAACCAGCGGCTTGGTTGCGGCAGAAACCACGCTTTTTGTAACGAGGTGAGAATCAGGCGCGGGGTCCAGAATCAACCGCGTCGAGCCTATCCCAAGTGCCACACCGCGCGAAACCCGCCGCGGGTGGTATTCCAGAGGGGCATACCCGGCTCTGTCCAGCTCTGACCTAGACATCCACTCATGGTGGTTAGCACTCCTGAATGCACGTGTTCCGTACATTTCAGCCGACGGGTGACCTTCTTCAGCCAACTCTCCGCCGTAAAAGAATATGCGACACAAGCTTTCTGCCATGTACGGCATTCGCAGCTTGGGAGTCGCCTTCACCGTGCGCACATTGTGTGTGCGCGCGGTGACCTTGGCTGCAGCGCCTGTCTCCGCGTTGGCGCTGAGCCTGCGCACCACTTGCCTCTGCTGCAGACATTTGTAAGTGGTGGAGCAGCACTGCCGCGTCATGCCTCGCGCAGTTTCTCTTGGCTGCACGACGCTCCGACGACGGCCAACCGGATGTGCGCACACTTCCCAAAAGCCGAACGAGGTTGAAAGTCCCGCGCGAAAAAAAAGGAGCGCCGGCGAAACTTTTCACCACGGCGAAAGTTTCTCCCCTCAAGAGTGGGTTTTGAGCAGTGCGAAGCCATGTCAAAAGAGAAGCTCAGAGAGTAGCTCCTTGGCAGTACCTGTGGCCAAGTTGCCCGCACCAGCGCCAGCGTCGGCGCCCAGCACGGGACTAGGCGCCGTTGCACAGATGACGGCGAATGTAACGTCCCCGGCAGGGCATGTGCTGGCAGGGAGGGCGATTGGTTGCAACTGAATTAGTGAAACTTCCGTGCCCGCCGTAGAGGAAGATGCGTACGCCCACGCGCAAGCGGCGCCGCAGCAGTGCGCGTCCGCAGGTGCGCGGGAAAAGGTTATGGGATAGACGCACAGTTTTGAGTCGTCAGAGTGCTCCACGTGCATCGAAACAAACGATGCATCAGCGCGCCGTTGGTGTTTGACGTGCGAATACGGCGCCGGTTGGGAACGCCCAGTATGCGCAGCACGAGCCTTTGGTGGTCCTGCCGAGTCCTTATTCGCGTTTATCTGGCAAGCCTGTGAATGTTTTCGGCCAAAGTCACCCGGCTGCGTGAGTAAATTGATTGCGCTTGATTCTTGAAACGCATGCTGCTGAACGTCGCGAACCGCAGGCGTCATAAATCGCTCTTCTCACCGTTCAACGCGCGCACAAGTGCCGCCGTAATTCCAGAGCCGTGATTGAGACGCACGCGCGTGATTAGCTGCACCACGTGATCCACAATCTGTGACGTCCAGACAGGGATGGTTTGTGCACAGTGTGTAAGGCAGTTCTGTGCCAGGTTTGGCGGCGACGAAGTGAGCATATTTATGTGGTAATTATGAAGGTATCGTGACCAGCTCGAGGCGGGATACGCAGGCCTTCTCAATGTGGCTTTCCAGGAAGAAATCGACTATAGGCTCGAACTTGGACCTGAACAAAAACAACAACTCGCACATGTCCTGCCGAACCAGCGACTCTGAGGGTCCCAGTCGCGCAAAGAAGAGCTCGCGGTTCGGCAAGGCGAGCAAGGCGGCGCGGAATACAGCAATGACCAAGAAGTTGTGCGCCGCGCGAAGCGAGTCATCGTAAGCCTGAAGCGCGCAACGCGTCAGGGAAAAGTCGTCGCCACGATGCAGGACAATATTGTCGACCAGCAGCAGCACAAATTGAAGCGATCGCTTTAGCCACAGAAGCGCCACAGTGCCGGCACTCTGCTCCTGTGCGACGCCGAGCTGTGATTCCGTGTCGGTCATTTCACGCATTGTCTTTGTTCCGTGCTTGGAACACGCGGCCTCGATTTTGGCCACGTTTGTGAGCATCTCGCTCTTGACGAGCTGCGAAAATGTGGCGCCCAGCGCGTCGAATACTAGGCAAAAATTGACGACGCTAGCGCAAAAGGGGCGTAGCAGGACGTCCAATTCCCCATTCGCCGCCCGCTTCACCATGCGGTTTCTCAACGATTCGTTGATTTTCTGAAAGGTCTCACAGCATGGTACGTAGTCGCGCGCGTGCGCCTCTCCGCCAAACTCTGCGTGCCATTCCTCCTGTTCACCCAACTCCAGCTCTTGCTCTGGTGCGCACGACCACGACTGCACGCGCAGCATTTTTTTTCGCCGCCCCAGAAACGGAATGCGAATGCGTCGGAAAACCGGCAAAGCTCGCACGAGACCGAGCCGAGATACTATCAGCGTCGCGCTCACGCTCACGGCCACTACCTCCAGCAGCCCACGCATCCAAAGCGCCCAATACCCGTCCTTTCTAATACCACTCTCGCACTTGTAAACAGGCCCTCTCTCTCTCTCCCTTTCTCTCTCTCCTTCTTCCCGAACAAAGCAACCCACTCACGCGCACCACTTCCGACAAGACATCAACCAACCCAGCAATCGCAGACCTCCATCAGCGGCCTCGTTGCGGCGCGCGTGACAGAAGCCTATCAGCACCTCCGTCCACCCCTCCAACCTGTCCGCGTCTTGTCCGGCTCATCCCAAACCTGCGGGACGCTCCAACTCGCTTTTTTTCAGCTTGTTTCTCCCCTCAACCAAAATGATCACGCGACCCGAATTCTCTCATGTTTTGCGATCTCTCACCACTCACGACACATATGGTTGTAGACATCACTGTACTCACACGATGTCAGACGCAGTGTTCCTATTAAAAAGCAGCGCGCTGATCGGAAAAAGGTACAGCGGACTGTTCTGCAAAACACAAATTGGACTTTCAAGAGTTGTTCCGGGGAAAAAGCGGAGGACGCAAAGGGCGAAAAGCGAAGCGCGCGCGGGCAAAGTACTTTGGGGCGTTATGACGCCGAAGGAGAGCAAGGAAGCGCGGCGCCGCATGGCTGGTGGTGGGTGGTGTGACAGGCGAAGTGGGTATGTTCGCGCTGTCTGATACGACTGCGGCTGTTCTGACGCCTGGTTGCTTTGGACAGACGGAATGACTGAGAGCCGCAGCGACTGGCGTGACCAAATCCTGCTTGCGCGCCTGCATGCCGTCCATTAGTCCGGAACTAAGGGCCTGAATTTGGCCGCACACGGTGAAGATGCGGCTTGTCCGTCACTTTGTCATCAGAACAGTGGTCCTCGGTAGACAACGCAAATTTTGTCGGAACAGCCGCCTTCATCGCCGCTGTACCGAGACAGAATGAACCTTGTCTGGGCAGGCTCCGCGCGGGTTGTAAGGACACGAACGCCGCTCATTGTTCTGCAGAGACCGCTTCATTCATGGCTGTCAAAAACCGGGCCGTGGAGTGTCTGAGTGCCTTGTTTAGAAACGAAGCGAATGCTGCACGAAGCGACTCCTCTTAAAACAAGGCGTTGCTGATCCCGGCTAAAAATGCGGATTCCTGATACCTCGGGCTCTTGACTAAGCATCGTGCTCTGTTCACGCAGCAGATGGGCATGGAGACTTTGCTTCGCTCGAGGGTGTCCACAATCAGGGCGCTGAATGCTCGAGTGTTCGCCATCGCGGAGCGGGCTTCAAAGCGCAAGACCAATGCGGGAACTTAGCCGCTACAAGTGCCGCCTGGAACGCGGGATTATGAAGCCTGCAGTGAGCTGCTTTATGCAGGAGTATCGACCGGGACGGCTTCACGGGAATCCGAAGAGCTGTGAAATCATCTGCTCATGTTCGACTAGCTGGCCACCCGCCGACCCAAGCACAGATTTTTTACTTCACTCTTTCTGACAAAACGGAGTCGTTTGATTAGATCGTCTGAACGGGGGCGCTTCAAAGTTAGCGGGACGTGGACTAAAACGGCGCAGGGAAGAAGGGCGAGAGGAGGATAAAGCACCAACATGGCGTCGGCCTTTGTGAGCAATTGGGCGGTTGGCGGGACGGTTGGAGCGCGTGCGCGCGTGCGATCGGCTACATGCGGCGCGCATGGTCGCTGTGCGCGAGCGCGCGCGCGGCCGGTAGGGAGGCACGTGGTGTCGATGATGACTGTCGAGCCGAATCCCAAGTACCCCATCGTCAAAGTTGGCGTGCTGGGCGCTAGTGGTTACACTGGCGCAGAGCTTGTACGTCTGTTGGCTTCCCATGGAAACGCAGAGATCATGTTGATGACAGCCGAGAAGAATGCCGGCGCAGACTTTGGCTCGGTGTTTCCGCAGTACGCGTTTGGGACATTCGCCAAGAAGCTTCCCAAGCTGATCAAGATAGACGAAATCACACCGGCGCAGTACGAAGAGTTGGATGTGCTGTTTTGCTGCCTGCCTCACGCGCTCACCCAGGAAATCGTCATGAAGCTTCCCCTGGACAAAGTGAAAGTGGTGGACCTGTCCGCAGATTTCCGGCTCGCAGATGTCAAGACCTATGCGACCTGGTACGGGCACGAGCATCTATGCCCCGACTTGCAAAAGGAGGCAGTGTATGGTTTAACTGAGCTCATGCGCGAACAGGTCGGTAAAGCACGACTCGTTGCGAATCCGGGCTGCTACCCGACAGCCGCGCAGCTTCCGCTGATCCCGCTTTTGAAGAGCGGCCTGATCCTCGCAGATGACATCATCATTGATGCAAAGAGCGGAGCCACGGGCGCTGGCCGAGCAGCCAAAGTGGGGGCTCTTTACTGCGAGGTGACGGAAGGCATTCACGCGTACGGCGTGGCTTCGCACCGACATGCACCTGAGATTGAGCAGGGTCTCACTGGCGCAGCAAAGAAGGATATCGTCGTAAACTTTACCCCGCATCTCATGCCAATGAGCCGCGGAATCCTTGAGTCTATCTATGTCAAGCTGGCACCCGGCAAGAGCGTCGCGGACTTGAGGGAATGTCTCGAGAAGCAGTATGAGGATGAGCCGTTTGTGCATGTGCTTCCGAGCGGCGTGGCTCCGCAGACACGCCACGTACGAGGTTCGAACCACGTGGTTATGGGCATTTTCGAGGATAGGGTTCCGGATCGCGCGATAATTATTTCCGTCATCGATAATGTCGTGAAGGGTGCGTCTGGCCAGGCTCTGCAGAACATGAATGTCATGATGGGTCTGCCGGAAACCATGGGACTCGAGCTCGCGCCAGTCTTTCCGTAATAAAGAAATGGCTCGTTTTTATCCTCGAGAATTCTCTCTGTTCTTTACTTGTACATATTCTCCTCTGAGCTTCGCATTTCTGCGCCTGTGTTTCTTCGTCTTTACATTCACCGAACGGGCGGTGCGATCGTTTCAATGCCAGCGACCACCCCTTCCAGAATATCCACACCATGGCGATACACAAGTCGCGATTCCCATCGAGTCACGGAGTCCCGGGGAAATTCGCGCCCAGCTGTAGCGCGTGCAACCTTTATCGCGCGCCGCTCTTGCCTCCTTTTGAAAAGCGGGACGACACCAGCCTTCTGGCGGCCTCCCTGAACAAAAGCTGACTAACAAATCATTCCTGTTCGCCGCCTACTTTGGTGGTTCAACGTCTCTTATAAGACAGTTCCAACGACGCACGTAATACCATGCCCTTACTTCTCGTTTCGTTGGCAAGACTTGCGTCCATAATGCTGTTCTACGACCAGCGGTCGAACGCGGCGTCCACCAAATCCAAGCAGAACGGCTTGCGCTCGAAACTCAGCTGTACCCTCGTGAGTGTGAAAGTGATCAGCGATTGGATGAGCGGCGCAGACGCATCAATGCGCCGTCGCTGCCGTCGTTGTTGGTGCTCCAACCATATCCCCATTTGTCCAAACGATGCGAAGCCGGTCATCGCAAGCTGTGCACGCCACGATTTATGGCGCATCCATTGCCCTTGGAGCGTCTACCACTTTAGTTCTTCTTGGCTTTGCGGCGTCGGCCGGGCCGCTTTGGGCCCAACGTGCGAGCTGCAGCGGCGTTCTTTTCCTTTTCGAGCAACAGTTGCGCCTCACCGCTCTCTGAAAGGGCCACATCGCGTGCGCTCAAAACAAATAGCGGCGCAGGCCGCTTCAATGCGCGGCTCTCAGTCCACGCACCCATGCTGTTCTGAAAGTCGCCCGCTTGTGGCTCGGCCAGTGGAACACGATATAGAGCGGGCTTAGCCCGCCCCGTCTTGAGCGGAGAGCTAGTTCCTTGCACACCCCCATAGTTTTCCCCAATACTACGGTCCCGAATGTTCGCCGCCAGTTGGAAATTTCCTGCTCGCATTTCCATGTGCTCATAATCTCGCCATATTCGCATGTTATGTGGGTTACTCTCTACCGCTAGCTCGAACAGCTCCCGAGCGCGCTCGAGCTCGCCTGCAAGTGCCTCCATCTTCGCATACGAGTTGAGAATATACGGATTGTGTTTGTCGATGCGAAGCCCTAGTTGAAAGTAATCCCGAGCTGTGTCGATATTGCCGAGCTGCGACTCGAGGATTCCCCACGCAAGCCAAATGCGAATAACGCTCGGGCTGCGAGGTGCAGCCCACACGCCTTGCTGGTACAGCTCGCGTGCCTTGTCAATGTTACCTAGTTTCGCTTCCATACCAGCCCAGGCTTGATACAAAGGGCAATGGGAATTGTCCATCATAATACCCGTTTCAAACGCCTTGCGTGCTTCGTCATACTCGTGCAAACGCGAGAGCACAACACCGAGTGCTTGGTAGATCAGCTTGTCCCTTGGTTGAACCTGCAACGCGCGCGTGTACAGCGAGCGCGCTTTCTGCAGCATGCCACGGCTGGCCAGCTTGTGCGCCCATGAGGTCAGGGCCTGCGTGTTCTGCGGGTGCTCTGTCATCGCGCGGAGGAACAGTTTCTCCGCCTGTTTCAAGTTCCCGCAAGCCGCCTCCAGATTGCCCCATGCGTGCCAAGACGCCACATTTTCCGGCTTTATGGAACAAGCTCTTTCGTAGCACTCTCGTGCGCGCGCCAAGTTTCCGGCCGAGCGTTCGAGTTCGCCCAGCGCTACCCAGGCGTAATGGTTGTCTTCGCCTACCCGCGTAGCGGTCTCGAGACACTCACGCGCTCGGCTAGGATTGCGTAAGATCTTCATTTCGAGCACACCCGTTGCCACCCACGAGGCTGCGTGTTTTGGGTCGGCCTTGGTCGCAGCAAGTAGGAGCTCCTTTGCGCGATCGATGTTGCCCAGCTTCTGCTCAAGCACACCCCACGCTTGCAGAAGGTAAGGCGACTTGCGCAGAAGTTTGAGCGCTGCGGAGAATACCCGACGCATTTCCTCGTAATTCTTCCTGCGAAACTCGATCCGCGCAAGGCCTAACCACCCGCGTGCGTCATACCTGTTGAGTTCAACACAGCGTCGGAACAAACGCGCAGCCTCGTCCAGCTGCGCCCGTTTCACTGCTGAGCGAGCACGAGAGTGAGCGAGGTCCACGTTTATCTTGAGAGAGCCGCCGCTTCCAAGAGAGGCCTGCGGCGAAACGATCCGGTCCCGTCCATCGAGTGGTAGTTGCTCGTCCGACAGCAAGCGTTCCTCCACCAACTGTGTCATTTGCTTTAGCCATGCCTCGTCCTCCTCCTCCTTGCTCTTACCGTATCGCGCTGGCCGGCTGACTCCTTTTTCTGGGGCCCATGATGACAGCGACGCGCGCATGAACGAGTCCTTGGCTGTTGGGGCACTTTCAGCAGCCGGAAACGAACCGGGCACTTCATCCGCTGGCCGCTCGGCCGCCTTGCGCACGACACCGCAGCGCGAGCATGTCCTACACATTTTCCGCCGCAAACTTCCTGCCGCCGTTATTTTCCATGCGCCGCGCTCCCAGCCAGCTCGAGAGCCACAAGCGGACCGCCGCCTTGCACGTAGTGGCGAAAAGAGTTGCTCACTCACCAGAGCACCATAGGGCCCGGCCGCGACTCCAGCGAAGCACATATCAACAGAGCTACTGCCCAAACTTGCCGAGCCATAGGAGACCCCCATACACTACCACAGATCTCCTTCCGCACGCCCACCGCCGCACCAACCCACCACTCTGTCAGAGCCCTTTCCACCGTCCCGCTGGCCTCCACAACCCCGAGCCATCGACCCACGCGCTCTCTCTCAAACTCGCGCACTTCCCCTGCACAACTGTACTTAAGTACAGTACCCTCAATTCTTCACGTTCCATGTTTAACACTCCGGAACATTAATTAATTAAGCTTGAGCTGAAATGACCTGCTTACAGTGGTTCAACCGGGAGCTCGAGCGCTTCAGAAGTTGCTGCAGTGTGACGGGAACCGCGAAAGGGCTGCGGCGACAGGTGGCGCATGCGCAGATGCGGCGGCAAGATTCGTGGATTACATGGGGACCGACCAAATAGAGCTAGCTCACTTACAATGCCGGAATGGCGTCGGCAGGATGCAGTGACGAGATTGGAAAACGAAGGAAACAAGGCACGGCCCTCCGCGAACCGCTAACTCACAGGTCTGTACACATTGCGCACGAGCAATGGAAGTTGTCATGTACCGATCTGGCTGAAAGATGGAAACAGGCCAAGTTGAGTTGAGGGTTTTTTTCGGAGGACGAAAAGACGGATTCTATGCACAGGATCTTGTTGAGCAACGCGGGCATTCGCACTTTGCAGTAATCAAGCTGGACCTAGTGGGCGTATTTTTGGTTGCTGGGACTGTTGCAGCATTTCCAGTGTGCAAAACACAGCCTGAATTAGAGGAACAGGATCGTTATGTAGTGTCAGAAAATCATTGTTGTACGGATGTGCCCATCAGGGCCTACAAGAATCCTACTTTCTGGAAGACTGGTCGAGAGCAGTAAGGCCACGCTGCATACCAGGCGCTGCGAGACATGAAGCTTGAAAAGGGCGATTCGCCGGCCGATAATGTGTTTCAGATCAAATGTCCGAGCGACCGTGCAGCGTATTCGAATGGCAACTGCATGTGATCGTCTTTCACGAAAACGACCGCGGACAAGGTCTGTCCTGGCTCATGGGTAAGGGACAATGAGTACGATGTTCCAAAGCCATTCTACCCAGACTTCCAATCGGAGGTAGTCGAGGCGCTCGTGGATGAGGACAAGTGGCTAATTTTAGAAGATAGACTGTGCAGCATTCGATTCTCTGGCGACGACTGGGCCGACCAAACTAGCTTTGGGCTGGTGTCTGTAGAAAACCGTGAGTATGCTGGCATGTCGGATAAGCCGATTATCTTCAGTATGGAAGGCGCGGCCGAGGGCGTGCACAGCAAGCAACTCTGCAGCAGCATCTACAGCGGCGCGAGCGGCGGATCAGACGGTAGCATATTTACGGTGCACAGCGATGTCCCACCGTTCTTGAGCGTACGCCAGAGAGCCTTTACACAAGCTCATGCGCTGTGTTGCAGTTTTACTTGTGCGCGAATTTGGACGGCGCCTGCGACTATACCAACCCAGAGGCAGACAGGATGTTAGTGGACAATTTGAACTTTGGGTTGGGTTTGCGTCTGGCGCGCACTACGTTTTTGATGGCCAAGGACTTCAAAAGCCTTGTTCAGTGACGTCGCTGCAATAAGCGTCGTGGAGCTTGGCATGCCAGCTGGAAAGCCGTATTTTCCGTACGAGACGTTGTGGGATCCCCCGTCCATGTCAATCAAAGGGAATTAAGCGCAGCTGCCGGACGGAAAGGGTCAAGCGTCGATAGGAAATGCGAACCTGCAGTCGAACTCGGAATTTTGTCGCAGTCAGGAGACGCTTCCAAACACCATGGTCGAAAGCTTTGGCTGGTCTCGATTCTTGCAAGCCCTATCCGCTCAACCAATCAAACGTAGTACGGTGTACCAGTTTAACGTGGGGGTCTGTGATTGTGGCGAAGGCAAGTCATCCTTCTCCTCGGCGCTGGACATGGCTGCTGACTCGATCACTCGATGCAGCTTGACCCCGGGTGCAAAGCGTTGCTGATGGGATTCTCCCGCCTACAAGCTGAAGGGAACCAGGTCGGATGGATGGAACCATCGCACTTTGCCTCAAGAATGGGGCCTGCCCTGTGTCCATGATGGCAACTTTCAAAGATGAATGCGGCGGAGCAGAGCAGAGCAGAGCAGAGCATGTGTCTCGTCAATACGTCGATAAGCCATTTCGGAGACTTGATGCTCACGAAGGAGTCTCCATTCAGGCCAGACTCTGAGTTTGACCGATGCAAATACGGGATCGAGAACATGAATCCTCAAGAGCCAAGAGCTACAATCTACGCCTCCCCGTCCTACAAGCAGCAGGACTCCACCGGATCGCACGGGTGATGTTTTCGCGGTCCGCATCTGCACGCGACATTGTTCAAGTCCATATTGCGTGCGACTGGGGTGAAAGCGCCCATGACGATGGCGCCCGTGAACCCGACTGATTCGAAGACCTTCCCGACTCCACAACCACAGAAAGTGGCCGGAGGTGGGAATCGTCACTTTCAGCTATGCCGACAAGGCACCCAAGTGCATGACATACAATGGCATCGCATGCACATTGGAGCTAGGATTGACAACATACACGGCGACACTTGCTGTGTCGGACACATTTGGCCGGACATCAACGGCAAATGCGAGCGTTTGCGTGGGCGAATACTGGCAGAATCCTTCAGGAGCCGTCGACCCAGTATGCCATCCGGTCCCAAACGAATTGTATTTTGAATGCGCCGAGAAGCCGACGCCGACGCCGTCGCCATCGCCGTCGCCTGCCCCTCCGGCGCTTCAATTTTGCTGCTCTCCACGCGATGCCGGAGCGGTGTGTTCGGCGTCCGGGGAAAGCAGCAGCGAGAGCAGCGGCAGTGATTCTGAAATCTGGAGCGACGGGAAAGAATCCGAAGAATCAGCGAGTGAGTTGGAGAGCAACAATTATCCTGAAGCGGACCAAATGTTCGCGACAAATAAAACACTTTCTGAGGGTCCCTTGTCCTCTCCTGCACGACATCGCCACGCATACCGCGATGCCAGTACTGAAGTTTTCATTGGGGACGATGCGCATGGTCTATGTTGTCCGTACCTGTGCCATAGACATAGGCTGCTACCTCCATCATGCGATCCTACTGATACTCTACATCCGAGCAGCAGCGACTCGGTGACGTCGAGCAAGAGTGGCTCGGAATAAATGCGGTATTTAATGTATACTCGGTACAGCGACTTTTCGTTGTATTGAGTCCTGTTTGATGGATGCGCGTTCCGCTTGTCATTTTCTACTGGGGCGCTGCTCTTGCGCTAAAGATGACCAGTGGTTCTTCGAGCCGAAGCTCCTGCGGATCCACCTGCATACTGCCATACTCTTTGCATTCTCTCGCTGCACAGAGCGTCCGACTGTCGTTCCCAATCTTAGAAAAAGGTCACGAAAGGAGCCTTTGCGTTCTGTCTTCGCTCCCCTGGGTAGGATTTCGACATTGGCACTTGCATCCTGCTAGCCAGTCTCATTCGGTCCAAGCCATAACGGTTTCACCTCTAACCGAAAAAGAAACCGTTGCGAGCTGGGTTCGAGATTGATGGGACAATCCGTTTAGGCGGAGTGGCAGCGAGACCGGATAGGAAGAAGCAAGCGGTGAGGTGGGAAGACGAACAGGTCAACGCAGTGGGAAAGGGAAGAGGAGCCCAGGGAAAGTTCGGATTGTCAAGGAAAAAATGCTGTCTCTGTTTGAAAGGAGCAAGACGTTCAAGTCGCGCAAGCCCGGCGGCGGCACGGCGCGGTATGATTTGCAGCGACTCAGCCAAGAGATTCTGAAGCAGAGCTTGCATGCAGGGAACCTCAGGGAAGCGTGTAAGGCGCCAGATGGATATGATGTGAATGACTGGCTGAGCGTGAATATCGTGGACTTGTTCAACCAGATCAACTTGATTTATGGCTCGATGTGCGAGGAGTGCACGGATAAGTCGTGCCCGGTGATGAACGCCGGGCCAAAGTACGAGTACCTCTGGCAAGACGCAGAGTCGGAGAAGTACAAGTCCCCAACTCGCCTATCCGCTCCCAAGTACGTCGACGCGCTCATGGATTGGGTCGACCGCCAACTTGCGGATGAAGAAATCTTTCCGACTGCGCCGGGCAAGCCGTTTCCAGAATCATTTCGGAGTACTGTGAAGGCAATCATGAAGCGGCTCTTCCGCGTCTACGCTCATATTTACCATTCGCATTTGGATGAGATTATCGCGTGCGGCGCAGAAGCGCATCTCTCGACGTGCTTCAAGCATTTTGTGTACTTCGGACAGGAGTTCAATCTGCTGCCAGTCAAGGAGTTGGACCCTTTGAAAGACGTCATCGCAAAGTTATGAGGAAACAAATCAGTGAGGCTCAAACGGTTGCCTTTGCTGTGATTGGTTCTTTTTTTCTCAAATACTCGGAAGAGACCAGCAATCCCTACTGAAAAAAAGGGCATTGATAGTAATCTGACCAGGGAAGTTTGAGGAGCGTGAGCTCAATTGATACCTGCGTGCTGCCTGAGCTGGACGGAGCTTTTCGGGCGCATGCTTGCTGGTGCGGTGCGGCTGCCGGCGTACTGATAGCAATGTGATATCGCGTTGGAATTTCGCTTCCTTCGGGAGCTTTTGTACTGTTCAGTCCTGGGTCCATCTCAGTTCAGTGAGCTTCTTGTGAATTCGTTTTACGTTTCTGGAAAAGGCATCCGTCTCATCCATAGCCATTGATACTGAGCGACAGATTCATATTTTAAAATATTCATTGGATGATATTTCGGTGTGCAGTTCGGCCGAGGAAATCCGTGACGCGAGTCCTTTTGAGCGGGCACTTTCATTACAAAAACCGCCATTGCATCCGCCGCTTGGTGGCGTACCTTCCAATGATCACTGTCACAACTGCGAGCCCGAGGACCGTGCAGATAAGCATCGCGAATCCGAAATCGTGTGACAACCGATCGTACCGACCAGCCGGCGACAAAACAGTGTACATTAAATCCAGTCCGCTAAAGACAACGTGCGAGCTGCTCTCCTCTTGATGCACATACGTTGTACGAATACCCGCGCCATGCAGCCCGAGCCATGTCACTTGGTCCTTGCCCGTCGCCAAGCCTCCCGGGAAAAACCCTGCATGCGAGCCGATGAGTGGATGGTACGGTACCAGGAATTCGGCTTTGGCTGAAAATTCGGGCTGCGAAGAGCCGCGCCTCGGATCTAGAATACTCTTTGGGGCTTGTAGGACGCGACCCGATGCGAGTGCGATGAGAACAGATCGCGATGTCACTGACTTTTCAGTCTGCGTGACGCCAAGTGCCGTGATACGCTCCGCCACCACAAAGCTTTGGCGCAGCACTCGCGGTTTCCCGAACTCTCCTGTATGGGACACGCGTACGATGTGATCAATGCCGCGTCCAGACACAAGACGACGAGTAATCTCGACGAGTCGTGACTGAAGCCATGGCGAACCTTGCCGATCTTCGTAGATATCGCAGACCACGAGCTCCTGTACTTGCTTCTGAGCATTCCAAAAAGAATACACCATCCAATTCTCCCTCCGAATAGCGTCCACCGGACCTGTGGCACCTTCATGAAACACAAAATCCAGCACAGACCCGATTTCTGCGTCCACCACGTACGCGGAAATACCGGATGCCTGGCCGTGTTCTCCACCTGGGCGTTCGGCGAGTACGAGTGTGACCATGGGATTTTGGTACTTGAAAAGCACGCGTGAGCCGTTCCCAACTTTCGCGGCAGATGACAAGATCGGACCTCGCGACCAAGTTGCCGACGATGCCACAGACGCAATTTTGATCACCCTTTCACCCTCTGGCAAGCGCATAAGCCACTCGCGCATCATCTTTCTTAGCGGCGGCGATGCTTGTGCCGTTGGCCGTCGCTCGTCATGAAATCCGACACTTACCCCGCACAGCATCCGTTCATGTTCCGCAGTATGTAGGAACTGAATTTGCTCGCTAGCGCGCGGCAACTCTGGAGCAGTAAACCAAGCCTTTGTCGGTAGAATGCCAAGTTCATGAGTCGCGCTGAGCGTCACAAGCGTGCCACTGGCAAGGAATGATGCTGCAACAAGACCTGACTCTCCTAAATGTATCTGCTGGAGCTCACCGCCCGTCTCAATTTCACCGGTTAAAGCATTTAGAAGCGCCACATGATTCAAAGTCCCCAAACCTCTCCAAGAGCCATGCAACGGAGCTTGAAATGCAGACACGTCATCTTCATCTTCAATATCAAAATCAGCGAATTCATCTTCCTCTTGTGACGTCAAATCCGAAGCGGCGTTCGATGACGACAAGATGACAGCATGTGAAGCATTCAGCGCAAATAGTTGTGAACCATGCAAGCGCTCGCGCTCTGCTAACGGCAGCGAAACATCCCATACTACAGCACCTTGCCGCCTCGAAGACAAACCAAGCACTGTGCCGAGCCCTGTAAGCACAACTAGAACCATCTCCTCCTCATTTGACTCAAAGCGACCGCCGAGGGCATTGTAAGCTACACCGGCAATCATAGAGCCTCTTTCGAGGACCACAGAGCGAAACAAACGCACATCCGTTGTGTACGCCAGCGCCTCGATTCGTCTCCATACCATGCGCATATTCGCGAGCCCCGTCCCAGATTGCACGACTTCAAAGAACATGGAGTACCCAAGCGCAGTTCCAAGTAGCACGTGAGAGTAGTTCCTGGCTTCATCAAGTGCAACAAAACATGTTTCAATTTTGTCTGTTGCGAGAATTTCTTGCTCTGCGTTGTAAACAGCGAAGAATCCCGGTTCAGTGGTCACGTGCAGTCGCAATACCCCGGGTGAATCCGGCGAAATGGTAATCGCTACTGGCTGGTCGCCTTCACTGTGGCAGACCACTGCTTTCTCATCCAGCCCGGGCTGCCACTCTCTGACTCCCGGGCGCTGCGACGATGCGTGTACAATGTATCTCACCGCACGATCTGAACCTCGGATGAAGGCCAGAGATGACTCGTTACGCAAAGTGGTCCAAGCACCGTGTAAAATCATGTCGGAACGATAGACCTCTCCAGCGGAAGACACAATGACCAATGATCCGGTTGTGTCCCAGCAAAAGCACAACGAAGGGGTCAGTGCTGGCGCAAGCCATACCGTCGGCTCAGAGGCAGCGCGGCAGGCCATTTCGCTGCCCGTCCAATGATCACCGGCATCGATCTCAAGATATTCAGTTCCAAAGTTGACATGGTTCCAGTCGGGCAAGCTGAGTTCGTCCATCAGGGCTGTGCCATCGGATAGCACACTCTGAACAACAAAGACATGATTTCTCGCATCTACTGCTTGTCGTGCATAATCTGCACTAGGAATCGTGCTCCGCATGATAACAGGGCTCTGCCGCGCGCGGATTGCGCTCGAGCGACGGTCTTCAGGGAGCTCCGCTGCAACGTGGCCCGTCAGTACTTCGCGAAGCGTGAGGGTGCCATCACATGACAGCAGCATCACGTATGCGGACTCTGAGCGTGCTTCGGCGTTGTGCGGTCCCCGATCCAGCACGCGCGCATGCATCAATCCTGCATGTGCATCATGGTCGCACACCACAATTTCCCATAAAAGCATTGCAGAGGTCGTGTCGACGACGCGGAGCATCATGCTCGAGCTCGGCACGTGGAGCGCTACATAACCGAGCGCGCCTGGGGTGCTGAATGCGATGCGGCGTCCTACCAAGTCTGGCATGGGCGGTACCGAGCGCCACAGCAGATCACCGCGCTTGCCGTCGAT